>VXBP01000762.1:0-75979 GCA_013400115.1 Rhinopomastus cyanomelas | reverse complement strand
CGCTGATCAGTCAGGCCATCCCTATGCGTTGAGCTGGAGAAGCCACGCTGAAATGCATGCGGCTGCACCGAGGGATGCAGGTGTGGGCGCTGAGAAAACTCAGGCCATCCCGGACTGACATGCTTTCCTTCCCAGGTCTCTAAATTGGAAGAAGATCCAACGCCCAAACTGGAGTGGTTTCCCATTCTATTTTCTCAGGTTCTGTGAGAGCATTAATGACAGAGTTTCCAGTTTGTATGCACCGACTTGCATAACCTTTTCTGTGTATAGTTAGTGTTAATAAACCTTTCTGGAGTTTCCCTAAGCCATCAGTTGTCTGGTGTATTTTATCCGAGATGCCATTGAGACCTCACTGCTTTGTTTTCTTTTCTTTGATATTGAATTGTGGTCCTGAACCCACCACGAAATTTGTGCCAAAAACCCGGGAGCAAACACTTTGAGTTTCAACCCGCTACAAAAGCAAACACCTACAGAAATGAGTAGATGATACACACACACAAGCTTTAATATCTGTTCTACAGGTGACAGCAGAACTACAGTAACAGTGAGTAAAAATAGCTTTTCTAAGCTATGTGTTGGTTGTAGAGAGAAATTCTTTGTGTGCATCAAATTCAGACAAAATCCAAACAGAATGGAAAGGTCCTGTTGTTGCAAAATGGGTCACTGCTCTACTTAATCCTGGGAGAGCAAGCTAGTCCCCTTGCATATAGTCTGACTAACCAGACTTGATGGCACTGAATTTCCAAAGACTGAGGAACTCCCAAAATGCTGCTAGTGGAGCTTATTGACTGGTATTTTGATGTCTTGAGATTGAATTAAGGAAAACTCTGCTTCTCTGAAATGCATCTCATCATCTTGACATAAACCTCCTTAGCTGTGCTTTTTTGTTATATGATTCAAAAATAGAAAACATCATTTTATGTTAAATAACATTCCCTAGCAATCTTTTCTATAAAACTATCAATAACCAGCGTATTACAAAGCAGTTTGCCTCAGTTACTGAAATAGCACGTGACTCCAAGACAATTTGCAAGTGCCCTGTCCCTTTGCAGCCTCTTATGTTCTTATAATATTTTAATTTCTTTAATTAAGCCTCAGGGAATCTCTAATACTAACCACTGTTTTGCCATATAACGACAGCTATTGAATATATTATTTGGAATATGTTATTGTCCCTTCAAAAATACTGACAACCATTAACACTCCAACAGCTCAAGGTTCAAAGGGCAACGTAAATTTGGAAAAATTTCAGTTAAAACTTCTGCAGCATTAAGGTTTTGTTTAATATAATTATCCAACCCTACTACCAACATGCCAGACTCAGAAAAGCAAAAGGATCTCATTACAGGATCACAGAATCACTCTGGTTGGAAAAGACCCTTGGGATCATTGAGTCCAACCATCTACTCTACCTTACAAACTCATCCTTAAACCATATCCCTCAACGCCTCATCCAAACAATCTGTAAACACATCCAGGGATGGTGACTCAACCACCTCCCTGGGAAGCCTATTCCAGTGCCTGACCACTATTTTGTTAGGGTTTAAACTAATTCAGATTACTTTCCCGAGGTGATGTACAGCAACTGTTTTCCTTAATTCTTAATTCTTCTTTTGTAATTTGGAATCATTCAACAGAACTACTATGCTGTTCACTGAAAATATTATGCACTAAAATAAGTGTATATGCAGTCTGCATTAGAAAAGATTCACAGAATCACAGGACATTAGGGATTGGAAGGGACCTCGAAAGATCATGTAGTCCAATACCACTGTCACAGCAGGATCACCTAGACCAAGTTGCACAGGAACACATCCAGGTTGGTTTTTAAACCTCTCCAGTGAAGGAGACTGCACAATCCCTCTGGGTAGCCCTTTCCAATGCTTTGTCACCCTCAATGAGAAGCACTTCCTTCTCATACAGATGTGGAACTTCATCTGCTCCATTGCCCCTTGTCCTATCACTAGATGACATTGAGAAGAGTCTGGCTCCATCCTCCTGACACCCACGCTTCGCATATTTATAAACATTGATGAGGTCATCCCTCAGTCTCTGTTTCTGTAAGCTAAAGAGACCCAGCTCCCTCAGCCTTTCCTCATCAGGGAGGCGTTCTACTCCATCATCTTTGTTGCCCTGCACTGGACTCTCTCAAGCAATTCTATGTCATTCTGGAATTGAGGGGCCCAGTACAATATTCTAGATGCAGTCACACCAGGGCAGAGTAGAGGGGCAGAAGAACCTCTCAATCTGCTAACCAACCCCATTCTGATCTACCCCAAGATGCCGTTGACCTTCTTAGCCACAAGGGCACATTACTGGCTCATGGTCATCCTGCTGTCCACCAGGACCCCCAGGTCCCTTTCTCCTACACTGCTATCCAACAGGTCAGTCCCCAACCTATACTGGTACCTGGGGCTGTTCTGGCCCAGATGCAAGACTCTACACTTGCCCTTGTTACAGTTCATTAAATTTCTCCCTGCCCAGCTCTCAAGCCTGTGCAGGTTCTGCTCAGTGGCAGCACAGCCTGCTGGAGTGTTGGCCACTCCTCCCAGCTTTGTGTCATCAGCAAACTTGCTGACAGAGCACTCTAATCCCTCATCCAAGTCATTAATGAATAGATTGAATAATACTGGTCCCTGCAGCCAGTTCACAATCCACCTCACTACTCTGTTGTCCTGACCACACTGCCTTAGTTTCGCTGCGAGGATGCTGTAGGAGCCTGTGTCAAATGCTTAACTGAAGTCAAGATAGACCACATCTACTGCTTTGTCATCATCTCTCCACCTAGTTATGCCTTCATAAAAGGGTATCAGGTTGGTCAAGCATGACTTCACCAAAGGAACTATTCCTAATGAACTTCTTGTCCTTGCTCTGCCTAGAGACAGTGTCAAGGATAAATTGTTCCATCATCTTTCCTGGGATGGAGGTGAGGCTGACTTGCCTATAGTTACTCGGGTCCTCCTTCTTACACTTTTCTGATTTTCTTACAGATTTATGAACTATTCTGACTACGTTTGTGCTTATGAATGGTAATAAAATATTAAAGCTTTCTCAAGTCTTTAAAACGTTCTTTAATTCTGAGTGCACCACTGGTAATAGCTTCCTCCAACCTGCAACACTGGGTGTATAATTTAATTATCTTAACCCATGAAGGACAATAATATCTACTTCAACACACCTTCAAAAAAATCAGTTAAGTCTCATCAAAACACAACTAATTCCTAACATACTACACAGTTATGATATGACTCCTTATAAGAAAGAAATCTTACCTGAACGATTTATGAAAAAAGCTGAAGATTTCCTCATGCAATTCTCTCATTTCCTGGTGGAAATAAAACTATTCCATATTTTAATTCATGCATTATTTTCTTTCCTCTAGGATATTCCCCTCTGTTGCTCAACACCTAGGAATGTTTATAATTTTTTTTCCAGCACATTATTTTTAAAGCATTAATTCCAACTTGATATTTTCTTGATCTCTTTCACCAAGACCTTTTATTTCTTGTTGATTCATTTCCATAAGAAAATTCTATTACTTGCTTCAGGATGAGAGACTTGGGTGGGTGTAAGTGAGGGGAAGGACTTAGGTTGCTTTCAGAGAAGCTGCCATGGGTCGTCTTTAGGCTCAGCCTCCACAGATCACTACAGATGGGATCTGCACATGAAGCCTTAGCTCCTTGCTTGGCAAGAATCTTCTGCATGCAGCACCACATTAACCCTCACGACTACATGGATCTGCCAGTTTCATCTAATTTTGAAATTCTTTGTGTGGTTTGAGCACGAAAAAATGATTTAACTAAGGATGTCTCCAAACATTCCCTCAGGTTTGTATTTCACTCTCTCACTCCACCAAAAGTGTTCATCTCAATATGCAGTCTCTTAAAAAACAAACTCTGTGCCAAGCTTAAAGCAAGAACTGCACCTAAAACCAGACTCTTCATGTACAGTAATTGTTTTGTGGAATTCACTGACTTTCTCAAATAATGCATTAAAACTGAACCTGTGATTAACAGGCCCGCTTCAAGATTGTTGTTTTCATCAACATAATAAATGTAAAACCTTCTAGTAACTCATGACAAAGCCGCTCTGAGTCAGTTCAAATACAAAACCTCAAATATTTCTGAAATCCAGACGCTTGTAAGATCCTGCAACTCTCTGTACTCATTAGTCACATTAAAAAACTACACGGCTGCATCATAAATTGTTCTCTAGAAAGAAAACACATGTCCTTGGACAGGCTTTTTTTATGAAAACAAGTTTTCAGTGCTGTGCTATGTTGCCTGCCTTAAAAGTTTTAATATACACACGTTATAGTACAATACACTGACACTAAATACTACACTACAGCTGGCTAAAATTTACCCTCAACAACAAGAAAGCCTTATGCAGTACTTACTATATGCACTAACACTACTATACGTACCAATAGCACTGGTCATTCTACTCGGATCTATCAGCAGTTAAACTCCAGTTGGTGTCATCCTGATTTCACCTTGGAAAAAAAAGCACATGAGGTTCAACTGCTATAAACACATAAGAAACAAGATGAAACTGCAGGGTTTCACATTTGGAAAGCATCAGTCTGTCCTACTGCACCATGACCAAAAAAACAAACAGAAGGGAAACAGCATTTAAGAAACACAAAGCCTTAGCACGTAGAAACCTCCAGCAATTCTGTTTCATGAGCACTACAATGACACCCTTTTGTCAACCTTAGCCTGTAGTCCACAAATCAATACCCTCTATCCTATAGAAATAAGTAAAAATCAGAGTTTCATATTTGCAATCCCAGCACACAGCTATATTAAATGTATATTATATATCATAGATTCACAGACTTATAGAATCATTAGGGATTGGAAGGAAGCTCGAAAGATCATCTATTCCAATCCCCCGGCCATAGCAGGATCACCTAGACCAAGTGGCACAGGAACACGTGCAGTCTGGTTTTGAACGTCTCCAATCTAGAGCTAATACAATCATATATCATATTTAATGATTACAGAGGCCTTCAGTAGTGTTTCATTTATTGCATTAAACTAGGCAGAAAATACACAACTTCACTGGACAGGGAAGGACAGGACTCTAACTTGAGTCTGGAAAACCTATCAAAGGTCATTCAGAACAAGAGCTCTTGTGGTTTTTATGGATGGCACTAATTGTGAACAAGCACTTTTTCCTTTTTCATAATAAACAGTATTTAAAGATCAGGTAAAAGGCACAGTTTAGCCAGGCTGTTGCAAACAGGCTTACAAACTCCAAAATAGGTCAGAAAAAAACTACTTTGTACTTTGAGTGTCTGGAGACAATGGAAATAAGGGTAAATTTTAATTCGTGTGGTTTTTTCAGTGTATACCAAGAAACATGGAAAGATCCTTAATTTATTTCTTCTTACAGCTTAGTGTAAAGGTAAATAGACTATCCATTAGGTTTAAAATTGTATTTCACCAATTCCATTGGATATCCAAGACCTTATCATCACAATATTGGTTAAAGTATGGCAGCAGTAAATGTCATGTCTGTCAAGCTGTACTGTTCTGAGCCAATCCATGTTAAATTTACTCTGAGTAAATGTCAGTGCTATCGAGAGCTCCCAGAAAAAGCACATTTTTCTTTACAGACAAGCATTTAACAATAAATTGTCTGGCTAGTATAACAGCAGCAAGCTAATGAGTAGGCATTGCTTCTTAGGGTGATCTGAAAGATGTCTAACCACGATCATCTGAAAGATGCTACACAACTGATTTTTCATCTTCAGGCAGTTTTCACCCAACACAGCTACCTCTTCACCAGTCCAGGATAACATTTACCAAAAGGCTGCATAGCATGGCCTGTGTGTGCTCAAGTTGTGTGCCCACGTTTTTCTAGCTATTCAATATGCTCCTTCGAGATACATTTTACCAGTTACCTGAAGAAGGAAAATTCCATACAGTTCAAGGTTTACACAACCTGACCTCTTATCTCACTGCAAAGTTAGTCTTAGGCAAACACAGGAACTGACTGGCTGTGCCAAAAGTGCATAAGTACTTGGAGCAAAGAGAAAACAGAGAAGTAAGCTGAAGCTGGGAACTGCCTTCCCAGAGTTGCCACACAGGTCCTACAAACAAGCCACCTCTCCACACGAGATTCATAGAAATCCTCCCACAGAGCAGATATGTTCTCCTGTCACTGCCCAGTGGCAATTCTCATATGTTAGACACGGAGAAAGCCGAGACAACCAGGTCTCTGTTTCTTGTCTTACCCCTAAGTAAATGTCCTTGGGTTTATCAGTTCTGTCATTTTTAAGGTCTGCATCCTAATCCTCAGCCTTCCTGATTCAGTCTGAATTTCTCAGCAACCCCATGCAATCTGAATTTCACTGCTGTCCAAAAGTTTTCTTATTTGTCTAGAAACCCTTTTCCTTCAGTTACCAATTTCTATTGCTCCTGAACTGGAACATGCACCAGGCAGCACCAACAAGTGACAGACCCTGAATACATCCAGTCATTTAATGTTACAGCAAGCTCCAGAAAGCACAGTGAGGGTGACAGAGCACTGGAACAGGTTGGCCAGGGTTGTTGTGGAGTCTCCATCACTGGAGATGTTCAAGACCCGCCCGGATGTGTTCCTGTGTGACTTTGTCTAGGTGATCCTGCTGTGTCAGGGGGATCGGACTAGATGATCTTTCGAAGTCCCTTCCAATCCCTAATGATTCTATGATTCCATTTCGTGGGGGAACTATTTATTGTAGTTAATCTAATTAAACACTGCATAACGAAGTCCAATTACCATCTGCACAACAGCCAGCAGCACAACAGAGAACAGCACTGGCCAAACACTGAATATTGGGACCTGAAGCTGTACCAGCATCCCTAATACTGCCAGGTATCTCCCCAGCAGGTATCAACAATCTGCATAAAGGGAAAACCCCCAGCATTTGTCAACATATACCTTGCTTCTAATTTAAAGATATAAAAGGAAATTAAATAACCGCTGTACAGACAGGATCTGGACGTGCCAGGTTGAGGTGTACACCCGGTCTATGAACACTAAGGTTTCACTCCGCTCTTCGTGCCCCAAGTTGTTTAAAAGACCAGAAGACCTCTCAGCGCTACCTCAGTGGGAACCAAACTGCAGGTAACTGGCAGCATCAGAGCTGCCAGAGGTTGGGTTACAGCAAAAGTAAGGTTAACGCATTAACTCCATCCTTTCTTCTGAGAAAGAATCTACCTGCAGACTGCACAGAAGGGCTGGCACATTGGTTACCATTGGTTCTGAATCCCAGATGCTCAAAGGACTGAAAAATGAATCACTCCTTCAGAAGGTCTTTGTTAACTGCGTTCTTTGAGGAAAAAGAAGATCCAGCCTCTTGGGGTTTAGAGGAAAGCATCCTTTGAGGAAAATATCCTCACACCTTTGGGGTTTAGGAGACGCAACAACAAAAAAAAAATCTCCTTCTGATTGTCAGAGCTTTTTCCATCTAAGAGTTTGCCAGGAAGGCTTCTTGTTAGCCCTGTCTTACCGAGAACAGTCAAGCAGAGAAGGATTTTTACTTAGTGCTCAAAGAGCAGTTCTGTGCCTTGTCTGGATATCTGAACAAAGACAAGATGAGAGGTCTTAAAATAAGTATGATTCCCTGCCGTAAAACTGACATCCGCAAAGTAACCTGCCATCTTTACAACAGGCTCTGCTGCCTTCCACCTTCATGCCTGCACAGAAACAAAACCCACCCAACAATTTAATTATCAGAATGGTGCTGGGCTTGTGGAATGAGCACATCTGGAATCCCTTTACACTTTATTTCTGCTGTGACATGGGATTTAACCATCTTCTCTGCCAGGTAAATGAGTGCTGTCTGAAGAAATCTCACTTCTTTCATCTCTGTGCATACACACAGCCCCCCAAGACTTGAGCAAGGCCTTACATGATAAGCTGTTCTGAAGACAGTTTGAGCAGATGAACAGGATTTCTACTCTCAGCTATTAAAGATCCCCTAAATCAAACTATATGTTACTACTAAGTCACTGTCCACCTCGTCCTTTCCATATCCTTTCTGAGCACCTGGTGTACTTTGCTATGTGTATCAGAAATCCTTGTGTCGCTCAGCCTGGACCACAGTAACTTGGTAACAGAATCTTCAATCCAGTCGGCTGTTCCAAGTAGGTGTTCTGTTATATCCTGCTTTGTCTCTGAAGAGCATGGATTTGACTTTCACTGGTTCAACTGGTACACAGGTGACAATCTCATTTAGAAAAAGGGCTTGAAGTTTTAACCATATGGTGATAGAAAAATCACTCATCTTTCAGCTGCTCAGATGAGAATATTATGGGTATCTACAAGTTTGATCAATACCAGATGGCAGATTTCTCAAACCTTCCCTTACTCCAGGACCACATAAATCTGAATCCATTGTTTCTTAAGATCACAGGTCACCACTTACATCCATCTACCTCTTCAATAAATGAGCTTCGGCAGGTCAAACGTATTCTTGAATAAAATCGAATTTAAATATGTAAAGCTTAGAGTATTTCCTTTTACCTTGTACAAATTGTACACCTGATGGATTTACAACGGGGTGGTTCACCTACGCACGGCCTTTAGAGCAAATCCTTCTTATCTTACACATTTTTCATCTGCTTTCTTAAAGGTTCTCTAAAAAAACCAAAAACAAGGGCCATGCAGTATTTCCACACACATTTCTGTGCATTCAAAGACAACACCGAGAAATTAAAAGGATATCCTGCTTCCATTACAGCTTGAAAAGGCATTGATTGCAGATAACATCCCTGCTGCTTGTCAGAGGAAGCTAGAGGGGTGAATCTGAAGTCATCATGTGCAATACTGGTTCTACCTCTTTTAACTCATAAGATACAGGTTATAATTGAGGAAGGAAAATACACTGTAAATACTTGCACACGGACACAGCAATGTTACAAGCAGCAGTGACATTACAAGTCTCTACAAGGAGAAAATGTAGTAGCTCAGAAACTAGAATGAAGGGTAGAGTGTTTTGTTTGGGTTCTTTTGGTGCTTTTATAGAGCGGAATTTACCTTCCAGGAACAAATTTTCAGCTGCAGAATGGAAATAAAAAAATCTCTAGGCCCCAAATAACTGTCTAAGTGTAATGGGTCTATAGAGAATAAAGGGTTTGTAATATTTTAAGCAGAGGCAAGGCTGTTAGATGTCTACATGTAATTATTTAATTTCTTGATTAACTCCCTGAGGACTCTGAATTTGTGTAATTTCTGGGTGGAAGACAAGCAGAGTCACAAGTTATAAATACAGATGGGAAGCCTAGAAACCTTTTAAATAACATGAGGAACTAAAGCAATTAAAATCCGACGTGCTCTTTCTTCCAGTTATATGTTACTGCCATGCATTTCTTAGATACAATTATTTAATCCCAAATATAAATTAATTTTCTCTATTAACGCAGTGGGCTTTTTTACAGATGAGCTGCATTTTGCATTAGAAGCTATTTCCTCCATCACAGATGTTACATATTGTAGCTCTAGTGAAACAACCTCTCCCCAAATGAGTGTATTTTTGTCCACATTGTCACATCATCTGTGTTAACTATTTAAACATTTTTTTATTGTCTTCAATGACATGAATTCCAGTAATTTCAAAAAAGTTACCCTGAAACCAATTTCATCTGAGAGATTCTGTGTGACTCATAGATTTCCCAGAAGGAATTAGTATAGCATCCACTAGTGTCACTTTTCAAAATGCTCAGTAAAAATACGAATGTTAAGGTGTATCTTTTTTGCTTTAAATTTGCTTTCTAACATATGGTTTAACATTACATGGAAATACTCAGGGCCAAAATTAGTCCCAAGAAACAGAACACTTCAGAGGAGAGACAATTTTTGATGCAGACGACAGTAAGCACATAGCAGTTTGGGAGTCCTTCCTATTTCCCAGTGTGTTGCCTCTGTGAGCGGTAAATCGGTCTTTCAGTGGAAGGCGAGGAGAAAAAAAAACACCCAGCTAATCAAACAACAAACCCATTCTGATCTCTCATCTGTAAACACAAGTGCACCAGTCCATCTTAGCCAGCTCTGGGCTCAGTAAGTTCACTTATCACTACTCACAGCTTGTTAAAGATACAAATCTAAGATTACACTAGCTCAAAGTTTTGCTTTAATAGTATTTGGGCTTAGTGATGCTCCACAGAGGTTCCACAGAAATAACTGCAACTGCCTGAAACATGATTTTCCCTTTTATGCCCTTCTACGGCAGATGTGAAGCCATCAAGCATCAGCCTGCATAATAACTGACAAAAATCCACTATAAATACAATGCCTGCTTCTCAGCAAGACTTGGCACTTCATTTACTTTCAAGGCAGAGATAACTGGACAAATGTATAAGACATCACATGATTCAAAAATCCCACATTAGAGTCTCAGAAGTGGTTGTTATTTTCAAACCTTCTCATGGATTTATGCTGCTGAACAGGAGAGACTGGCTCCTGGGACAAGATTACTTCAGTTCACAGGGAACGAAGAGCTATTTCTACTTATTCAGAGAAAAAAATTAAATCTCAGACTATAGTCTTGTTTATATTTACCTGAATGTCATTTTAAAAACATACAAGTACTCTGACCCACTCACAGAAATTCAGCCAGGTCACTTTCCACCTCCAATTTGTTTATGTGCAAAAAAGCTTTTTGCTGTTACTCTACTCCCAGCATCTTGCTGGGAAGAAGCATGGCAAGGGCAGCTGACCCAAACCAGCCACAGGGCAATTCCATAGCATAGGACATCATGCTCAGTATATAACTGGGAGGAGTTGGCTGGGAGGGGCCAGTTTCTACTCAGGCACCAGTCAGTGAGTGGTAAGGAATTGCACTGTGTGCCATACATCTGTCTCCTCCTGGGTTTTATTATTTTCTTTTTTACAGTTGTATTATTTTTGATTACTATTATTACTATTTACATATTCAACTGTTCTTAACTCACAAGTTTTACTTTTTTCCTGATTCTAATCCCCATCCTACTGGGAGCAAGAAGTGGGAAAGCAGCTTAAGCGCTGGCTGGGGTTAAACCATAGCAGTCATTTTTTTCCTCTTTTTTCTGTGTCTGTTACAGCTCAACAACATAATATTTTTTTTTGGCTCAGTTGGTAGAGCATGGGACTCTGAATTCCTGGGGTCGTGGGTTTGAGCCCCATGTAGGACATCATGAGACAGTACTGTAGGCTTACCCTGCTCCAGCACGGGGGGGTTGGACTTAGATGCTCTTTCGAGGTCCCTTCCAACTGCTAACAAAACATTCTGTGAAAACCCCCACATTCGATTCTTATAACTGCTGCCCACGTACTGTGCATTCTGCTCACTTAGTCATAAAAATACATCAGCAAAAGTGTCACCCTGCCTTTCATATACACCTAATAAATATGGTTGAATATTCCAGATAAAGTGGCACAAATACTTCCCCAACTCACAACACTGTTTTTAAATCACATTACACTGACAGTCAAGAGTGACTGGATCAAGTCAGTAGTCTTCTCATCCATCATTACTGACAGACTTCAGTCCTTCCATACGTGACCTTTATTACCTGTGTACCTGTTACAGTATTCAATTTTATTTCTACTACCTGCAAGGTCATGAAGGCCTTTTTACATGCTGGTGTGACAATCTTCTGTCCTAAATACATGTTCCAAATTGGTAGCTTTGATTTGAATCAAGGAGGACACAACATGGCCTCAGAAAGTTTCACAGAAGACAATTGCTTCTGCCTGCAGCACGTTACTTGTTTTTCAAACAGAAACATTACCTGTCCACACAATAAAAGTACATCTTGTCTTGAAGTACTTATTTATCCACATGATTTTGTCTTCTATGAGATCACAGATGAAGACATCTGCTGTTTGGTATTGTTCACGGCTACCACAGAATCACAGAACATTAAGCACTGGAATAGAACTCAAAACATCATCTAGTCCAGTACCGCTGTCACAGCAGGATCACCTAGACCAAGTTGCGCAGGAACATGTCCAGGTAGGTTTTAAACATCTCTAGAGAAGGAGACTCCACAACCCCTGTGGGCAGCCTGTTCCAGTGCTCTGTCACCCTTACTGTGAAAAAGTTCCTTCTGATATTTATATGGAACCTCCTATGTTCCAGCTTACACCCATTGGCCCTTGTTCTATCACTAGATGACACTAAGCAGAGCCTGGATCCATCCTCCAGACACTCACGCTTCACATATTTATAAACATTGATGAGGTCATCCCTCAGTCTCCTCTTCTCCAAGCTAAAGAGACCCAGCTCCCTCAGCCTTTCCTCAAACAGAGAGGTACTACTCCCTTCATCATCTTTGTGGCCCTGCACTGGACTCGCTCCAGCAGTTCTGTGTTGTTCTGGAATTGAGGGGCCCTGGACTGGACACAATATTCTAGATGCAGTCTCAGCAGGGCATAGTAGAGGGGGAGGAGAACATCTCTTGATCTGCTAAACACCCCAGGGTGCTGTAGGCCCTCTTGGCCACAAGGGAACATTGCTGGCTTATGGTCATCCTGCTTTCCACCAGGACATCCAGGTACCTTTCTCCTACACTGCTCTCCAACAGGTAAGTCCCCAACCTATACTGGGTACCTGGGGTTGTTCTTGCTCAGATGCAAGACTCTACACTTGCCCTTGTTACAGTTCATTAAATTTCTCCCCACCTAGCTCTCCAGCCTGTCCAGGTCTCACTTAATGGAAAAACAACCTTTAGGGGTGTTGGCCACTCCTCCCGGATTTGTGTCATCAGCAAACTTGCTGACAGTGCACCCTAATCCTTCATCCAAGTCATCAATGAACAGTCTAAATAATACTGGTCCCTGTACTGACCCGTGGAAGACTCCACTAGATACAGGCCTCCAAGCAGAGGCTGTCCCATTGACCCCTACTCTCTGGCTTCTATCCTGCAGCCAGTTCACAATCCACCTCACTACTCTATGGTCCAGACCACACTGCCTCAGTTTGGCTGCGAGGATGTTTTCGGAGACTGTGTCAAAGCTCTACTGCAGTTGATGTGGTTACAAGTAATATGACGTGGTTACAAGTGACATGGAAAAGGCTGAGGTTTTCAATGACTTCTGTACCTCAGTCTTCACTGCAAAGGCCTCCAGCCACACTCCTGGAGTCATGGAAAATAATGGCAGGGACTGCAAGGAAGAACTGCCCATCATAAGTGAAGATCAGGTTCGTGATCACCTGAAGGAACTGAAAGTGTTCAAGTCCATGGGTGCCGGGGAAGGCGCGGAGAAGCATGCAGTCAACTCTATATGAGTGATAGAGCAAGTTCCGATTTATTATACCTAAACATTAGTTTATATAGAATTAGGCTTAACTGCGTGTTCTAAGCTTATTGGTTCTTAAGTCTATCGCTATATGATTGACATAACTATTCCAAGCACTTATTGGTTAGAGACCCGATACCATACGAACAATCAAACTCTGTTCTGACTACAAGTCACAAAAACATCCTGTCCTAGCACCTTGGCCTTGCTCAATACAATGTTGCAAGACTTTTGCTGAGTCCTTGGCTTCATCCTTGGTCATAATCTCATTGTCCATGCTATCTTCAATGTTCAATCATCACACCAGCTGCTTCCCAGGCCTAATTCAATTCTAACTGTTCCTACTCAAAGCCTGGATTGTACACAGCCTCTATTGATCCATGTCCCTGTTCTCTTAGCCACTCTGCAACACATGGGACCTGATGGGATACACCCACAGGTACTGAGAGAACTGGCAGATGAGGTTGCTAGACCCCCCTCTATTATATTCCAAAAGTCATGATGGTCTGGTGAAGTCCCCACTGACTGGGAAAGGGGAAACATAATCCCTGTTTTCAAAAAGGGTAGGAGGGAGGAGCCAGGGAACTACAGGCCAGTCAGTCTCACCTCTGTGCCCGGTAAGATCATGGAGCAGATCCTCCTGAAGGCACTACTGAGACAGGAGAATAGTGAAGAGGTGATTGGGCACAATCAACATGGCTTCACCAGGGGCAAGTCCTGCCTGACAAACCTGGTGGCCTTCTATGAACAGGTCACAACATTAATGGATGAGGGGCAAGCAACTGATGTCGTTTACCTGGAGCTGAGCAAAGCCTTTGATACTGTCCTGCATCACATTCTGGTCTCCAAGGTGGTGGAGATGGCTTTGATGAGTGGACCACTAGATGGGTAAAGAACTGGCTTGATGGCTGCACACAGAGAGTGGTTGTCCATGGATCCATGTCCAAGTGGAGGCCAGTGACAAGCAGAGTCCCTCAGGGATCAGTCCTGGGACCAGTCTTGTTCCACATCTTTGTAGGTGACATGGACAGAGGCATTGAGTGCACCCTCAGCAAGTTTGCTGATGACACCAAGCTGTGTGGTGCAGCAGACACGCTGGAGGGAAGGGATACCATCCAGAGGGACCTGGACAGGCTGGAGAAGTGGACACAAGTTAACCTCCTGACCTCAACAAGACCAAGTGTAAGTTCCTGCATCTGGGTTGAGGCAATCCTAAGCACAAACACAGGCTGGGCAGTGACTGGCTGGAGAGTAGCCCTCAGGAGAGGGACTTGAGGGTTCCTGTGGACCAAAAGCTCAACGTGAGCCAGCAGTATGCACTTGCGGCCCAGACGGCAAACAGGATCCTGGGCTGCATCAGAAGAAGTGTGGCCAGCAGGTCGAGGGAGGTGATTCTCCCCCTCTACTCCACTCTGGTGAGACCCCACCCCACTGGTACTGCGTCCAGTTCTGGAGCCCTTGTTACAGGAGGGATGTGGAGATGCTGGAGCGAGTGCAGAGGAGGGCCACGAGGATGATCAGAGGGCTGGAGCACCTCTCCTATGAGGCCAGACAGACAGTTGGGGCTGTTCAGTCTGGAGAAGAGGAGGCTCCAAGGTGACCTTATTGTGGCCTTCCACTATCTGAAGGGGGCCTACAAAAAGGCTGGGGAGGTGCTTCGTAGGATGTCAGGTAGTAACAGGACTAGGGAGAATGGAGCAAAGCTGGAGACAGGTAGATTTAGAGTGGATATGAGGAAGAAGATCTTCACCATGAGAGTGGTGAAAGCCTGGAATGGGTTGTCATTGCTGTGCATCAAGGATAAATTGTTCCATCATCTTTCCTGGGATGGAGGTGAAGCTGACCAGTCTATAGTTGCTCGAGTCATCCTTCTTTCCCTTTTTGAAGATTGTACTGACATTTACTATCCTCCAGTACCCAGGCACCTCTCCTGATCCCCAAGACTTAGAAAAGATGATAGAGAGTGGCCAAGCAATGACTTCCACTCTCCCTTAGCACTCGTGGGTGCATCCCGTCTGGGCCCATGAATGTATGTACATCCAGTTTGCTCAACTTATCCCTAACCCAGTCCTCATCAACCAGGGAAAGCTCCTCATTTGTCTTACCCTCCCCTCACCTTAGCAGTCTGGGGCTTGGTATCAAGATGGCCTTCAGTTATAGACAGAATCAAAGCAAGTGTTCAGATCTCTGCTTTCTCTGCATCCTCCGTCTTCAGGGCACCCAACTCATTCAGCAGCGGGCCTACACTGCCTCTAGTTTTACCTGCAGCGTATTTGAATAAGTCCTCTCTTCAAATGCCCTTTACCTCTTGCAAGGTTTAATTCCAAGGAGACCTTGGCTTTTCTAGTTGCATGCCTACATCCTCTGATTAAAACCTTCTAATCATCCCAAGTGGCTCCTTCCATGACCTATAGACTTTCTTTTTCCACATTGAAAGAAGCAGTCTTTGGATGTTAACCAATTGTCTTGGGCCCCTTTACCTGCCAGTAACCTGTCCCATCAGATTTCCCCTAGCAATTGCTTGAAAAGACCAAAGTTGTCCCTACTGAAGTCCAGGGTTGTGGTTCCACTAGGTATTCTGTTCCTGCCACATGAAATCCTGAACTCCACCATCTCATCGTCACTGCAACCGAGGCTGCCCTCAACCTGAGATAAACCAATAAAAAAGGAACAGAAACCTCACTTCCCAGAAGAAAAATATCTGACCAGTCTAAGATCCAATAATCTGTTTTCCTGCTGTAAAAGACTTTAACTAGTCTGATGATCTTGGTTGCTCTTCACCTCCACTACACTCTCTTGAGGAATATTGACCCTACCTTAAAAAATACAACAAAAGAAAACAGTCTGTGCTAGGGATTAAAGAAGCAACTTCAAGGCACAGCAGCAGACATACCACCCAACAGCAAGTTACATGGCTTTTCTACATTAATTTCTAAACATAATTTCACACAGGCACATAATAAAAGAGGTAGTGACACCTTAACTAAGAATATGACTCATACACAATAGAACTAGTGGGTTAGCAGTAAATTATTCTGTTCTGCATGTTTTCAAGCTAATTCAGAGGTATCAGGGAGTCAGGCAGTTACATTTAGTAAACTAAATTCCAGTTATCTGCTTTAGCTGAAACTGACCTTCTTTGACACAGGTTTTATTTCAAAACTTCAAGAACTCTTGGCCTGAAGACAGTCAACTACAGTCAACCTCATGGGTTTTCCCTCTTTGCTTAAACAACAGTCAGAAAATCCATTGCACCTCCTGTACTCTCAGGAATTCTTTCCTTTTCAGAGCATTCCTAGAGGACAATCAGATTTTCTACAGAGAGTTAAGATATTTGTCCATATCTTGTGTAACTCGTAACACTTTGTTTCCTATGGACTCACCATTTGAGGCCAAAACAGGAGAACTGATGCTCTGCACAAAGACACTATCAGTTTTAGGTCTATGCTATGGCTAGACTGTTTTCCTGTGACACAGTGGCTCCTCACAATGAGGAAGGTGTCTTTGTCATCTTCCCAGCTTACCCTTTTGTCTCTACTGGGCTTTTACTAAGGGCATGCAGCCTTCAAAACCATATTGAACATCACAAGCATCATCTGTTACTGCAATGGGATTAACTGTTCGTTTACAGCCAGAATAATTTTTTCCTGGGCGTTAATTATTTTTGACCGTTTAACTCCTAACTCATAGCGCCAGACAAAGGGATGACTGTTTAATTGCAGTATGTATTTTTACTGAAATATTGAAGGGTAACAAAGACATGAATCAATCTTCCAGCTATTCAGACTGGAAATTAAAGGAAACGTGGTATGCCATTAGTTTTAGAGTTGTTTGTGGATATATTGTGACTTCAGGCATTGGAGACTTCTTTCCCTGAAAAGGTCGTATCTTTCTTCAGAATTAAAAAGTACAAAACCCCTGAGATTCCTTTTATTTCTTTGTGTATCACTATTATAAAGCAGCTTTGAAGTGAGAAACTCGTCGAGGTTTCAGAACTCCAGTGGAGACATCTTCCAGTTAATCTGACCTCTTTCCCAACAGTAATAACTCAAAAAAAAAAAATTAAGAGTTCAGACATGCCCTTGATTTGTTTTAAAGGGCACATTCAGCTTTTGAAAACAACATCAGTTCATGTAACACCTAAAGCTTTCTGCAGTAACAACATTCAAGAAAAAAAAAAATCAGAATTTTTATATCTTTATTATTAACTCTGAATCTTCCCTGCCTGTTTAAAAACAAAAAAAAAAATAATCTTACTTTAATTACAGGGCATGTAAAATCAAGGTTGGCTAACTGATGAAATCTGAAGTCTGCTACACTTTAATGAAAGTGTCTGTTTTTCCTGACTGGTGACTGTGATAGCAAGCAGACTCTCAGCAATTTTTTATCCAATTAAATCTTTCTCAGTGAGGAAGGCAGAAACACAAAGGAAAGATGACCCCAGATCTTCAAATCTAGTTTTCACCATCTCACGTACTCTTACCGTAAGTGCCGAACTTTTGCCGTACTTCAATTTATTTACGTCAAACTTCTAATCACATACATACAGGACAAGGAGTTCTTGTTACTACATGGTTGTGGAGACTAGAGATTATGAAGTTGTTCACTGCATTCCTTTGCTGCCTCCAACTAAACGATGTAGCTACAAGTTACTCTATCAGCAGCTTTTAGAATAAATATGGTAATTTAGACAAAAACTCATGCTGGTGCTTCTGTATTGACAAAAAGGAAATATCCCCGTGTAGACACAATCACAATGAAATTAAAAACACGGAAGATAAAGTAATAATCTCAAAAAAGTTGATAATTCAGGCTGAAGTCAGCAGTACCATCATTAGGGACAAACAGAAACTGAAAAGGAGCTCCAGCTAACACGCTGACTTTGAAGACTCAACCCAGACTCCACAACAGGTCTTTGGAACCACAGACATTCTAGAGACCACTGTGTGCAAACATCCCCATCTCACAGTGGGGACAACCAGAGTAGCTTGCTAAGTATACTGTCCATTTGTTTGGAGTCTCTGAAGACAAGAGATTCAACAACCTGTCTGCTCAAACTCCTCTAGCACATGGTCACTCTGTTTACAGCTTATGTTTACATCAAATTTCTTGCGCTTAAATATATATCCATTGCATCTTGTCCATACACTGAACACACCATGGGAAGAAGAGTGTGATTCCTGTTATAGAATCACAGAATCATAGGGTTGGAAGTGATCTCCAAGGGTGATCTAGTTCAATCCTCCTGAAACAACTAGGGACATCACTCACTAGACCAGATTACCCAGAGCCCCATCAAACCTGACCTTGCATTTCTCCAGGGATAGGGCTTTAACCACTTCTCTAGGCAACCCATTCTGGTAATCCAGTACCTTCACATGAAATAACTTTTTGTTCATCTCTAACCTAAATCTACTAATTTCCAGTGTTCTTTATTTGCATGAGATTTGTTGGTGTGTATTTTACACACATATATACATCTAGCAATCTCCTTCCTCCAGTGCTAAGTCTCAAGCCAAGAAATACAAGCTCACTCCACAGCACTGCCCTTACATCAAATTCTCCAAGTCCTTCATCAACAATGTGACCCTTACCAGGGGCACCCCAGTGTTTGCTTCCTACTGAGGAGCAAAGAACTGGATAAAACACACTGTCTCAGCAGGGCTGCAGAGTTGCCTGCTCAACCTGCTGGCTATACTTACACTTTTCCTAATGCATAGGATGCTGTTGCTCTTCTTCACCATGAGGCTGCACTGGTGGGTTCTGCTGATCTTCATGTGTACCAGGATCCCTGGATCCTTTTATGCAAAGCTGCTTTCTGGTTGGCCACCTTGAGTCTGTACTCACACATGGGGTTACTCCTCTCCAGGTGCCTCTCCATACCTTCATGAGGTTCGTGTCAGCCCACAACTAGTCTGTCCAGGTAACCATCTATTAACCACCTTTCCCAGCTTTCTATCTTCTGTTACTTTGCAGAGGGTGCATGCTGTACCCTTCACCCATGTTACTAACGTAAGTGTTAAACAGTTTTGTCCCCAGTATTGATACTGGGCTATGTCACTAGTGACAAGGCTCCAGATGGACTCTGTGCCAATAACAACTCTGACAGCTTAGTCTCCTTTCAGTTTATCTCACTGTTAATTGACCTTGTATCTACTTCATCAATCTGTTAATCAAAAAGTTATGGGGTCCAAGGCTGACAGCACTGCTCAAGCCAAGATCCATATCCACACTGCGATCTTCTCACCCTGTGAGCTAATCATTTGGTTGCAGGCTTGGCACGTGCTGTTCTTTTCTGTACCAGCATATTCCAAGTCCTACTTTCAAATGCTAACTGTGTGAAGCATTTGTAACACAAAACATTTACAACTCCTCAGGAGTCGGCTGGCAGGAAGAGTCCAATAGCTGTACTCTGCTATAATGTCTACCAGGGCAAGAACAGCCTTCAGAACTGTGCACTGAGAAAATGTCTATCTTCATACACAAGACCCCCACACACCACGTTCCAGCACTTCTACTATCTGAAACGAGGTGTGCTTCCATCACAGGTACAAAACCTTTTTTCAAGTCAGGAGTCAGCTAGACAAGTACTTTATTTACACAGCTGCATGTCAGCAGGTGATAGTTCAGTACATTCCAAGTACTCTATGAAATGCTTTTTCAGATGAGAGAGAGAGATGTTTCTTTTGAAAATATATTTTTATCTTAAAGAGATGACATCTTCTGATTCAGTTATGAAAAAAATCTGCACGGTTAGTTGACTGCTGTCTTAATAGTAATACACCAGAGAATAAAACAGCCTTTCAATGCTACAGATTCTCAAATAGAAGTGTCTAAAGCAATACTGAGAAGTACAGTGACTCGAGTACAGAACCGTCAAAAGTTAGCGTATCGTCAAGAGACTACAAAAACACTTACGCCTGAACCAGGGTAAGGAAACTAGAATGAAAAAACAAACACACTTATTGAAGCAGGTTAAAACTAAGAAACTGATTTGATCCCTGGTTTGTGGCACCAATTTTGTGACGGATTCACGACCACAATTAAAGATAAAGGAAAAGAAAACAAAGTTAAGTCTCTACCAGATCTTGGATAGAATTTGCCAGACGATGGATAGCTTAAGGAAAATGGAAAAGGGTTTATTAACTCTATAAAGAAAAGGTTAAGCAAGTTAGTGCACACAAACCAGACAGTGTCGCAAATGACATCACATAGTCTGAGAAAGATACCGTGGGAGGTCACTATTGTATCAGTCCTTGGGATTTTTTCACATTAGAGACCTGGGAAAAGAACATGTCAGCTGAGTAGAGATGAGTACCCTCTCTATTATTGATGTGTCACCCCATCTGCAAACAGCAGCACCCTTGGCTGTCCAGACCGGTGAATTCTTCAATTCTTTGGCATAGCTTCTCTAGCTCAACGCTCATCGGGCAGGCCTGATTCCTCAGTACCTGAATTGCATCCCTCAATGCAGGAGACAAGCTTTCAAACAAAGAAACCAGACTCTATATTTCATACCCAAGCTTTAATAATTCTCAAGTCCTTCTGCTGCTACTTCTTCTGGAAAACATCATTTACTACTTCCAATAGCTGGAATCAACAGCCCACTTTCTACCATTCTACCATTATGGTAGAAGAAGTAGTAGTATTTCTTCTTAAACCGTATCAATTGTTCTGCATCAAGTTCACAGTGCAAGACCCAAATATTTTCATGTAAGTATTTTTAAAGACAGAGGAGAGAGAAATTATCTTTGGCTTTGGCTAAGAATAACTACACAGCAAGATACAGGCAGACTTGTAAGCAGAAGCAGTGATGGAAGTTCATATACAACCCATGAGCTTATCTTCTAAGCTCTAGAGTCTTTTGGTGTCTTCCCAAATGAACATCTGAATTTCCAAATACTAATAGCAATCCTAGCCCTTTTACTCCTGGTATAATTGTAACCATTTAAGTGGTCTCTAAAAGCCTGACTGCCTGAAAGATAGCTGCACATATGCCATAAGGCTAACAGCTCTGCAGTGTAAGAAGCCTCCAACAAACCTCCTGAAAGAGCAATATGCTCAAAGTGCCCTAAACTAGCAACAATCCAGAAAACGACATCTCTAAAAAGAGCCTAATCATGGCAAAACACCCTTCCCAATGCTAAAGACTTCTCTATTGTACTAGAGAAATTTTAGTCAAACAAAAAAGTTAAAAAAAATCCCACCCATCTGCTCCTTCATTCACCAGAGACATAGGATCATAGGATGTTAGGGGTTGGAAGGGACCCAAGAGATCATCGAGTCCAACCCCCCACACCGGAGCAGGACAAAACTATCCAACACAGATCACAGAGGAACGCATCCAGGCGGGCCTTGAAAGTCCCCAGAGAAGGAGACTCCACGACCTCCCTGGAGAGTCTGTTCCAGTGCTCTGTGACCCTCACAGCAAAGAAGTTCCCCCTTGTGTTGAGGCGGAACCTCCTCTGCTGCAACTTACACCCATTGCTCCTTGTCCTATCACAGGGAGCAAGTGAAAAGAGCCTGTGTTCCTTGGCTTCTGGCCTGGCAAGCCAGGAAACTCTACTCTCATGTTCCAAATCGTGTCCTTAAATGTCAGTTTGAGTTCAGTTTCTTAATCTTTCCTGACCTACATCTCCCAGATCATAAAAATAACTTACTGGAGGAAAGTCTAATTTAGACACAGTCAGTTGCTTCAGAAGAAAAGAGCATTACAGAATGCCCATAAGGTTGAGCAGAAATACTTTTCCTTACTCGCAAAGAGAACGAGCAGTGACAAGAGAGCTGCACAATTCTGTACCTGGTAGGAAAACACCTTTCCTTGATTCCACCTTTCCTGATTAATTTTCATTTTTCTACATATCGATGTAATTAATGTGACCATAAAACTGTCTAGTTCTTTTCAAATTTAGCCTCAATATATTTAGTTATCAAGGTGTCTAATGTGTTAGATATCAAGCTGCACATTAGCTGCTATATCTCACTGTGTTGTGCAGAATTACTTTAGCTACTTAACAAGGTGATATCTGTTCCAATCTTATTTTTAACAAAGCACTGTAGAAAGCAAAATTTCTCATGTAAATTTAACGTAAGGACCTCATCATTTTCCTTAATCATATAGGAACAAATAATTAAATGCTGCCACAGAAATCCATCTCCTATGGAAATAAGAAACTAATGCCTCAAGATCAATCTTCAGTAATCGAGCTCATCATTCTCTTACTGATAAAGAATGAAACAAGAAACACACACAAATAAACCTTAGCCCACCCTCTTTAGATAATGATGCATTTGTAGCACTTACTACTTATTCTGTTTCTTCAGAGACAAAACCCAGAGCTGTTACCATACAAGATCTCAGCTTTTACGTCTTTCCTGGTTTTAGTTTTATCCTCATAATTGCTGAGCTGATCTTTTTAAATAATTGTAGAAATGTAGCTGTAAACCATTTATATGTAAACCAGTTACATGTTCATTTATAAAGTTGTACATGGGAAAAAAGAAACATGCTTTGGACATTGATTGTTACACACAAAGCACAACCCAGCTAAAAAACCCAAAACAAATGCAATAACCAGACTGTACAAAGAATAAGTGTCTCTGTGAATAAATGAAAACATTCACTGTTTGGCCCAAGGATCAGAGCCACGTCACATGGAATTGAGACAGGCTTAATTAAACACCTGAACCCAAATATAGGTTCAGGTTATTTTAGCTTTGTAGTCCAAAGACAAGTTCAGAATGCTTGAAGACAGATGTCTTGAAAGGACGAAAAAAAGTGTTCAAAAGAAATGACAGTCCTCTCCAAGCTTTCACTCAAGTCACAGGCAATGGCACTGCACGTCACATATTAATTGGTAAGGGAAAAAAAAAGCTGTCTGGGTAAGACTGAAATCTAAAACATTCTTAGGCAGCAATACATTACTGAGTGCTAATAAATATGGACTAGTACATATTTGGCAGTAAATGATTTATAGTTGGACTGAATGTGTGTCCGCTAACTTTTCTTAATTCAAAAGCCATCAACATTGCCCAGACTGGAAACTGTAGTAACACCAGAAAAGCCTATCAATTCAAAACAATAATTAAAACTTGAGGTGACTCCCAAGCTGCTTTAGACAGCTTCCTATATGTTTCTGACTTTATTTTTTTCTTAGTCTGGAGCATTTCTAATGTTCCCTGCTGGAAACCATTTATCAGTTTAATGAACATGTTCAAGGAAGGCTAACCACGGGGGTGGAGAAGGGATGATATGATTCCTTTGTTACTCACACAGTAGAAGTACCCATCTTTCAGTAAATCTGGCAGACTGCAAACATTACATTAACTAAAAGGAAAACCTCATTTTGAGCTGTGCTTTCCCATACATATCAAACAGCCCATGAAACACCTTAGATTTTATGTCCAAATGCATTAAACATGCCGGAATTAAAAGAAAAAGTATAGATGTGCTCACAGAAACCTTCCATACTTTGTTAACTTCATCTCTGAATTGATCCATGGGGTGCAAAGCAAAGCACTGAGCACACTAGATAGCATGGTGTGGCACAAATGGAAAAGCAAACCAAGTGAAATATGAATATTCAAAACAATCTTGCCACGTAAACTGGGTTCCCGTTCAGCTCCCCGTGTACAAGCACATGGATGCAGGCCAACCAGCAAAGACTCCTCATGGGAAACCAATGAGCATTTAAGAGAACGATGGTTCAGAGCAAGGAAGAATTGTGAGCATTTACTTGATGAAGCTGTGTTTTTTAAGTGATTGTGTAAATATGTCTCATAGGCAGCAACACACAACGTGTCATTAAGTACTGAAATACTGCAGTTCTGCAAAACGTAGACCTAACTGGGTTTCAGACTGGGACAGCAAAGCCTAATTTGTGCACTCTTGACAAAGCCCTATACAAAACTATGTAAAAGTCAGTACGAGGAGGTTAATGGCAGTGAACTAGAATAAAACTAAATGTCACTACATCTTATTTTTCTGTAAAACCTTCTAAGTAGATAAGACATGTGCAGGAAGCTGTAAAATGTGCCCTTTGCTTACAAAGAAAAGGTCAGTTCTGTGCTAACAAATTGTAATAGGTTAGTCATAAATGATCATATCAGCAGCTGAAATATGGTACCTTACACATAATTTAAATATTGTTGCAACTACTTGAATCACAGAGAAGCCCCCTCTGCACAGTACAAACTGCCTCATGCATTAAAATGATGCAATTCATGAAAATATGAAGGTGATACCATGAAAAAGGAAAAAACCACATATTATACAGAAATGAAGCATGACTAAATAACCAACTGCCCAGCTGCCTTTGGTGTTAAAGACCAGTAGAAGAAATGCTTTTACATTTTCTGTGCAGTGCTTCTTCACTACTTTAAAAAACTAACCGCACAAAACAATCAATTCTACTGGTTTTCAAAGCAGTGCACCAGCAGAGGTTCTGCAGCACCTTGTCAGAACTTGAGTTCACTTTCCTTAATTCCTAGCATGCAGTTTTATACTAAAGAATGTAGAACATATGGCAGCAGATTATTACCTTCTATTTTCCTCCAGAAATAAAAACATGCAGCATACAGTAAATATTGGGTTTCAGAAATCCAATACCATAAATGCAATGTTGTGTAATGATAAAAGAACTTGTCATAAGGCCAGCTGAGGGTTTTGCTTTGCACCTATTGTTTTTGTGACTAGAGTTACTATTTGAAGGGTTTTTTTACCATCTGCACAACTAGGTCAGTATTTCTTTATGTTTCCAGGTCAACAGTTCTGTCAGGTCCTTAACAACAGGTGCCCCATTCTAAGAGATGCAAGTTCTGGGGTGAAGCCAGACTTTGCTAAGAGAACTTTGGTTTGAGCCCCCACCTGGTGAGAAATACCTGGTTCAGAATATTCTTTGGGACATGTCAGCATGGCTTACACAGGTATAGCACATTAACACACTCAAGGGTAAAAGGCTAATTACTGGTATTTTAATTCATGGTCATTAACAAGCCTGTTCAATAACATTGTGGATTGTTTTTTTGTTTGAAATCTGTATTGAGCCACGCATTTCAAAGCTGACAGACCACTTGAAAGATCAAACGTATACACAAAATACTAATGTTGCTGAGCCAAGAGCACATCAGCTCTAACACACAGTCAGTACTGTGCAGTTTACTCATGCTAATTCTTGGCAAAACGCAGGGAAAGGCTATAACCGGTGAGCAGAAATGCCGATACTACACAAAAAGTCTTCCCACTACTCAAACTGAAACACTTTCTTATGAAAAACCTTTCTGACATGGCATTTGCTGTGTAGTTATTATTTAGTCTTGCCAGGGCAACTGATCAACCTGCATGGTGATCTGTGCCAACACTTCACAGTCCCAGGTGTAACGAGTCATTTATCTACTAAGGGCTTGGAAAAGATGATACGAAAAGACTGAAGTAGTTACAATCCTTGTGTCCTTTCTGAAAACTTACCCGTATATATACATATGTGTGTGTGCGTGTGTGTATATATATACACACACACATACACACTCACACATATATATAGAGGATATACATAGAATCAAAGTTGGACAAGACCATCATCAAGTGCAACCATCTACCCTACAACCCCATAACCATTAAGACAACTTCCAAGTCACCACATCCACCCCTTTTTCAAATGCCTCCACTTCCCTGAGCAGCCTGGCCTTTAGGTCAAAGTCAACTTGTATTATGCATAAAATACTGCTTTTTAAAACGTAGGTTTACCTAGTGAGCATAAAGATAATAATTTTTGTGTTAATTTTATCTTGCAGAAGTCACAAGAAATACAGTTTTTAGCAAAATGCGTAAATTGTGTTCAAGAAAGAAAACAGATTAGCATAGCTGCCATTTTCTACTTCACTTCTAGAAAGAAACAATATTCATGAATTTTTTTTCTGATATGTCAAGTAACTTTATTTTTATCTTTAGTTACATGAATGGCAAAAGACTGAACTGCAGTGAGGCAAATGAAATGCTGCAATTCTCTTTAGCCAAGCCAAGTTATGAATTACTCAGATTTTAAGTACTTCCTCAAAAATCTCATAGCACTAAATCTTTTTTTTTTACTTCCTAAGGTTCTTATTCTTTAATCTCTTCTTTATCCAAGAAGTTACTTCTTACACAGTAACATGTGAAAGCTGTACTAGTCCTAATGCTTTAATACTGGTGTCTCGAAGTCTCACTCGCATAGGAAAGTAGGTCTGCATGTAGACCAACTAGTACTTGGCATCAGAATTTGTCTCACAACTCTTTAGTGTTGGGTTGTGTGATAAGCTGGCTTATCCAGGGAGCCACCTACCTGCCTCAGTTTCCAGTAACTGTCACTTGATAAATAAATCTCTAATTGCAGTGCAGAGCACAAGGCTGTGCAGGCTGCCTGCAACTTGAAGGCAACAGAGAATTTCCATCTCATCTTTTTCTGAACCCTTCACAGAGCAGCTGGGACTGGAAAAGAAGAAGAGGCTATCTCAGGGTGGTCAGCTTTGCAAGGAACACTGACTATTTCTTTTTTACTTTCATCTTTTAATCCTACTAATCCTTATTATATACTGTCTTTTTCTGCCTCTGCCAGAACAATTTCTGCTCTTTTTTCTTATTGTTTACTCTGTGCTTTTGAAAAGAGCTTTAGAGCACTGTTTGCAACGAGATTCAGTGGGTTTTGATGCACCTTGACATAATCAAGCTGGAAATTTAAAGGGCTTTTTCAACACAGTAATGAATTTTTAGAACAATCTCCTTGTGACAGTGATGACTTTATGATGGAATTTGAAAATTTACTGAAAGGATTACAAGATAGAATTGCCTACAAATAACAGCCATGTACTAAAATAGAAGCGATTTCCATTAGCACCAATATTCTTGCAACCCTGAAACCTTAGCACCTGATTTTAATACACTCAAGTATCTGACTTTATAACGATTTACAAAACAGCACTTTGTTTACCAATTACATTTGAAAGGACATTGTGACCAAAATTGAGAATGGCTTATTATTTTTCAATTAAAGCTTGCATATACAAGTATTATTCTCTGAGGTGGCTGAAATCACAGAATCCAATATTTCCTGGCAAGTAATCAAATTAATTAAGTGTGTCTGGTTCATTCTCTACCTTTCAACATATACAAACACAAATGAATTCACTAGCTATAATGCTAAAAGGCTGTGAGGTTTATACAGTTATGTTTATCAAGACATCTTCATGGATTTTCTTGCTGTAAGATACTTCATCATCTTCATAAATTTATTTTCTGTGGACAAAATCTAATTTGTTATAGACAGGATTAAACAGTCATAAACAAAACACTGTAATTCAGTTTGCCCTTTAAAGTAATTTCAAAATATATGATCTGCTTAATTATGCCAGAATTTGATGTGACTGTGTAACCTCTCCAGGATCTGCCTGTTTGACATGGTAAGCACTACTGATCAGCTTGAAACATGCATCACAGTCACAGTGTAGAATGACCCAGCATACTGGTAAGTGACGACCAACCAGGTATACTCAACATTCCCATTAGATCTTCTGAATCACAAAACAAAGAATTGGGAGGAACAAACCTAAAATCTTACTGTCATGGAGCATTAAAGTGTGTAGAAAGGAAAAGGAGATAAGAGTCGACTGTTTTCCTTGCACATGACCATTTCACCACCCATCTGCTCTGAGCATGTTGAGGATATTTTAAGGTTCAGAAAGCAAAAAAAAAGCTCACAGAAGATTCAGATTTTAAAAAATACTGTTTCCTGATCAGGGAAGTGGAATAACAAAGAATGGAAAACAGGTGACTGTATAGTACACTAAACTGGTTTTTTTTCTCTCGTCTAATATATACCGGTGGAAACAGAAGGAAACAGAAGACTACTGTATTTTTCACACAGTCTCATTAGTATGGTGAATGTGTTAATATAAACCCAAAACTCAACAGATAAAAGAGATGATAACACTGCAACAGAAATACTTTGTTCTTAGTAAAACCTCTGAAACTAAGTAGAGACAAAAGTATAGCAAATTCTTCTCTACATCTATCATAAGTTATCTGCAAATCACAGATGTTTCATTGATGCGTTTGTCTTGAAAGTAATGAAAATACTTTGACCTATAGAATGAGTCAAGCATCTCAGCTAGTGTCCTGTTCAGGACCCTTCTAGGGCCACAGTCATCTTGGCTCTGTAATACATGAACATCTGGGTACCTTTCACAGTCACATATGAGCCTTAGTGCTCAAGGAAGGTCACATTACTAGCCAAAATCAATAAAGTCCTAATTAACAAAATACAGAAAACAATCAAGGTGGTAGTGATAAAACTTCTTCCAAATTAAACCAGATTCTAGCTAACTTTCTGAAACACTGAAAATTTATTGTATAAATGGTTTCACTTCCATTTGATAAACTAACCGTGTGTTTTAGGCTGTTCAAAGAGAATTCCAAGATGGGTCAGAACAGCTGAGATGCTCTACAGGCAAAATACTTATGATACTATTTTTACCAGTCTCTTCTCTTGGAACTGGTATTTTACATATTTTTATTATTCTGTATTCTCTTGTGGTGGAAGACTGAGGAACAGAAGCCATTCCTCAAAGTTAAAATCTGTTATATATTTTTTTCAAAACTTCACTCAAAAGACGAAGCCTATCGTTTGGTAGGATAGTCACACCACATTTGGCTAGTGGTTTTATTTTACAAGAAAACCACAAGCCAGAATTAACTTTTACATATAAATTTCCTAGATGTGATCTCTCCTTCTTCCCCTCACCTTCTTTCCCTCTTCACAATATTTCTAGACACGTTAGGTCAATTGATGCTGAATAGCTTCGTAATGCAGGTGGGAACTTTTCTGTCCTTGTCAGTGTTCCAACACTCACCCCACCTTACCAATCTTTTCATTCCACTTCCCGAGTACATAAACTGCTTTATCACAGGCTGATCTCAATAGCGGTTACTGTTGAAGTGAAGACCTTAAGAGTACTTAAATCTTTTTGAAATAGGTCTCTAATACTCTATGTGAACATTCAACCATTAATTATAGAAGTTTTTTTAGTCTCTGATTGTATCATGATCAGATTATATATTATAAGGATTTACACGAGCTGCATCAGCTTGTTGCAAAACTGTTAGAATGGTAAGAGCAGCTGTCAGAAGTGACTACTGTTTCTCACCACCTAATAGATTTGAAATATTCTCAACTTTTATTATTCATAAAATCTTCATCTTTGCCCTGACATTTAAGTAGCAGGAGGCACTTATTAACCTGAGATAATTTTCTGTTCCAATGGCATTATCTCCCACATTTATGTTGTTACGAAAGACTGAGCAGTCACAAAATGAACTTGTTCTCAGAGCCATTCTGGATATCTGTATTCTAACCCAGAATTATGTGAGACTTAATTTTTGTTGTTGGTTTTTTACAGCTTGTGTAGCCTGAAGATAAAAGGCAGAATGGGGGTTTTGGGGGGTCTTGTTGACTATGGTCCTTTGAGGTTTTTTTCAAAAGGGGCATCATTAGAATACTTTGATCCTTCAAAGATGAGTAAACAGCATAGAAAAGCCAATTAGCTGCTTTTAATGGGCAAAACTGTAGGAAAGCTAGTAAGTTTTAAGTAGCTAAACATCACACCGAGGCTCTGGAGTTTCAGCAGGTACTAATATCCTTTACAGTGAAGTTTGTCTTCAACTTTGTTACAAGCAAGAATTCCTGTCTTTCCTGCTGAGGAGAAAGATAGACAGCTAGAATAGGATTTTACTTTTTATCACTGAAGCTAGTATGGGCAATGCCATCTGGCCATTTCTAATTGTCACAGGACTGACAACACAGCAAGGTACACACAAGCCCTAAGAGGACTAAAGAGATTTCACTAAAGAGCAAGAAAATTAAGTACATGTGGGTGGGTAATTGCTGTGCATGGAAGAACCTGACAAGGTAATATTTAGACAGAACACATGTCCAAGTGTAGAACAAGAGGCACAGGGTTGTTTGCAATATGCTCAGCTGTTTTTGGTAGCTAAATACAGGAAGGGGAAGATAAAGATGCTGGTGACTCGCACATTGGCCTAAATCGATGACTCTCTACAACAAATCCCTTAGCAACCAAGGCCAGCAGAGGTTGGCACACCATTCTTTCTGGCAGGTGGAGTGAATTTGGTTCAGCCACGTGAACACACACATTTCCTGCAGGATGCAACCAAATTACTATGCTGCTGCTACACTAATTGGTCTACCTGTACTTGGAGAAAGTAATCAGCTGGCCATCTTATTCAGAAGGTATAATAAAGCACACCAAAACACCAAAGGCAGCCCATCTCCCCATGAAAAGTGGGAAAGAGAATGCTGGCTTCATTGCAAGTGGCAAACTCAACTTGTACACCACAGCTACATCCCAAACGCTCACCTGCAACCTCATTTGCACTGCCCTAAAAAGGAGAGTACAGTCGTATGCTGCACTGTACTGCGGATATCCACCAATTCTTACTGCAGAAAGGAGTCAGAAATCATTCCCAAGGTTTTTGGTTTTTTTCTTCTTTACCAAGTTAGCTTACAAAATTGCTGTCTGGTATTTGTGACTCTAAGTAAACTCACAGTACCTTATATTTGTTAAGTTTATGCAATAATTTCAAGTGTATTTACATTAGTTTAACAGTAGCATTGGTATTGTCTTTACATAACCCTGCACTTAGATTTACTTGTGATACCTCAATGAAGTTAATCCTAACATGACTTGTTCAAAATTCTAGAGGTGTGAAATGGACACCTCTATCTCTCCTCCTACTCTACAAATACCATAGAAATACACTATTCCAGATCAAATAAATAGAAAAACATGAAGATTATGCAGGAGAAACACACCACCCACTATCAAAGCTAACAAACCATTAGACAGAGCTTTCACTTTATATAACTCCCTTAAACGCCACCTATTTTTACCAAATCTAAGAAGAGTTTTTTCTGAGTCACACAAATCAATAGTTCCCAATGCCCAGAGTAATCTCAAAATTAGTAATACAGACAACATGTCAGCAGTGAAAGAGAGAGGTGAACAAAGTCCTTTACAGAGCATGGGAAGATGTTCAGTTCTCTTTGTACTGCATAGATCTTACACCCCAAATTGTAAGATACGTAGGTCAGAATACTAAATAAGGTTAACTTCTTGTATGGACAACACTTCGCTTAAATCTTTCACAAGCAAAAAACCCTCCTGTAGCATCCATCAGATATAATTTATTGCCATCAGTAAGCAAGTTGAATCACTGCTATATAAAAACTGGTGGAAAAATAAACTATTTCAGCCAAGCTGAGTTTTAACTTTTTTGTGTATGTGTGTGACTGTGGAACAGATGCCTCAGCACTGCTGTTTTGTGCCTGCTACTCTACCATGTGGTGTTCGTTACACAACCTGCTGAGAGACCAGTCAGCCAGATAGGACCAGCAGAAAAATGGGAACTTCATGAATAAACATTTGCTTAAAAATCACATTATTTCATCATTTTCTCTTTCTACTGCAGTTACTCCACATCTGTAAATTGAACTAGTACTGAGAAAAACCTACTGCAGCGTTTTAGTTTCCACTGGCACAGAGATTTATATAGACCCACAATGTGCATTTATATAACAGCAGTGTCTCTGAGCTCGCAAACTTCCCACCGAGATCATTATTTCATCCCTTTGGGTGTTCCAATCATCCTCCATTTTTTAACCAAGACAAAGCAAGGAAAAGAGTGAATAAAAAAGTGAGATAAAGAATAATATACATTCACATTAAACACTTGTAGCCGTTTCGTTGCAACTCAGGTTCTCAGGTATTAGCAGGAACAGGTTTCTGTGAAAGAAGTGCAGCATGTGATGCATTTTTTCATCACAGAAAGAGTCATCAGCTTTCAGAAATTATTACTGACTGCAGATAACCAGTTTGAAATGCAGTGTTTGGAAGGCTCTTTTGACAAAGGTTATCACAAATTCATTCCCATGTTCTCACTAGCTTAGAAATTTTATGGTCAAATTCTACCTCTCTCCTAGAGAGAGTAAAAACATGGTAGAATCAATCTGGTTCTAAGTATCTACACAGTTTTAAGCTCACTGCAACCAACGGGACTGGAGATGGTTAAAACTAAGAAACTGCTTTACTCCCCGGTTTTCAGCACCAATTTTGTGGTGGGTTCAAGACCACAATTAAAGATAAAGGAAAAGAAAACAAAGCAGTTAGGTCTCGATGAGATCTTGGATAAATTTTGCCAGACAACGGACAGCTTAGGGAAAATGGAAAAGGGTTCATTGACTCTATAACTGTATACAGAAAAGAAAAGGTTAAGCAAGTTAGTGCACACAAACTGGACACTGGGTCATAAATGCCACCACATACTCTGAGAAAAATAAAGTGGGAGATCACTATTGTATCAGTCCTTGGGGTTTTTTCACATTAGAGACCTGGGAAAAGAACATGTCAGCTGAGTAGAGATGAGTACCACCACTGTCTATTATTCATGCGTCGACCCTGCCTGCAAACAGCAGCACCCTCGGCTGTCCAGACCAGTGAATTCTTCAATTCTTTGGCGCAGCCCCTCCAGCTCAACACTCATCAGGCAGGCCCGATTCCTCAGCACCTGAACTGCATCCCTCCTTGCAGGAGACAAGCTTTCAAACAAAAAACCCAGACTCTGCCTTTCATGCTCAAGGTTTAATGATTCACCAGTTGTTCTGCTTTCTTCAGCTAAGCACAAAGGACTTCTCCCCAATACTTGGGCATCTGCAGTTTTCCTCAGTGGCAGAAATGACAAAACAGTCTCTGTTCCTGCTGATCAGTGCTCACTAAGATGGTGGCAGTGGTGGCCACATGGCGCTTGCCACCTGCGGGCCCCAAGATGGAGACTGACCACATGGTCACGTCAGAAGAGGTCCCCACACACTCTGCAAACATGGCCAAAAGGGTTCCATGACCCTCCCATCTCCTCTCTCCTCCCGTCCCAGCTCAGCTGGGGAAACAGAAGAATCCCTTCTGCCCACTGTGGGGATTTGGGCAGGGGGGAGGGGGGGGAAGTTGGTCAGCACTAAGGTCTTGCTTCTCCAGTCCATGGTGCCAGATCCAGACTGGGCTGGGTGGAAGCAGACACCATCGCTGCTGAGCCACAGTAGGGCAGGGTCAGGGTTCAAGCCAGGGCCGGGGCTGGCATATGGGCTGGGCCAGGCCACAGCAGGCCTGTCTTTCTCCCCCACCACCCTGGAAGTGTTTGTGTGGGTGAGCACGGGGCAACAGTCCAGTGTTGGGCTAGGAGCCCTTAGCAAAAGCAGGCAGGGCTAAGATCACTCACCCCTTTTATGTTCTCACCAAGCCCTTTCCTCAAGGGCAGATACCAAAGTGTCACTTGCCCCAGGACAGGTCACTGGTTGGGGGAGTCCTCTTAAAGCAACATGACTTTTTTCTTCACGAAAGCACAAAGCTATGCAACTGAAAAATACTGGTAATTTTCAAACTGCAAAAGGGACTAAGAGAGAAGAGTGGTACTATTGTAACCACAAAGCTTTTCACTATGTGACTTCATCTCACTGTTTCTCTTGGGAAATCAGAGAGCTTTCTGACAAGTTTAGTGCTCCTTGCCATTGCTCCTTAAAACCCTGATGACAGCTTGACTGTCTGACTGGCTCTACTCGTACCTTTCCAATCAACATGATTGTCATCTTTGGAAGAGAGAGACCACAGGTAGAAACTATCTGAAAAGCAAGAGCTGAAGATGAGGCAGCTTACCAGCACACAAATGTACGCTTTGTACTAGGAAATGACAGGAGAGCTTACATAAGCCTCATTCTAAAAACATCCCACACAGAAGATTCCTGCTGCTCCTCAGACATCATACTCTTGCCTAACAATCTATTTTGTTTAATCACTGTGCTTGTTCTGTACATTAATTTTAAGGCCTAAACCCCACACTTGACTGTGACTACAAGACGCACTCCTTTACTACAACGGTTCTGCTTTCACAAATCAAATCAAGTTCCTACAGCAACTGTATAATTTTCTCTTTCATTTACTAACCTATCAGCAAGATCAGTCCAGCAAATAGGTACTGCCACACGTCGAGGAAGAATTCAGTGAAACGTAATGCCTGCCTCTGTGGTGGGATTGGGTATCTATCCTGAGGGCATGAAGTTGGAGAGAATTAAAAAAAGTTATTTTCCAAGGAAAGCTTTAAAGTACAACTTCCAAGACCTAATGTTCTGTTGAAAAAGATACAATAGTAGAAGCTCCCTGCGGTGGTTACTGTCTGCTCTTTTTACAACATTCTTTTTTAAATCTTCTTTTGGAATTCATTTTTGGTTGGCACATTGGAGCAAAATTCATAGTTTGGGAGATCCAGGTTGGAAAGGACGTTATAAAATTGTCATTGATCAGTTCACTTACTAATCTACCTTTCCACTTCAAATTTTTGTGCTGAGCAGCAGGGAAAAAGTGGAGTCGGAGGAGAAACAGGGAGATAGGGGCACCAACCCCATCGGTGAGTAGCAAAGGGAAACATTATCTTCAGCAGCAGAAGAAATAGAGGTCATGAAAGAAGAGCAAAACACAGGCACAACAGTGAGACAATCCCTTACAACTCGAACAGTAAAAAAATTGCAGCAAAGGAGAAGAGAAGCTCAAGGGCAATGAGGTGAAACTCTTAGGAAGTGGAACAAACAGAGATGGATATCACAGAAATAAAGAATCAAGGGAACTGGAAAGAAACACTTTATAACACATCTGCCTTTGCTGCCAAGATGCAGCTTAAACTCATGAGAAAAGGCCTGTCTTTCTGCAGGCAATCCATCTCGGGTGGTGTAAAGGCCACACTGAACGTGTACACCTGAAAATAATCCATGCCATGGTATAGTGACACAGCAAATACAAGATTTAAGGGCAGATAAAGATTATTTTGGTTAAATTACTGTAAGCACTAGGCTAAAAGCATTTCCAATTTGTTAAAAAACTGTGCAGATCAGCTTTTACATCACAGCTTGTCTGCTCTAATTCTGTGCCTGTTTACCGATCCTGGAACATCTGATACAGAAGCAACGAGCCATCGTTAATTCTAAACGTGTGTTCCAGCTACCTGGAGAGAAATCATACCACACATTCATGCACAGACTGGAGGGCAGAGTTTGAACGATACGGAGTTTTTGCTCAAGTTCAGTGCTGCAGAATGACAGTGTTCGCTTTGTCAGTTTTTGTTAGGAAAAACCAATGCTGACATCACTGAAAAGAGCATGCATTGAATTCCTGTAGGCCAGATACACATCAATGTGTCATGTAAACACAAATGCTACCAAATTAACAAGGTTGGCTTGCTTTCATATGTTATTTATCTATATTTATTTATTTAAGTTTACCAGAATTGATAAATGTTTAAGGGGAACTTCGATTTTAGGCACATGCGTTTCTACCTTTCAGAAACACTTCAGAAGCCAGAGGTTTCCTTCTTGTGAGAACTTAGACCATTACTTATTTACACCACAAGGGATTAAAAGAAAACTTAAGTGTCGAAAAAAACTGAAGTGTGCAGTCCTTTACATCCAAATTAGGGGGGAAGGGGATGTGAAAGGGGATCATCACATTAAAATGATGCCTATCTAAAGTAATAAAGAATGGAACCATTGATAATGAGATGGGTTAGAACTGCAGTATTTTTGTTAGTGACAAGTGCAAAAAGGCTCCCATTCAGTATTCTTTAGACATAAAATTCTATATGGCCAGGCAGCAACATGTTTTGAGTGACAATTGCTACAATGCAATCAGTAAATACAACTTCCACCAGAGAAAGACACATTTCTTTTTCTTTTAACAATTAGAAACAAAACCACACTTGCCTGTACCAGTATAAATATCTGCGTGGATCCTTTCAAGCCCCGAAAATAGTTCTGAGGTATAGCTTGGCTCATCTGATCCATGACTACTTTAGGTGTCAGGATTATAGGGAGATTACTTCAGTGGCTACTGGTTATCAGTGTATACACTCAGGCTTATCACTTAACAGATTCACAAGAATTGCCTTGAACAGAACAGTTATGTACTGGGTACACCTACTCCCTTGTGCCTCCACCATGGAACTGAGCTAGAAAGACATGGTGGAAACTTACAGTTCATTGCAGAAATGAAATGCTAGCCTTTGCTGTCTGATCATTAATAACACAGTTTGGTTCAACAAGGCTATAATTAAAATTTCAAATGCATGCAATATAAATTACTGATACTCTGAGCTTATAAATCTCTGTAGTGTTTTCTAATGGAAATAAATTGAATTGACACTGTTTCTAAAAGAGTTGTCTCATTCCACCTTCACTCTTAGCATCTGATTAAGTCCTCTGACTGTCTTTCAGCAATAACTGAAACATCTGACTAGCAATCTTGAGTTCAGTAAAGCCCGGTGTCATAAAGCAAGCAAGCAAAACACAATTAATCCATAAATACTGGACCTGTATTTGACTACTCAAGGAAATTTGCTAACTTTAAAGGTTGAAATGATCAGGCTTTATGGATACTAAGTATTTCTATTATGCTACTTGGTCATCCCTAAAATTGGCAAATTTCTTAAGAGGTAGCCATTACAACAGTCCGGTCCAGTTTGATTAAATGAGCTACATTAAGGTTCTGTAAAAAAAACCTCAGGTGACAAAACCATAGTAAAACAGACTTAAGACTCAACCGGTATTAAGCAGAAGACCAACTTTATGGAAATAGAAACAATAGTAAGTTGTAATGAAAGGAAAAAAATTGACTTCCAAGAACTGAATAGAATACAAAATAAGTTGCTCTGAAATATTTTATTTAATGGGAATGTGGATCATCCTTTTCTCTGTCACAAACCCCAAATTAATTCCACCAATCCAACGTTTCAATTTTTCTGAACGGGGATTATCTAAGTCCTAAGCAACCCTAAATCTTCACGTCTGTGTGCTTGTACAGAAGTTGCTGTTGTGGGCAATATTTGGAACTATCACCTCCCACCTCACTTCTTCAAACAGAACAATATTCTCCAAGTAATCACAAAAGAAATAGGAAGATTCTTAGAAACCAAGCATCCAATAACGCCAGATATTTAATTGCTGCTTCTCAGCATTTTCTTGAGTCAGGAAACTTGCAACACGTTTCAGGTTTCGCAAAGGAGTAGAAAAATACCATCACAGCTACCTCCTTCCACATTACCTTTTTCTTGTTCCTTCTTATAAGATCATGAGATTTCTAACACAAGAAGTGAACACTGCCCAGATGCTTCACACTGTAAGAACTGTTTCAAACTGGAATGAACTCTGTTTTGTAGTTAAGCATGCAATGGATGAAAGGGCCTTACACACTTGTGATCAAACAACCGTCTTGATCTTCAGAGATGACAGACCCACTTGTTTTTTCTAGATGAGAGGAGAGGTATTAAGTCATAAAAACTGACTGTCAATATATTATTTACTCCCCGAAGGTTTTGCGAGTTGTTTTGACTATGCATCTTTGATGTCACTGGCTTTGGAGTTCTACAAAGCCATACAATATCATACCATGGCTTTTGTGCAATCCTACCAAAACAGAAACATTCAGTAGAAAAGTCAGGTAAAAGGACGTGAGCAAATGAAGTGTTTTGGTTGGGGTATTTTCAGAATGTACTTCTGAGCACCTCAGAGAAGGAAATCCAGTACCTATTAATAGAGTTAACAGGTGGGGAACAGTTTCAAATAAGTAAACTCAATTTTTGAGAGGCACAAGAACAAAAACCTATCCCCTTGACCTCCCAAATCTCAGCTCATTTTAGAGAATCTCATCTGTTCACACCTGACACAAACTACAGTTATTAGTTTAAATGGCTTTAAACCCCTCCTCATTGTCTTTGACAGAGAGTGTGCGTATTCATCTTGAAATACAGTACAGTTACCTAGACCTGATACTGTGGTGTGTGGTATGTTTAATGTCTAGTCTCAAAAATATATGAGAAGGCCATAATGATCCACTTCCGAAAATGCTTAAGGCTTTAACAAAAAAACATTTTTTTCCTCAGGCAGAAGTAAAATTTCAGAAAGAAATGAAGGAAAAGGAATAAATATAGGGGGAAAAAAAACCCCACCAAAAAAATCAGTACCCTCTGCCTCTGTGTGAGCAGGTGCTTGCTGAGTCAGAACACTGAGCTCACTTAACTAAAAACCACCAGACTTGATTTTAACCCCTAGACAAGTAGTAAACTAAACACAAGCTTCAAAGCTTAAGCCTCAAGAGAACTCAAAACCATTGATTTTCAAAGAACTTGGTTTGTTTGGTTTTTTTTCTTCTCTCTGAGCAACTGTTTTGTTATTCAGAAGCTGTAACCTTGCGAGTCACAAACTTTAAAAAATCTGAATCAAATATAGCTCACAGGTACGGTCTGATTATATGGAGATTATTTTCACAGGAAGCACTGAAATAGTACTATGATTTGTCAAAATACTCTAATATAGCTACCTATTAAAGCAAATAAAAAGTGGGACTATCACTCAGTTAAAGCATTTTGAGGTGATCTATTAGAGAAACGTTTGCAGACTTCTCTGCATTCAAGATTAATTGATGCCCAACACTAGTGCCGTAGAGCAGCTACGAGAAAGCAGAGAGAAAGCGCCTGTACACAAGTACGTGTCTACACACAGGAAAGAAATCTGCCAAGAAATATTGAGTAAACATGCATGGTTAAAACCACACAAATAATAAGCATGAGAAAATACACAACCCCACTGGCAGTTTTATGACAAACTAACAGTCATGTTGTCTGCATTTTTAAATATTACTTCATTTGGAAAAGAAAGGGCTTTAGTGACAAAAATAGAAATGGATGGGGAATATATTCTATGGAACAAATTTCATTTTAAGAGAAAAAGCAGCACTAGTAACTGACACTCACACAAAAAAGGAAAAAGCATGTGTTTTCTCACCTAAAACAGACAAATACAGACCACGAGTTTTGATGCAGAAGGTAAAAAAGAAGGCTGTGCAAAAGTTAGGTTATGACACAAAGAAAAACCAGAAAAAAAGTTCCAGCAGTTTGGGGTTTTTTTGTTTGTTTTTTGGTGGGGTTTTTTTTTTTTTTTTTTTTTTACACAACATGTAAACTACTTTTGCTAAGGACAATATTGTACAATATTTGCTAAGAACAAAAGCCTACATGATGTGATTTTACATGTAAGGAAGACTATATATAGAGATGTGAAAAGTCTTGAGCTAAGCAACCAAGCTCTCCTAAACCATTTAGAATACCTTCTCCCATATAACTGATGTAACAGCAACTACATAGTCCAAGACATAAATACTGCCATGTGCCTGAGAAAAGCTTCTACCTCCAAGTGAACCCAACCCATATATATATATGTGTCATCTTTTAACTGTTTCTTGGCCCTCTCTTTTGTGATTTTGAGGGAGATGGGTTTTGGTTTAATTTGATAGAATCATAGAATGTACTGGGTTGGAAGGGACTTCCATAGGCCATCTAGTCCAATCCTCTCACAACAATTGGGGATATTTCTAACTGGAACAGATTGCTCAGAGCCCCGTCCAGTCTGACTCTTCTGTCAGAGGAATCAGAATGGAACAAATACGGGAACCTTAAAAGATTCAGACAGAAATAATAAAATAAGCAATTTCTGACGTATTATGCAGTAAAGTTTGATCAAACCCAGAACGACTTATTTCTTCTAAAACTTTTAGTCTGTTTTGTCCGTTACAAAATAAACATAAAACAACCACCCCCAAACATTTGTGGCTGTCATATGCCTTTAGAAGTATATGAAAGTTTACAGAAAATACCCTATTCTATAATTTTCAATACAGATTCAACACATAGTGGATGCAATGAAATCCTCCCAGTTGTACTTTACTTCAACACGTGCATTTGGCACCCCCTCACTGTTAGACTACCACCTGCTTGCAGCTCTATGTGGTAACATAGAACACACTTTCATCCTGGCATTCCACAGGAAAAAATTGCAGCAACAGATACTTCTCCAACTGATTCTCCAAAAGCTGCCATATCATCTACTATTGTAAGCATCAGAGTAATTTAGTAGATGTGCAGACCTTTCAGAAAAATGCCTGAGTTGTTTATGCATCTGATGTTTCATCCTGGGAAGAAAGTAAAAGAAAATGTTTAAGAAAATACAGCAAAAAAAAACCAAAAAGAAAGCGCTCTATGTCAAGAGAGCCAAAGGGAAGAGGGGAAGACAGTCCTCAAAAAAAAAAAGAAAATCAGATTTTCTTCACCTAACAACAGCACTGACAGTTTCACTGTGTTAAAAACAAAATCATTACTGAAACACAATGGGGCAAAACTTTTCTAGTGCTTGGCAAACCATTACCACGTAAGGGGTGTCCTTTCAGGGAGCCATGAAAATTCATGCTGGAAAAGCAGCAAGAACTGTAAGACAATGTACCCAAAGATGTTGGCCCAAAGATGTTGGACATTTTTCTTCATGTTAGTAAAGCTTTTCCCCAACCTAAACCTGAAATTGAAAAAACTTAAAAACAACTAAAACTTTAAAACGTTAGCTTCTACAGGAATGAGTCATTGTTCAATTCTTATTAATAGTAGAGAGTGATGAGGGAGAATTAGGTTTTTTTTTCCCCCTCAAAACATTTAATCAAAACTTCAAACAAATACTGCTGGTCAAGTAAATTGGCACCCCAAAACACACAATACTTCTCCTAGGAGCTTGCTTTCTCTGGAAAATTTGCTTTCTTGCACTATGCATGTAGCCCTTCATGCAAGACAGAAAATTTCAGGAACCTCATGAATGTAAGATAGTTCAGAAAAAGATTACACAAATTCACTAAAATACATACATCATCTTCCACAGAAATAACCTTTTTCGAAGAAAGGCACTATAATCATTACCCACCCCCAAATTCTCCATCTCCTATGTTACTCTTTTCACAAAATTCATTGAAATAAGATTTATTCTTATGACAAAATGGAACACATTTTTAACTCTGACAGCCTGCAGGAATTGTTCCGCTTTCTAGCAGTGTGTACTTTTACATTGAGATGGATCGCAGCAGCTGCAAATGGTGACACATGGAAGAGCAGCCGTTTTGTGTGGCGTGAAGTAATACGAATTTTCTACACAACAATACAGGTGAACGGGCGTTCGGACTTGTATTACAAAAGGGATAATAATGCCATCATCTAAAAACCTCCCTTGGCACATGCATTAGCCTCCTGTAAGTGATCTTGAGCTTTCCCTTTAAAGGCAACTCAAACCACAGCAAATGTGGTAATTAATTCACAACTACACATTTCTGTGTAATAGAGCTTTCATTTCTGCTCTTGGTAACTACTAGGGGACATGAACACTGGAGAATGTTATTTTGAACTACACGTTTAGGAACCCACACCTAGAAATCAGAGCGGACTAAGTATGATACCAAAGAGGTGTCAGAAGGACAGGGGTGTACACCTTTTAACTAGGAACAAGGCTGACTTTCTTCTCAGAAAGAAGTTAAAAGATGTGACAAAAGATTCTCCTTACTACCAGCTCCAGCTCAATCTGCTACTGAACTGATAAGGGATCCAGGTTCTTCAGCTCCCTTCCTCCAGCATAGCAGCTGCTGTACAGTGGTTTGCTCTACACAGATACTCCTGGTAACTTAGTTTTGCTTCTTTCCTAAGAATGGATGGGAAAAAGACTAAGAAAAGTTTCTCAACATCTGTTTGAAAACAAAAGAGTATTTTCCCCTGCTTTGGATCAGTTTCCTCCTTCCATCTGCTGTGACAGGCCACAGTGATATCCTCGGAAATCAACAGTTACCAACATTTGTATGGTTTCTAGTACACCGAGGGCCTTTCCGATAGGAAAAAACCCTTTCAGTTTCTAATTTTCTCAAGGCTTTAGGTGCAGGTTAAAAGCACGTTTTTTCACTTTATAGTTGAGGAGAGTGGTGTTTACACATTCATAAAAAATAAAGCAGTACAACTGCTCTGGCTGCTCTCAGGTAGGGGATATACAACAAAAAAACTTCAAGCTGTTAGAATATGGTGTGTGTGGGAAGATATTATAAAGACTACATATAAATGTGTGTGCAAATATATATATGTATTTATCTGCACGTAAATGGAAGGTCAGACATGTGCTGTGCATCAGGGACCCTCGAAGTTCTGCTGTGCTATATAATGGCGAAGCCTCCACTAGGGCAAGGTCCTATAAATTTTGCTAATTTTGCTCCAGACTGTTTTTTCAATTCTTTTGAAAACATTTGTCATTTTACGCCTACCCACTGGCACGGCTGGCACAGTTTCACACACTAGCAACCTGGTGGTATCCTGCCCAACTAGAAACAGTGAGGAAAAAGGCTGGTAAGCAGATGTGAGACTGTCACACATGGTAGGGAACTTGGCAGCTCCAGGCAGACAATGCAGAGCAAAGAGCAGGAAGGGGTTCAACAGCTGCTTCAGGAAGCAACGACAATCTATTCCAGTTCTCTTATAAAGCCTCCAAACCTGTGAAATCATTACTACATGATGTCAGCCAGAGCTGGAACATGCTGAAAACACTAAGGGGAGACACACCAATTGTTATAATGATCCCTTCTCTCCTTACAGAAGTTCTTTCTCTGAAAAGGTGACGGTAACACTAAGACGTTCTGGTCTTCTAAAGCACCAGGGAGAAAGATTAAACATCCAGCACGAGAAAAAAATTGGAACACACAATATTCAGAAGCACGGGGCCAAGTGAGCAATGATATTTACAAATACAAACAAAACCAAATACCCTAAGAACATCAGAATACACAGGATAATTGTGAAACTATGAAGAAAACCCTGACAGCAACTGAAGCTATTTTGAGCTGTCTTTATATTTAGCTACCTCAGTCATTTTAAATCAGATAAGGGTCATTTCAAGATATTTCAATATACAAAATACAGAAAGCCTGATCCCTAACAGCTTAGAAGTTGTAGCATTTGTGAAGAGAACATCTGCAATAGGAAAATAAGCCACTTGTCTATAAGATATTACTAACAAAGATCCAGTCCTTCAACAGTGTGTTTCAAAAAGTACGAGCACTCATTATCCACATACTTAGAGCTTGGGAAAAGTGAGAGAATTTAGAAAAGCTCCTTACTGTTTCATTTGTTTCCACATTCTAAATTGATTGTTTTCTCACCAATATTATTTTATATTGTTACACAGCTGTTGTTTCTTCATTAAATACAATACATAACCCTCCTGAAGTTCAGAAAATGAAATATTCCTGCATAATGTTAGAACAAAGGGAAGTGTAAATGAAGGCATTATAAAGATCACTGATTTTAAAACTATTTCATGACATGTTCTTACAAAAACACAGCTAGAAAAAGCTTTAAAAATACAAAAGACAACCCAGAACCCCAAAACCAACAGCAGAGCGCAACAAACCAATTAACTGTTGTTTTTCTTATAGCAGTGAAGAGGTGAGTAATGACCTCAAGATGAGCTCAGGCTTTAGTGGCACTTTGAGCTTTTCTTCGCAAAATGAGCAGATGCAAATGTTTATTTTTGCTGATGATCAATGCCCATCAATGAGGTGCTTTTGGTGCACAGACCCTTTTCCTAGCAATTAATTTCTGTTACACAGCCTTCACTGTCATTAGAGAAAATGGCTGATTAATGCAACTGACTGGACAATAAAATACTTGTTTTCATGCTTAAGCATTTTCTTTCTTTTTTTATCTGGGTTTTGGAAAGTATTGAGGCAATCACTGACAAATGACACATTTTAGGCCATACTTTTAATTTCTAAGGAGCCCAAATGCAGGCTGAAAGGAAGAGAGGATTCTCTTCAGGCTAAAACCTCCCTATTTTATCTTCATTCTTTTTCTCAAAAAGTATTTACCTTCACCTTATTGCACCCTGCAGAAAATTAAGCCATAAATCCTGAATTTATTTCATATAAGCAGAAGAGTAGGTGGAATTGCAAATGTGTTTCTATGAGCAACACAGACTTTAGACTGAAGTTCTTAGGGCAAAATGAGAAGAGTTGCAGGTTTTCTTCCGTGTCTGGAGAGACACAAGGTTCTGTAGCTTTCTGGTGTTAGAAGAGTCGGTAGGATCAATGTCTTTACTACCAAAGGCCTGGTATCACAATTCTGGGAGCTATTTGATACTCTTGCCTTACTGGTCGGTTTTACATGAGTAAAAAACTCCATCACTGACAGAGAGCTCAGAATTATACCCTTGAGTCCGTCAGAAGCTTCTCTGTAAACTAACTGATTCAAGAAAGCACAGCTCTGTATAGTCAAATTCTGAAGTACTATAGAACAGCAGATTTATTTGCCTTGCTATTTTAAATCAAATATTTAGGCTATTAAAATATTTAAATTAGAGTAGAAAGGGAATGTGAATAGGAGTCACATAAATATAAATCAGAAATGAAATATCTATCCATTCACATCATTGAAAAAGTAATCACTTCATGCTGTTCTGAAAATTTTCCTTCCTTTTTACTTGTTTTTTAATATAAGGTCCCTTGTGCAGTTTCTGATCAAAAGTCTTTAGAATATGAAATAATGCTGCACCCCCTCCCACTCCCCAGTTTTGAGTATGTACTTTTGAAGCAATTTGAGACTTCAAGAGTCTATCAGGAACCAAATAGTTAGTCAAAGATTTCTTTCCCACAAAAGAAATATTTGGGAAGGTCAGTGTCTGATTCACAGGAGGATTAAACTGATTATATACATACAAGAAGGATGTATAAACATGCAAGTACACTGCTCTAGATAACACATTTTAAGAGAATTAAGGAACAATTCCTGAAAGATTACTACAGCTAAACTTCTTTCAACTGCGTCATTTCAACAGAAGCCCCAGACATAGTTCAGTGTCCTACCTACTCAGTAGCCAAACAAGCACCCCAACCATTTTATCCCTGCACCAAAGACAAATCATAGGACAAAAAAAAAAATCTATGTTTAAATGCATGAAGTTGTCTTCTAAAATAAAGCCAGTTGATCCCTGGATTCTACATGCAGAATGTTTGAAAGATGTTCAAATGAAACACTTTGCTAATGAAAGTCATTCCAGAAATGTGAAGAAAGCCTTCTGATAGTAGTGCCAAATAATAGTGGCTCAAGTCTGAACTGCTTCCTAACAAACACCACAAAGGCAATGCCAAGCACACAGAGCAATGCATGTACATTCAATTACTTCTGTAATGCAATCAGTAAGATAGAATACCCACAAGATAAAAACAACTGTGTTAGTATTTAAATGTACTGAAGAAATCCTAAGGACCTACCTCCCCCACATGCCTCCCAAGACAAGAATTCCCTTCAAAAAAAAATGACCTTGAACATAAAGAGCAGGACCCTGCTCACAGCTCCTTAAGTACAATAAGCAAATCTGTTTAAATGAATTAGAAATACAGACACATGCAAATGTTTGTTTGGTTTTACTTAAAAAAGTCCCAAACAACCAAACAACAAATGCCATTGCTGCTGCTTTTCAGATTAGGTAAAAACAGCATGACCTGGCAGCTCAGCTGAGTGGGAGAACAGGACCAGGTATTCCAGCATTCTTGCGCAGCTCTGTTCTTTCTCACAATAGGCAAAACTTTACTGCTGATGTATCTTTAATCTTGAAAGATTTTATGGTTTATTAATGTGAAATTGCAGTAATGCACCATAGTAAGGAAAACAGCTACTTCTTGTTGGGGTCCACTCAGCAACCAGAATTTGAGCTAAATCCTAATTCACATTTAACAATTTATCTGAAGTAATAATAAATTATTAGTAAATGATGGAACATTAGGAGAAACCTGTGGGAATGCTGGTTACAAGACAAGGATGCGTAAGCACAGTACAAAATGTGATTAATTTCACAGTAGTTAACACAATGTGTGAGTTAATGCATCATAGAGATCACCAGTATATAAAAAAAATCTTGTTGCTGAAATCATAGAATCATTACGGATTGGAAGGGACCTCGAAAGATCATCTAGTCCAATCCGCCTGCAACAGCAGGATCACCTAAACCAAGTCACACAGGAACCCGTCCAGTCGGGTCTTGAATATCTCCAGTGAGGGAGACTCCACAACACCCCTGGGCAGCCTGTTCCAGTGCTCCGTCACCCNTGTCCACCAGGACCCCCAAGTCCCTTTCCCCTACACTACACTCCTACAGGTCAGTCCCCAGCCTATACTGGTACCTGGGGTTGTTCTTGCCCAGATGTAAGACTCTGCACTTACCCTTGTTATAGCTCATTAGATTTTTCTCAGCCCAGCTCTCCAGCCTGTCCAGATCTTGCTGAATGGCAGCACAGTCTGCAGGGGTGTCGGCGACACCACCCAGCTTTGTGTCATCAGCAAACTTGCTGACAGTGCATGCCAATCCCTCATCCAAGTCATCAACGAATAGATTGAACAGGACCGGTCCCAGCACCGATCCCTGGGGCACTCCACTAGATACAGGCCTCCAACTAGACTCTGTCCCATTGACCACCACTCTCTGACTTCTACCCTGTAGCCAGTTTACAATCCACCTCGCTACCCAAAAATCCAGGCCACACTGCCTGGATCACTTAAGTACTTAAAAAATAAATAACAAAAGAACTGTTGAGTATTTCTTGGTGAAACTTAAACTGACTTTGTATCACAAGTCTGAGCCAAATTCTCTGCTAGTTTCCCCACATAATCATACCTCTAAAGTGGTTTTAAATTGCCATCATACCAAAAGACAAACTATTTTAGAAGGTTGGAAGTCATTCTGTCACCTTGTAATTTCTTTAACTACAACACTGTGTAAGAGAATAAAATCTGAAATATAGACATAAGACACCTCCATTAGAAGAGTTCTTAGTATGAACTGTGGAGAGAATATTCAAATCAAGTCTAAGACAGAAGTGAATTTCACAGGTTGGGCTTTATAGAAGCAGCATCTGCTTCCAATGACACCCTGTTTTAAGCACTTCCTGGGTACCTTCTAGGATGCTGCCAAACAACAGGTGAAAGAGCTACTCAGCTACTTCTTTCGCGGAAGAATGCGTCAAGGCTTGGGGAAGGGTTTCAGAGTTGCCTGGGAATAGATAGAAGCCTGACAGGCCTTTCCCCACCAAAGATTTATTTATCTTGGCAGCTGCAGAACATTCAGCTACTCACTACTAAAAAACAAGCAGTTATGATGCAAGATTTTTACAGCACTAAGACGAGGATATTTTAGCAGGAGTCTGATTATTCTGTAATGAAAGGGTAATGAAACTAATAAAGCTTCATCCTTCAGGGATCTTACCAGCAGCCAGAGTGTTTCAGTTAGGTTCTCGTAGGTCTTCAAAAAGTCAAGAGAGGAGTAAGTACTGAACAAAGATAAGGTAAGGATAGGATAGATAATGATATTCCACGCCAGTAGTTAAACAATATTTATGTCCAGGCTTTGTGGTTAAGGCTATCTTGAGTTGCTATAAGTACATAATTTGACACAACTCCTCTGTACTATCACCTTTGGACAATATTATTCTCAAAAGTACAATGTTAACAAGCAAGAGAGTTTAAGATCTTTAATTCCTATTAAAGAAGCACATTTATTACATTATCATTAACATGAGTCCATGTTGAGAAGATCATTGCCTGATCAAAGATACCTCTGTATCTGAGGAAGAATAAAAAAAACCCCAAACGAATCCATAGTTTGTGTGATAACAGACAGGTGTCCTCCTGGACAGCCAAAATCATACTTCAGGATAAAGCACAGAATTCATGTAGACTCTGGCAAAATTCTGCAGCAGAAAGCCACCTGTAAGACTTCCTTTCCTCAGAGGATAGTAAATCTAGATGGTTGTTGTGAGAATCTCGAAGCAAAGCTTCTATAGCCACCCTCTTCCTCCTCTGATGATAGCACCTCAAGATAAATGCTCCTTACAAGTTAATTCCTTATGGAGGCCTCTGAAATGCACCCATCCAATCAATGGGAACTGAGGTGCATGAAAATTGAAGATCCAGCTGCTGCTCTTGAAGTACGTCCACTTCTGATGTAGCCTCAGTGTAAGTAGATCAAGCTTGGTTCCCTTCACATCACCACCTCTGTCTTGCAGAACAACAGCTATTTTGCTACCAGGTTTTGTGATCTAGTGTGTTGGGCAGGGCTTTTATTTCCCCATAGCTTAAGTAAGTGTTACCTCTGAATTTCATCAACAGGGCTGCAAAGGCAGAGCTTTGGGTACCTTGATAAATATTTCACTTGTGTAGCCTGTTTTCTGCCATATCCTAAGGGCAACAGAAATGGCCTCATTTCACATGCATGGGCCAGAAAGATTTGGTGCAGCCATCAGTAGTTAGTCAGAAAAGTTATCTAAGAACCCGTCACTGTCACTTATTAGCAGACTCTGTGTTGTTCCCAGAAACAGTCTCTAACAAGGCTGAAAAAACATCAGTGACCTGAAAACAAATAATTTTTAAACACCTTTAAAGTTTAAGTAGCGCAATTTATATTTAAAATTGTTTAATGATTAAGTGCTTATTAAGAAAATAATATCAAAACCATTATAAGTTATTTTGTTCCATTCCACAGTGCCTGTATCTAAGCCCACACTGATAGGTTTATACAGCTTGGAGGTTATGTGTCCTATCATCATTTGAGAATAATGCCACACCAAAGAAAATTAACAATAACACCTGGGCCAACGTATTACTGTTTTGCCCATGCGTGATTTTCAAGAAAGGTTTTTTGTTTTGGGTTTTTTAAAATTGGATGGGTTTGTATGGTCTGGTTTTTTTACGGTAGCTCAGCATTTTCCCTGTAGCCCCATCTACCATATAGCAGGACTGGTTGCTAGACTGAATAAGCAATCACAGAATCACAGAACATTAGGGAACACAAGGGGCCTCACAAGATCATCTAGTCCAATCCCCCTGCCGGAGCATGATCACCTAGATCAAGTCACGTAAGAACACATCCAGACAGGTTTTAAAGGTCTACACAGAAGGAGAATTCACAGGCTCCTTGGGCAGCCTGTTCCAGTGCTTCAATTCTCACTGTAAAGATGTTCTTTCTCATAAGGATGTGGAACCTCCTATGTTCCAGCTTACACCCATTGCCCCTGTCCTATCACTAGATGACATTGAGAAGAACCTGGCTCCATCTTCCTGACACCCACCCTTCATGTATTTATAGACATTAATGAGGTCACCCCTCAGTCTCCTCTTCTCCAAGCTAAAGAGACCCAGCTCCTTAGCCTTTCCTCATCTTTGTGGCTCTGCACTGACACTTTCCAGCAGTTCTGTGTCCTTCTTGAACTGAGGGACCCAGAACTGGACATAATATTCCAGATGCATATCACCAGGGCAGAGCAGAGCTAGAAGAGAACTTGTCTTGATCTGCTAACCACTGATCTACCCCAGGATGCTGTTGGCCCTCTTGGCCACAAGGGCATATTGCTGGCTCATATTCATCCTGCTGTCCACCAGGACCCTCCAGGTCCCTTTCTCCTACACTGCTCTCCAGCAGGTCAGACCTCAGCCTACATTGGTACCTGGGATTGTTCTTGCCCAGATGCAAGACTCTACACTTGGCCTTGTTACAGTTCATTCAATTTCTCCCCACCCAGCCCTCCAACCTGTCCAGGTCTCACTGAATGGCAGCACAGCCTGCTGGGGTGTCAGCCACACCTTCTAGTGTGCTCTGATCTCTCATCCAAGTCACATTCCATTTCACCATTTAAATTTTTTTAACTATTTCAAACATTTCAAGTATTTTAAAGAATATCATGGGTTTATATAGTGATTCACATTAAGGACATTTGAGACTTGGACAAGATGATCTTCAGAGGTCCCTTACAACCTCTGCCATTCTGAGATCATAGGATTCCAGACAAGTTAGTCAAATGAATATGTTCCACTTTCTCCACATTACTTCCATATTGTCTGCAAACCCAGACACATTTTTCCTAGATAACTAGTAAGAGGTGTTATCTGTAGTTAACTGACTCTGAGTTAGTATGATGAAAGTTAAGAGAATCAAATGTTAAGCCGGAAGCAGTTTAGCCCTCTGGCTCACCAAATCTATGCCTGAGCTGTCACAGCAATGGTGCCTACCCAGCAACAATCCCACCCCCATCAATCTCAAACCTTTAGCAGCAACTCTCATATCAGAAGTGCACTAGGTCAAGTGAGAAGCACTTGACAACTGTTGTCAACAAGCCAAAATAAGCTCAGGCCCAGATCAAGGCCAGAACAGTCCCAAGAACCTGTACTGGTACAATGCACATGGCTGCCTACTAGTAACAGCAAAAACTTCTTTTCCAGGCTACACCATCTCTTGAGTACTGGGTACAGTTGCGGCCTCAAGCATGTTCAATAGTGGGAGATGTGGGCTACTAGTCTGGTCAAAGGGTGTGGAACAGAGCTGCTTTTACAGGGATAGTTGGGGCTAGGTGTCATCCATCTGGAAAGGAAAAGGCTGAAAGGGGTATAAAAGTAACATTTTCATCATCATGAAGGTGTTACATCCATCTCAACATAGGACTTTTATTTGAATACTCCTGCACTAACAGAACACACGACAAAGGGAATCCGTGAAGATTTTTCTGATATCCCTGATATACCAAGCGTGGGTGCAGCAGGACTATAAGGAGGATGGCTATCTTGAATTGATCAGTATTAGTCTGAAATGCCACTGTTAGGCATCAAATATTGGCCTACCTGGACAAATGTACTCTAGCAGGTCAGTTCTGTTCTCAACAATTCAAGCTGTATGAGAAACAATGGAAGTGTCCTTTAGCTAACTATATTGTTCATTTGCTACTGCTGCCAGGACAATTCATATAGTTCACAGCCAACCCCTAATTACTTGACAGCAAAAAAACTGCAGTCCAGGTTACCTCCATGCTCTAGAGGATGCGATTTGCTGGTGGGTACCATGGGTCCTGCAGACCACTGAAACAGGTTCATTCTGTGCACAGCCTAGAACTAGGCATGTCAAGAACACATCATTCTGAAATGGCACATAATTCAAAAGCAAATCAGACAACTTTCCAAGGACCAACTAACAGAAGTGCCTTGGCTGTGCTAGAGTTAATGCTGATAAACTATGAAAGCCTTGTTGATGAAAAGCTGTTGTGTTAATCATGATACGAAAAAAACAAACAGCTCCTGTCCTTCGGAGATTCAGTCACAAATACACCACTAAACGGGCGGGGGGGGGGAAGGAAGAAATGAAGCCATTCTCCTGCCCCAGGGAAATATTTCAAAGTTCAGCAGCTCAGCTCACTATCTGTGTAGTGTTATCTTACTTGAAGCATTCACTTTTTTCATACCACAAAAGCTTCCTCACACTTGATTTACAACGAATATACTTGCATACCTCCTAAAAAATTACTACACATCTTTTCCTTATCAATATTTAGTTCTTTTCAGAGATACTTGAGCATGTATGATCACCATACTCTTTTTTTGGCACAGATGAAGACACGTTTTCAAAAACAAAGCTACCACTGGACTCCAGCACGAGTCAGTCCATTCCTACAATACATTGCTCACTAGGTTCACCAAGTGGGTGCAACCTTCGCATCATCCGAGGAGAAACAGCGCCATCTACAGGTTGATTTCATACATAGTCTCCTGCCTTTTTCCTTTTTCACGTTCGCAATCTCAGGAGAGTCACAACCGTCAGTGGCAGCAGTGTTTGTAAGAGTCAGACAGTGAAAGACACAGATGGGAAGGCCTTGTCCTAAAGCTAGGTGAAGAAACGATGTCGCTATCTGAACAGAAACAACACCAGAAGACCCATTATTGAGGGGTTCTTCCTTTGTTTAACCTCACACTTGTTCATCTTCTCAGTTTACTTATGTTGTCATGACTCCTGCTGTATTAAGTGACTTGTAGTTTGCAGTTTATGATCCAATATCACACACAAGCAACAGTCTTCAACACAGCATTGATTTTATCATGCAAACAAGAATTCAAAATCACTTTTGAGTGTCCCATATTTTAAAGACACTGAGAAGCCTCTTATGGCTCTTACATTTTATTCACTTGAAGGGAAGTAAATGTTACAAAGAAACCTTTCCCGTGCAAATACCTAATAATCAATATTGGAAAGCATTTTAGAAGTATTGACAAACAGCTTTCAGAAATACATTTGTAGCTGCAGGGTTGCTCGTCTTTGAAAATTCTCAGTTTAAGACGACGTTCCCTTCATGAACCAACAGTTTATTGTTTATAATAGTGCCATGAAGTTCATTCCCAACATTAAACCTGGGAAGTTACTTTCTACTCCTCATCTCACAGTACAGCGAGTTATAACCACAGCCAGGAGTGAAATAGGAAGTTATTTTATATAACATTAAATACATTCTGATTAATTACAGGATTCTGAATTCTTTTTAGGCTCCCATGTCTCTGTAATCCTGAGCACAATCTGTGCACAGTCAAAGCAATAGCAGTGTTTTAATAAAGGCATTCAGCAAGGATGAAGTACTTTGGGACTGCAGCAATAATTACAAACATAATTGGCATTAAGTTAGTAATGATGACAAAACCCACGCTTTTCAGAGCAGAAATCCAAAAGCCTACATTATAACAAGGCTTGTTTGTTGAAGTGCTATTCTTAATCTAGACAGAGCATCAGGAAGCAGAGAGGAAAAAGATAATTCTATTCTAGGTAGCAAAATGGATGACAAATATATTCAATGCAAATTCAGCAGAACAAGTCTGATTCATATCTGGAACTGAGCCCTACTCCAACTATACTGAAGATAAGACTGCTTGGGATCTAATTCTGCTTTACATCAGTCTACATTTTATTCCACAATTCCTATTAATATTGATGAAGGATATTTACTTTCTAGATTTTTTTTCAACATTTACAAAATGGTCAATTGGGAAATACCACAACCAATACTGAAACTCTGCTAGACATTTCCTTGAAAGAAAAAAACCCTATAAATCAAATTACATACTTTACCACATTACATACTTTACATACATTACCACAGCTATCAAGTTGGCAGTTTGCTGGAGGTGCTTTTTTGGGCAGTCTCCATGGTCACCACTGTGCCACCTTGTCTAGCCCTAAACATGTTGCATTTATCTTGTACCACACCATCAGATTTTTATTATTATTCTGATCTTTGTTATTATTCTGATCTATTCTTATTCCTATGCACCTAACTTCACAGTAATTCTCTTCATCTGTTCTCATTGGGGAAGCAGCTGGTTTTCTTCCTAACATACAGACTCAAATTGTAAATCTAATGAAGTCTGCTTAGAGTTTAAGTTTAATATTGATTAACCATAATAAAGATAATAGCTGCACCCAGAGACATCTAGATGAGTCCAGAAGGACTAATAACAAACAGACGCATAGAATGAGAGAATAATCCTTGTAAGATCATCCGGTGCTGCTGCTAACTGACTGACTTATCCCTATGGCAAGTTCATTCATGCAGCATTCAGAGGACACCTCATATATGCCACTCAGGACTATTTCATGGAGACAAAGAGGTACACCTGTTAGTACAGCTACTACTCAGTCTTACATGGAATTGTAGTCTCGGACCTACTGATGTGCCGATTCTATTCTCAGGGAAAAAAAATCAGGAATAACACAGTATTGTAATACTAGACTTCTGACTAAAAGATGTAAGTTTGTACCTACTAGTAGTGGCAGTCTTTAGGTGACAGCATTAAGCTGTTGAACTAAGAATTTACCTAATTAAAAAAAAAGACATCAACCCAGATAACAATCAGACTCATAGAACAAGACGCATATTAATTTTTTCTTAGCAAACACAAAAGTCAGGGTTATAGTTTAGGGTTTATCAAATTTTCTTCAGTTTCTGCTTTATGATGACAAGCAACACAGGGACTGTCTTTCCAGGGCTCCCCACACAGACTTGGCTTCATCTTGTTCACATTATCCAAGGACAGAACTGCCTGCTGGATCAGACCAATGACCCATGTACCCCAGTGCTCTGTCCAACTAACAGTGGCGTGGTAAAGAAATAATAGAAAAGTAAGGGTTAGGACTTGGACACCAGGCATCTAAAATCTCTTCAAAAGCTTATAAGCTCTACAAAAATATCAACAAGCACAACACAGCAGACCATCAACTTACGGGCAAAACAGTGCCAGCATCTTTCAGAATTTATTCGGATGAATACAACGGACTGTTATACCACTGGCTATTGTTTTGAGTCTTAAAAAATAAGACAAGGTCCACATGCCTTTCTAGCACAGAATTCAATACCTTCAGCAGCAGTTCTGCACAATGCTTCTGGCTGAATAATCCTCAGCAACGGCAGTAGCGTGGCCAGCCTAACCTTTGCATTACACAGAATCTGCAACCCAGTGTGTACAAGAGACACACTTACAATGATAGCAGAACACTTTGCTGATCCAATTCTCTCTTTTATATATGTATCACACAATGCTCAAGTCCAGTTCTGAAAATGTCCATTTTATCTATGATATACTGCTACCAGTCTATGCTTTTCACTACAGTCTTGCTGCTGCTTGGCAGGACTATGAATATGACAAAAGCAAGAGACATGAAGAATGGGTTTTCACTTTACTTGCACTTAATGAAATTCCTAATACATAAAGTCAACCTATACTCCTACCCAACCAGTAGTAAGTCTATAGGTGGCAGTAAATGCTAATTCTCTACTATATTAGCTGAAGAGTACTTTGAGTAAAGAAAGTACACTGTCTCTACATTTATCCTATTGGCAGACAGTTCAGCCTGAATACCAAGAATTGGCATGGTGTGAGGGGGTCAGAAACAATCAAGAAGTCTCATGAAGATTTTCCAATAAATACAACTCTAACAAAACAGAAGACTTAAAAGCATTCTTCTGTGTCTGTTAGATTTCTGTGTTCAAAACAATCCTTTAGAAAACAACTCTGAGAAAATGAACCCTAGAGAGTTTTTCCAGACTGTTGTGTTTGCCTCTGTTGTTGTTCATCAATCCTGTAAAAATACTAGAAGCTGCGGTCACAGTTTAAAGTGTGACCTGTGGCTTTTCTTCTGTCAGGAGTGGGAAATAATCTCTATACCATACTAGAAATAACAGAAATCCTGGTAGCTTAAATAAGCTTTCTACTCCCCCTTCACACTTTCCATTTTCTTTAGATTTCACAATTTGTCTGACCCATCACTGACTAGGAGTTATGACTCCATGTCCCACTAGTCCCTGCCCAAACCTAATTAGGTTAAGCACCAACAGTAACCCCTGCTGCATCAAGGGGTTGGGAGTGTGTACTGTCATGGAATGTCTCTATTTCTGCTGGTTCCCCAGAGAACAGGACTGCACAGGCCATTGCTGGAGTCCATTGCACCTTGTATGTCCAACATGAGGAAGAAACTCCAGGACAGGCCCATGCAGAGGAGGTTGTTCTATCACATCCTTTTTCCAGTTCTATTTGCCTAACGGGGATGAAGCTGTTTGTCCCCATGACATTTCTCATAGTGGCCTGTTTGTGGTGGTAGCAGGGCAGGTGTTAACAACACACCACTGTTTGGGCTACTGCTGTGCCAGGCTCACACAGCATCAAGGCTTAGTGTTTTTTTTACTTGTCCTGACATTCTCAACTACCTAAAAGGATATTCTAGACCATGTGATGTCATCCCAGATAGAAAAGGGAGGGGATATAAAATAGGGGGTGCAAGAAATTTGTGGATGGCATTTCATCCTCCTGAGTAACCTAGGATGACACCTGAACACCTTTTGCTAATGGGAAGTAGAGAATCATCCTTATTCGCCTTTGCTTCCACATGTAGCTTTTGGTTTTTCTTTCTTCAGCTGTTACTGTCTCTAATAACCAGCCTCTTAGATTTTTCTTTCCCCTGTCCATCCAGGAAAAGGGAGCGATAGAGCACCTTTGGTGGGCACCCAGTCCTAAAACCAGAACAATGCATTTACATTTCACAAGAGTGCATGTTCGACTGGCAAAGGCTTTGCGCCGTAACTATCAAAACATGTCAAGTGCAACAGCTGATGCCCACAAACCACCAGATCCACCCTGCAGTAGGCAGCACAACTTTCCTACCTCCGTCATCACCCTGAGCCAAGCCAAAGCATAACATTGTAAGTAACCTCTTTCCAGAGTTGTTTTCACCTCTGACTCATCCAAGTCCACAGTTTAATCTCCCAGCTATCTCCATGGGGTGCCATGTAATCCAAGTCTTAAAGCCTAAGCCATTTAAAGCTTTATGAATCAAAGGTGCTAAGTATTTTAGAGCTTTAAAAATCAAAAACTAGTAATGTGTTCCACTGCTCTTCAAATGTTTTCTAGAAGAAAATAAAACCCTTTTTTAAAACATGTATTTTGAATTTTTAAAGAAATTGTGAAGGACAAAAGTACATCAAGTAAGACTCAGTGCATGCAGTTATGAAGTGAATAAAACTGTAAAGATGCAGAAACAAAAAATAGTAGCTGATTAATAAGCAGTAAGATTAAATAGCTCATTTGTTTAATCCAAATTCAGAGTCTGATCCTACATACAGTTATTGTACTTCTTCCCTCTTTAGCCACATTTGCAAACCACATCAAGTGCTGTGGCATTAAAAATAATCCTATTACTAGTGCCTGAAGTAAATTTTTTTAATACTATCTTATAAAAGAACAGCAAAAATTGCAAGACCTTAATATTTTCACAAAAAAACAAAGCAATTCAACAGTTTTGAGGAGGTCACAGCTGAAAATGAAAGAAGGATCATCCAGAATCCCTACTCTTATAAATACAAGCTTGAAAAGAAGGACAGAGCTTTGCCTTACATGATTACGGTAATATACATCTGCTATAAAAATACATCAGCCAGGGAAGTTTTGTACCCTGCACACCACAGATACTACAATTGATCAACATAGTTGTAATCAGAAATAAGGTCTGAAAAGGTCAGAGAAGGGTATCAATACTGGTTGAGGGATTTAGTTCACACGTGGACAGAGCTACAGAATCACTTTGGTTGGAACAGACCTTTGAGATCATCTACTCCAATAGCGCAACCAAAGATGACTAATTCTCACCTGATCTTAGATTTGCATCAGATTTTTATTTGATGGGTTATTCTCTTGTGCATTTCCTATCAATTCCAGACATCACGTTATTTTTAACATCTTTAAACATATTCTCTTTTGGAAAGAGAAACAGATTTGATTCTAAAGAAAAACCTGATTAATTCATGGTTTGCCAGTTGATTCATGCTTTACTTTCTTATTCCTTCTTTAGGCCTCCTGCTGGTCCCCCCACTGAGATAAGGAACCTTGGTTTTTATACACTATTCAATTGCAGCGAGCAGCCTGCATACTGCACAGTCTGTATGAAACATTCATACATCAGCATTTCAAGTCTTATCCTAAATCCTTTATTTTAGTTCAGGATGTCTCTTGTCCTCAGAGATTTCACTAATATTAAATATTCTCTTTGGAGCAACTAAAAACAATCTATGTGCAATCAGTTCAATCTGCACAGTGATTCATATAATAATATGAAGGTAATACAGAATTACATTCCCTTGTCCTCTTCATCATAGAGAAACAGAACATCAGAACTGTGGATCCTAAGTCTGTAGCTCCCCCTTCCTCCTGAAATAAGTCAGTAACTTCTGCACTCACAAAAAATTAGACAATAATTCTACTTTACCTTGAAAAATCTACATTAGAGCAGCAGAAGAAAGTGGTACTTTACTAAAGTGGAATCACCAAAAGGTACTATCTCTTGAGAAACAGTGCATCAGGACAATGGAATCGAACACCTCCTGAATGTAGCATCTTACTCTTTCTTCCACTGCTGCCTAGGCAATTCCTGGCTACACATGAATCTTTACCATCACTACTGTTCTCTCTGTCATGAGAGAAGAGTCATCACCATTTCAGTATCAAATCACTCGTAAAGGTAGTTAGGATGTAAGCAGATAACATCAGACAACTCTCCATCCCTTCAGGATCAAAAGCCTTGCATTTCTAATGGTCCTACATTTTTTTTTCATTCCAGCTTGATTCTTTTTGTCTAATACAGACAACCATTTTGTTCTGGGCAGTGATGTACGAAGAGGACCCAAGAACTCTCTCTAGAGTTTTTGAGGAGGTAATTCATTCGCTAGTGGGTGCACAGGGGATAGCGTCACTACAAACATGCATGCAGCTGGCCCCCAAGACTGCCTTTTCACTTTTAATTGGTGACCAACTTCACAGCAACTGCTCGTGAAGATTTCGAGTTAGACACACTACAGCCAAGCTTGTGTTTACAGGACTCTAATTCAGGACAACACAGAAAAGAACCCAACCATCTCACTTGTTAAATGAAATGAAAATGCCTCTCCACAAACCCCAGTTTGGTTGCTGAGCCACGTGTCAGCTATTTCATCAACCTAATATAATTTGTCTTTTGTAACTGAGCTCGACATATTTAACCTAATAGTGTTCATAAATGCCATCATTAAGTGTTTCTGCTCGTATTGTAACTACGGAGAACCATCTATCACCTTCTGCTGTCAAACAATTTCTGTCATCTTAACCCAGTTTTAAACACTTCACGAAAAACAATCTGAAAAAAGGCTAATTTAATAGTCAACTTCCATGGACAAAGCATCTGGATGTCAAAATCTGCATGTCTAGCTTATTCTTTCCGTACCTCATACGGCTCATATCTCATACTAAAACTAGAAAGTCAAGAGCGAAACAGCACGATTGTTGTCCATGTGTTGTTTTTTTTCCCCACAAGCAAGCTGGCGACTCCCTTTTGCACTCTACCTGGAATTTCACATTGGTGCAACTAATTTAGTCAACCACAAGCAGCAACCACTGACAAAAGTCCAACAGAGGCGCAGGAAGGTTTGATGCTGAGGTTGCAGAAGGGACTCCAACAGTCCTAAAAACCTTAACTGGTGACATTCATAAGCAAGAGTAATAGTGACCATTTCAATTTTGTCAGAAATTTCATATTTAAGTTTTTTTTTATTTATCTATTTGCTCCTGAAACACTAATATACCTAATTGAAGAGCAAGTAAAAGCAGAAGGGAACTATTTGATAACAGGAAACTGTTTCCAGGTACAATATATTTATTTTATGACAGGCTCCACTGTTTCAGCAATGTCCAAAAGAGTAATTTTTCTGTCTTTGATTGCCATCACCTCCCAGAACAAAAAAGAAATCCTATTTCTTTATCTGCAGGTGCAAAGTCACTGCTCTTTCAGGACACTGTACAGGACTCTTGACAAGATATCCCAAGAACACACAGCAGGGAAGTTTTAAAATTACAAAGAAAATCAAAAACCTGTGGTTTCAACAGCATCTCCTCTTTTGTCTTCTATTCCACCTCAAGAAAAAAGCCTAAGGAAAAGTTACTAGTTTGATACCTCCTCTTCTCATCAGGGAAATCAGACACTACTTAAGTTATGGGCAAAAATGTCTACAGTAACTCCGTACATCAACTCAGAACACCATATTTATGCATATTTTTATAATGTCAACTGAAAGAACAAGTTTCCAACATGAAAATTTTATTTTCAAGTTTTTTCCAAATTATTTAGGGAAATAAAGTTTTATTGTAACTAATTTTATTTCTCCTATTCAGGAGAAATTTTATTTCCCTAAAAAACTGTGCAGATTATGTTGAACTTTTATCATAGAGTTATAAACTAATTCTTGGCAAATCAAGATCTTCTAAAGCTAATTTAACCTTTCTTGTTCTTCAAAAGAAAGGGGACTAATAACCAGCATCATAACTCCATGTTAGTGGACAGCTTTATTTCCACTCCTAGTGGAAACCAGGAGATGAACAGGAGCAGATTTTCAGTGCTGAAGCAAATCAGTCTCTGAAGAATTCAGAGCTGTGTATAAATTTCCTTGCAAAGTGGTACTTAACTAGAAGAAGAGGACTCCAAAGTGCAATTCCTAGCATCCTTAGCTGCTAAAGCACATAGCATTAGCTCCCTATTTTCAGTCTTTGGAGGAAAATAACTGTGCTAGTTAAAATTTCAACTTGGGGGTCGAGGAAGGAAAAAAAATGAGCCTTCTAGAACTGAATGCAAAACACAAACTGACTTTTATATCTTTATGTTGTCAGGGATGAGAGAAATTAAACTTGCTGTAGCTACAGCTTCATTTGGGTCCAGATTATATACAAGTGTTTGACCCTGCAGTATTTCTTTAAATGCCTAGTTAAAGCTTTATGAATAAGACTGAAAGCTTAATAAAAAAAAGAAACCACACATGAAAAAAAAAACAACCAGGCAATGTCAAATCTTTCCATTACTTTCAGCACTGACCTAGCAGCAATTTAAAAATTTATAAGGGGATTCAATACACAAATGTTAAGATTTAGACTTACTGAGTTAGACGTAGTATTGTAATAAAATAGGGGTATCCTCTTTACGTACATACAATGGAGAAGACATCTGTGACTGTTTTTTGGAAACCTTTATATGTTTGGTATCTTTATCATAAAAAAGAATCTACATTAGCACTGTAGCATGGACCTCTGGGAGAATTTTCAGAAGCACTTCAGAGAGGTTGGACTCATTTATCTTCTAAATAACCCACCACCTGCATTCATAAAAGCTGTGATAAAACCTGTATGGTTTTAAGTATTCGAGACTGCAGGTACTGAAATCACTACTTGATTCTGAAACCGTAGGGTGACTGACATTTCCTTAGTCACATTGAAATTTCTGAACACCACAGATATTGGTGCACTCCAAGTAACTCTTGATTTACCCTTAAGTAACCCTTTAAGTTTCCCTATGAGTTTAGAAACAAGCCAAACTTAGAAAACAGCTGCCTCCAGAAAGAAGGCAAACAGGCCTTGAACAAGATAAGCCAGATTCTATCCACTGTGGAGGTTGCATTCTTAAAGATAAGGAAGCAGATGGCCTGCACTTTGGAACGCTGACCAGAAAACTCTAAGATAAGGAACAGACAGCATTTTCTCAAACTTCTCTTCAAAGGGAGGAGGCTCAATTTACATGTGGGGTGGGCAGATCATTACTATGTATTCTAGGTATTAGGGGTATTGGGAAATCTAATGACTAGGTATTATCATGGGTTTGGGTCTAGTTTGGTGCGCACGTTCTGGAGAGGTATGAACCCTGTGCGCCTGCTAGCGAATAAATCACCTCCTCAAAAACTCTAAACAGAATTCTAGGGTTGTTTCTGTGCATCACTTACACGAACCCTCCAGATGATAAATAGGATTAATTTGGAAAGGGACTTCTGACTAGTTTTTCTTCTGCTATAGAGCTATTTGAACCTGTTTTTGCAAAACATACATGTAATACCTTCTGTGTAAGAACTATCATTATACAGAATGATTTTTGCCTCTGATTTTTCTGCATGCAATGCATACTTACAAACAAATCAAAATATTTAATAACAACATGAAATGGACTATTTAAACATTTGGCTTTTTGTTTGCTTTGTTAGTCTTCCCTCACAGAATCATCTGTGCATGAGAATTGAGAACCTTAAATATTAACCACCCTCTCTGATTTTTTGTTAATCCTTTTTTTATTTTAAGGAAACATTAATTTAGGTAATTGTTTCTCACTGAGCACCATGCTATCTTATTTAATTGTTAACATCTGGTACATAGTCCATGACCTACTGTTGTAATTTGACTGTGTTAGGCAGACAATACTAATTACTTAGTGCTACAAGTACCTGAGGTGCTTATTATAATTCCAGCTGATGGCTCTCAACACTTCCTTCACACAACCTGGTTTTCAGATGGAGCCAGGAATGAAATGTGAGGTCCTGTATTTCTCCAATATATAGCAAGTTTTCTGTTTTGGAGGAGTTTGTGGAAATTTTTTTCTACTCACTCAGCCATCACGGAAGTTCTACACGCACATAATTAGTGTAGTACCTTTATCCTTCACATCACAGTACTGCATGACTGGTAACATCCCAGTCTAAATCAAACACCAAATATTGAGAACCCACTTCAAAATTATGGAATACAGTGGCAGTGTGACCCATAAAGTTACTTCTGCAACATGTCTTCACTAGCAACATAAGAAATGGAAAAATCTCAGCGGCTTTATTACAGCTATTTTTGTAACAAACACAAAACTGTGCAGCATTCTATGATTTTTATAAGGGATGAGAAGACACCTTAAGTAAAGCGGACTTTACATGAGAAATTCCCTAAACTATTCTTATTCTAGCATTATAGGAGCAGAATGATCCAAGGAGTCTGTGTACCCACCAGTGAGAACAGTAAAGGGATTTATACATCTTTTTGTGCTTGAAAGTCCGTGTTAAGGTTCCTTTAAAAAACAACTTCATCTATTAATACTTAAGAACACATGCAGGGTCTGATGTTTGCTGCGTTAAGCAAACAAAGAATTTCAAAGCTCAATAAACATTCTCAGAACTTTTTCCAGTGAAGGATAAAGCTTGTTAGAGGGAAGAGAAAGCACTGAGCAGTAGTGGGACACTGAGAAAAGACGACTGACATCAAAGTTGCACAATCCCTTTTAACAGTTGATTCTCTTCCCTCATTGCAAAATAGGATTTCTTACAACTTCAAGTGAAATATACCTTTTCTAAATGCTATTTTTATCTCAAGTATCTGCTTTCTTTTTTTTTTATTTTCAGTCTTCAAAAAGATACAGTTCAAAGAAAGGCAGGATCAAAAGACCCCAGTTAAATATATGAAAGCTATAACAGATATAGATCTCTTCCTATATCTGCATTGGCCCTCTTTATTACACACAGGATGATGTTTGCATTGAAGCCAGAACAGGAATCACGGAAGGGAACAGTTCAACTGCTGCTCTGACATGACAGGAGGCTTAATAATCTACAGACACATCACTGCAAAAATCTTGGTTTGCAAGGGTATCCACACACAAGAATACACTGTATGTGCTCACAGCACAATGAAACTTGAGTGTTATTGCCAGTTTTGACTTGGGGGGTGGGGGGGGAACCATACACACCACAGAACGTCAGGGACCGTTAGGGACCTTGGAAGATCATCTACTCCAATCCCCCTGCTACAGCAGCATCACCTTGACCAAGTTGCACAGGAACATATCCAGGTGGGTTTTAAATGTCTCCAGAGAAGGAGACTCCACAACCACCCTGGGCATCTTGTTCCAGTGCTCCATCACCCTCACCGTGAAAAAGTTCCTTCTGATATTTATATGAAACCTCCTATGTTCCAGTTTACACCCATTGCCCCTTGTCCTATCACTAGATAGGACAGAACTGGACACAATACTCCGGGTGTGATCTCACCAGGGCAGAGTAGAACAACTCTTAATCTGCTAACCATCCCCCATTCTGATCCACCCCAGGATGCCATTGGCCCTCTTGGCCACAAGGGCATATTGCTGGCTCATGGTCATCCTGATGGCCACCAGGACCCCCAGGTCTCCTTCTCCTACACTGCTCTCAACAGGTCAGCCCTCAACCTATACTGGTACCTGGGGTTGTTCTTGCCCAGACTCTACACTTACCCTTGTTATAGTTCATTCAATTTCCCCCCACCCAGCACTTCAGCCTGTCCATGTCTCCCTGGGGTACTGACCACTCCTCCCAGCTTTGTGTCATCAGACAGCACACTCTTATCCCTCATCCAAGTCATCAATGACTAGATTGAACAGGACTGGTCCCAGTACAATGAGCAGCAAAAATTTACTGTTTGTAATACAAGTTATGTATAGTGTCTCTCTCCAGGGTTTATTCTGTACCTAAATTCTGTACTTCAAATTGNCAAGTGGCCTCTTGAACTGGGGGATGGGGTTGGGGAGCGGTGTGCAGCCTTGGAAATCCACAAGGAATTAGTCCATGACCTGCTGAGCCACTTGGACACCCACAAGTCCATGGGACCAGATGGGATCCATCCTAGAGTTATTTGAAAAAACCTCATTTAGAGCTCAAAATTATTGAACTAAGTGATGAGTTAGACTTTGACAGGAAGCACCTTGTATTTGCAAATGTAGTTTTACCAGGATCAGTTCTAAAGTTCTACTTAAAACACACACCCTGCACTTAACATTTTAAGAAGAGATGGCGTAAGCATTCTCATCAAAAAAGCATAACATGTTTTTATTGGAAAAGTTGAGTTAATAACTGGTGTCACTCATGACTGTCAGCCAAACAATATGAACAGCAGTTTCCTCTGCAGAGTGCACTTCAGTAGACACCTTTCTTTGAAAGGTACATTCAGATAGAAAATCCTGTGAAACAGGGACACTTGTCTGAGAGAAGCCCTCTGGTTGTCTCTGCCATGCTATGCGAGTGCAAATTCATCCTTCCTCCTGAGGATACAGCTATTGATAATACCAAGGTGCTCAATCATTCAAGTAAAATCAGGTGCTAATTAACAATTTATGCCTGTTAAGTACAAAGCCCACAAATATGACAACTTAGTAGGAATTTAAAACCATCTCAAAAATCAATCTCTTAATTAAGAGAAATTACACCTCTTAGACTTACTGACTTACTCTTGATTCTATGGTTGCTGTTAATGGGTAATTCCTCACAACCTTCAGCAAGCTGATTCAGCAGTTAAGTGACCTTCACTGTTGAAACCACACTCCCTGTATCTCACCATGTCTGCTTCAGCTTCCATGAAAACACAAGGTGTCCTCCTTTGAGAAAGCACAGAGGGCTGAGTGTATTTGAATAGCTCAGGCACATTGTAGCTCTTGCCTCAGCATTCCAAACCTGTCCCATTGCGTTATCATGTGCAAGCTACGGCATCCCTACAGTACAGAACTGGACACTGGAACTTGGCTCAGGCCTGCACATCATATGCCACCAGGAATTTACTACAAAACAAATCAGAACAACCACACAGCACCAGCAGACCAGAAACACACGCGTGGGGACAAACAGAGCAGAACTCCTTCAGCATTTGCGGGGTTACAGGTCTGTTACATTCACATTTCTGGCATCTCAATATGACAGATGTTTCCAACAGAACAGCTTTACTGTCCTCCTTGCCAAATCACAGACATATTTCTAACAGCATCAAGACTGCTAGAAAAGCCTGTATTTGGAAGCATTTGTTGCACCAAACCTCTGATAGCCGTAACTTAGCCAGCAAGTTTCAGAAACAGTTAATCACAGCACATTTTCCCAAATCCTTCACAAGTGTCTAACCAAGCTATGTCTGCGCACAGCTGCTTGAGGCAGTAATTTTTATTCATTTTATTTCATTTTGATTCCTCTTCCTTGTATTTGAGCACAGCCAGCCCTGCTATGAGCTCCTTAAAGTGTAGTCTACTTCCCAAGCATCACAATTAAGGACAAATTCAGTTTGAGCACAGCAAAACCAGGAAGTTCAGAGCAAAGCACAGAAGGGTGAAATTATTCACGTTTAGAAAAGTTAGTAAGAAGTGAGGAGATGAATACATTTTCAAGTTTTACTGACAGTCCAAAAGCATTCTCTAAAGGCCACATCCCGGTATTTCAAGAACTCAATAAATTGAGAGTGGCTTTTTCTGTTGGCTTTTCTTTTTTTTTATAAAAAGCCATCTCCTTTCTCTCTCTCATGAATCACAGACACAACTGTCTCTCAGCTACAGTAAATGTTTGACATTCACTTGTAACGTCAGTTTTCAATCACAGCTAAAGTTTGTAAACTCTAAGCAATGATAACTAGGGTTTCAGGTGTCGTCGTTCCTACTAAGAAACAGCTGTCAGCTCAACCAGACCAATGCATCAGAGAATGTAACACACACACAGACACAGACACACCTGCCATGTGAAGGACAAAGAGTGGTGATTTTTTAAACTACGGGTATTCAATGAGACACCTCCTCTGGTAGTTATCTTCTAATAGCTAAGAGGTAAAATTAAAGTTACCCTATATATGGTTTACTGTAAGTGATCAAAATACAGTACCAGCAACATCACAGTACTCAAGATCCTCACTATAATTTAAGAAATTCCAGATGCCCATATTGCATCTCCCATTAAAATAATGAGGTGTTCTGATCATCTTCTGTTTCCAGAAGTCATTTAAAGTCAGGATACCAGACACACCTCAAATATGACTCAAAGTGATGGTGGGATTTAATTGCCTTTATTCCAAAATAAAATTTCTCTGAAAAGTTGTCTGATTTTTATATTATTTGAGAAAACAACAGGGAAAAACACAGCATGAAATTACTTTTTCTGCAGTCAATGACTAAACATAAAACCACACGGAGGTACACAAGTTTGGGGGTGTCTATTTTACTCCAGGGAGAAAAATTCAAGAATTTAAGAAGGTCTAGAGCTCACACATTCATTAACGTTTCTCCTGACAGAGGCATTTACTTTGTTTCTGTAGTTAAGCTGTGTTGGAGAGATAGCCTGCACGTGCACTGTGAAATACCCAACTGTAAAAATAATTTGCAATTCTAATGACATCAGGTTATGAAGGAATCCACTGCTGGACACGGTTCCTCTGGGCTTGCTCGGTCCCAGCAGATGGCACTGGAACTCCAGAGCTGCACAGTCTGAGCCAGGGAGGAACCGAATAGCTCCTTCATTATCCTCTAGTTATTAGGCTGATAGCATAATAATGCCTCCTGAAAGGCTGATATAATAGTTGGGGGGAAAAATTAGATTCCCTGAGAGAAGGCTTTTCTTAATATCTTTTCTAATTAGACCTGCCTCATCTAAAGTAGCGCGAGAACTACCAGAAGTAATAAAAAAATCCAGAGGGTTCTCACACATATCTGATGAAAACATGCTGCGCTTCAAGTAATATTCTTTCTTCAGAGCTCCTTCCTTTAATACAGGCCTACACTCAAACCTAATCACGTGCATTCTCATAACAGCCTGGAGATAAGGCAATCCTTTAAATTCTTTTTACTAGGTGGGTTTTTTTTAATGATTTTGGAAGAAATTACGCTCCCTTTTGTTTTGGTCTGGTTTTCAATCGGGAGATCCAACACGAACACTACAGTCGTAATACTTGCACACCCCATAACCAGACAGTTTTCTGCTCTAAACATTTCAAAGGGTAGCGTGGCAGAACTTTATAAAAATGCTTTGCAGGTTTAAAACAGATCCCCATCCTCACCTATGAGGGAGATTTTAATAAAGGCACTGACACTCAACCTGTCAACTGTTGTATTTTTTCCCATCTTTCTTTCAACGGGGTAATTTACAGGAGGCATGTCAAGCTTAACCATCAATTTCCTCTTTCCAAAACTAAATCTTCAGCTGTTATTAGACTTTGCCCACCACTGCCAACTTCATTTTTAAATGGCTGACTCAATTAACTGCATCTCCCCAGAATATATACCAGAGACAAATACGAAACGGTCTTTATGCACATCTACGGCATACAACCATTCTTCTACCTCAAAACATACCTCTTGGGTAAACACACAAGTTTTTGCTGTACCAAGATAAAGTATTTCTCTACCAGCTGAGCTTCATTTTAGTACCAGCCTGCAGAAACGTAGACATAGGACAGTTTACTGAAATTGAACTAGCGCGTGCTTTGCACTAATTGCAAAAACCACTCCAGTAGCAGATGCATTATATCTGCAGCAAGCAAAATATACTTTAAGTTATAATTTTCAACTGGGTCTTTTCAAGCTGGCTTGTCCGATGTCAAAAACATCAAAGTGACATGTTTTCACAGTCAAATCTTAATTATTCTATTTTGCAAACCTGTTGATAAAGCCTACAGGAATTCTAATTAGCTGTGCTTCTGCTGTATATTCCACAGTTCTCAGCATGTGCTCTCCTCCTGCAGCTTGCTCAGCCAAGGATGAACACAACCACTGGAATCTTGGCTTCCACCCAAGTTACAAAACCTGTAGGATTTATTGTTTTAGTAGTCTATTTATTCACCATCACTAATTTTCTGTCTCCAGCTACTACAATCAGAGGGCAAAAGAAAACCCGAGTTCCTTAAAAATCAGAAAACTGCTCTTTAATAAACGTAATTTTAAATAAAGAACAGTTAAAATAAATAATAGCAATAAAATGACAGCAATAAAGTAACACTAAAATAAAAAGGAATAAAAAGCAAAAGGCATGATTTCAGATATTCAGACTTAATATGAACAGGGAGAATTCTAATGAGATGTTAAAGCACTACTTTGATCTGCTTTTTGTAATGAATTTTATCTCAAGGAAAGAGGTTTTATTTCTAAATTAATTTTTATTTTATAAATTATTTTCTGTTTTTAATGTATCTTTTTAAACTATTGCCTACTTCAGTAAAAGTTTGCTGAATGGCGCACCTGTGATGAACTTTCTCACTGTTTTAATGACCTGCAGCAGGAAGATGTGCAGATGGACGCTCCTTGTGTGGAGTAAAAAACACATCAGCCCATCTAGAAGCCACCTGAACTCTATCCTGTGACACTTCTCTTCCTCCATTTGCTTTCAGAAGCTCCAGGATTCACTTCTAATGTTTTCATAGAATCACTACGGATTGCAAGGGACCTCGAAAGATCATCTAGTCCAATCCGCCTGCAACAGCAGGATCACCTAAACCAAGTCACACAGGAACTCATCCAGGCAGGTCTTGAACATCTCCAGTGAAGGAGACTCCACAACACCCCTGGGCAGCCTGTTCCAGTGCTCTGTCACTCTCACCGTGAAGTTGTTCCTTCTCAGGTTGATGTGGAACCTCTTATTTTCCAGCTTACACCCACCACCCCTCGTCCTATCACTACATGACACTGAGAACAGCCCGTTTCCATCCTCTTGACATCCACCCTTCAAATATTTGTAGACATTCATGAGGTCACCCCTCAGTCTCCCCTTCTCCAAGCTAAAGAGACCCAGGTCCCTCAGCCTCTCCTCAGAAGGGAGGTGCTCCACCTCCTTTATCCTGGACCCTCTCCAGAATCTCCACATCCATCTTGAACTGAGGAGCCCAGAACTGGACACAATACTCCAGGTGTGGTCTCACCAGGGCAGAGTAGAGGGGGAGAAGAACCTCTCCGAATCTGCTAACCACCCCTCTTCTAACCCACCCCAGGATGCTGTTGGCCCTCTTGGCCACAAGAGCACAATGCTGGCTCATAGTTTTGAGAGGAGAGAATTACCCTTTAGCTCGCAAAGTACGATGGGCAACAGTAGTTCTCTCAACACAGAGTCTGCTTTCACATGCATTTTGAAAATCTTTAAGACTGCGTTTTTAATAATTTTAAAGCAAAGTCTGGACATGGAAAACCCTTCTCTATACAGCATTTTTGCAATACACTGAATGAAGGAAATACACAGAAGCCAAAGAATCCAATCCAAATGCAAACATCGTTCTAGTGCCATTCAGTAAATTTCTGTGGCCCAGAGCACACTAGGGGTTACACCACAGTACACAAACTGGAAAGAGAACCGTCAGGTAACAGATACAGAATCAGCAGATGTCAAACCCTTGCTGAGTTTAAATCTCCTGAGCTCAGGAGAGCTGATGTGCTATCAACATAATTACTGTTAGATATACTTCCATGTAGCTCTGCAAGACTTGTTTTCATGCCGATGGACTCGCATGATGTAAATCGCTGTACTTACATGTACCAGGGGATGTGATTAACAAGATTATCTTTCCTACTCGATGGCAACAGAGCTGCACGCCAGAAAACCAGTCTGAAATCTTCCTACTACTAGCCAGCAGGAGTAGGGAGGTTATCATCCCCCAGTATTCGGCACTGGTGAGGCCACATCTTGAGTATTGTGTCCAGTTTTGGGCACCTCAATACAAGAGAAATGTGGAGGTGCTGGAGCAGGTACAGAGGAGGGCAACTAAGCTGGTGAAGGGCCTGGAGAATAAATCTTATGAGGAAAGACTGAAAGAGCTGGGGCTGTTTAGTTTGAAGAAGAGAAGGATGAGAGGAGACCTCACCACTCTCTACAGCTACCTGAAAGGACATTGTGAGAGGTTGGTGCTGATCTCTTCTCATAAACAGTTGGTGACAATACAAGTGGGAATGGGTTCAAGTTCTAACAGAGGAGGTTTAGACTAGATACTAGGAAGAATTTTTTCCCCACAGAAAGGGCAGTCAAGCATTGGGAATGGGCTTCCCAGGCAGGTGGTTGAGTTGCCATCCCTGGATGTGTTTAGAGATTGTTTGGATATGCTTTAGGGTTGAACTTGTAAGGTAGAGTAGATGTTTGGACTTAGTAATCCCAAGGGCCTTTTCCAAGCAGAGTGATTCTATGATTCTGTGATACTTAGCTAACAATTTGAAATTTATGGCACCAAATTAACTCTAGAAAACAGACCAGGTTAGGGTTGCTATTAGGTTCTTCTGATATTATGTTTTTCAGGTGATTTGGGTTTCTTTTGAAGTTGAGTTACTAACTGTAATACCATTCCTTGAGATATTCCACTACAAAGAAAAAAATGTAAGGACTTTATTAATAAATGACAACATTTCTTCATCTACACCTCGCGTGTTTCTGCAAAATTTAGTTACTACTTGTTTTTTCAAGAAGAGTAAAGAAAACAAATTCTTTAACAGAAGTTCCATTCTGATACTGTCTTTCGAGAAGGAATAGCCGTTGAGAGTGTGCTCTAAGGTCTACAAATAAGCAGTTGTAGAAAGTCTGATCCCATTCCTGTTGGATCTACAGACACATGTTCCACCCTGTCTAACACACATGCCTGCAAGATATCTCTTAGGAAGCTCCAGGTCTGCAAAATTGGAATTTCCTAAATAAACTCACCAGGAGAATGGAGGACAAACATGACTAAACCCGTACAATACAGATTCATGTTCCAAGCACTTTGTTGCACAACTGTTTATACCCCAAGTACCTTAGAGGGAGATGACTGATCTTCTAATCATATTTTGTCTTGGAATTAGGCCCTTCACTTTTACATTAAGGCATGCCTAGAGAGTAACCTACTTAGCAAAGCTTTCTAAAGCTTAATGACTTAACCAAGTGGTAATGCACCAAGCTGACAAAAACCAGCAACTGATTTCGAGACACATGCTGAGGCTTTGAGATAGTATTTGAGCTCCGTGCTCGCAGTTTAAGGTATTTCTAACCACTGTGATTTAGGGTATCTGATATCTACCCCGCTTTATCCTTTAAGAGCTGCTGGGCTGGAATTCTCATATTTTCTCTAACACTGGAGAAAAAAACCATTAAAGGCAGGGAATGCAAACAGGGGAACTGTGTTTGACAAAATGCTCAAAGATTCTGTATCAGGCAGAACTCTGTTTAACCTTACAGCTTAGTTTACCATCATAACCATTGCAAAGATGCTGAATGAGTACATTCGTTGCTGTCAGGAGGAACAACAGCAGGACTACTCCAAATTATTAGCATGTGCAAATTGCTAATTACCAAAAAGCATTAGAGAAATTACAGCCCTCAAGTACATTTAAAAAAAAAAGGAACTTTCAATCCAGGCCAGAAACAAATGTCACTACACCAAATCGTTTGTCTCTCCTGCTACGTTACTTGTACACACAATAGCAATGATTTATTGTCCAGCTGTGTGACAGACAACAATGGCTTCATGTCAGCTCTGTAGGACACCTTTTTCATAAAAGTGAAGAGTGATTTAGCTGCATGAGTTCCATTAACATTAATGGGTGTCACATGGCTAAATCCCCGTTTTCCACTCTAAAACGTGAGATGTCTGCCTGTGCAATTAGAAATAATTTTCTCTGAACTGACTTCCTTTCAAAGTGATTGTGTGAAGAGATGGCAGAAAGATACTGTAGCACCGATCCACCTCGGCATCGGTGACACAGCTCTTACACGACAGCAAAGGCATCGCTTCCCATTATTCTAACCATTTCCCTGCTGCTTTCGTTCAGTTCTAATTTCTTCCTCCAATGTACTTTGATGGAAATAGATTCCATGTTCTTTTTATGTCACAGAAAGCACAAAATAAGAGGGGAAGTTCAAAATCATGGACAACTCAGTCACAGAAAGCAAGTGTTCATGTTCTTGTATGTCTTTGGGCCCGATACATCACTTGCAAAATGAGTTAACAACCCATGAGCACAAACTCTTCTGTTGAGGGAACCGGTTGTTTTAGTCTTTCAGAGCAATGGCTGCAGATTTTCTGCACCAGGTGAGAAAGACAATTCCACAGCTACTTCTTTGAGTCATGTTCTCTTCCCTGCTTGTACCATGACACACATCCTGAATAAATAATGATCTGGAGCTTGTGTGCATAATATGGAGAATGACAAAAAGAAATGTGACTTGTTCACATAGAGAGTGTCCACATAGGCCAAAAAAACTTGATTGTTTTAAACACGAGAGTCAAATAATCTGGCAAAGAAATAGAGAACTTGAGACGTGCAAGTTATTGGCACAAACTGCAAAAAACAGGCAAAGAAGCATCAGTGGAGGTCAGAATACTTACTCAGACCTTTCTCAGAGAGAAGTATGGGACACAGAGACATGGGATTTTGAGTGTCTTGTGCCAGGTGTCACTCCCTCACCCCAGGAACACATTACCTCAATAAAGAGGAGATGAAGAAAAAGTAAGGGTAGAAGGTAACAGATGTGACATAGAAAACAAAGCAACAACACTATGATGGGAAAGCTTCTTAAAGATGTCTGAAGTGCTCATTCAGAGAAATCACTCACTACAACTTCAGACTCTGAGCTTGTTTTGCCTGTTCATAAGATTGCACAATATTGTGCTTCATCTGCTGTTGTGAGCTGTAAGTAACTGGTACAGATTATTGATTAACAGCAAATCAAACCGGAAACCTCAAATGGAAGGTTTTCTTAACTGGTCAAGTGTCTCTTACAAGCTTGCACATCCCCAGACACTTTGACCCACCTCTGACGGCAGCAGCACTGCATGCCAGAGCTATCCACTGCAGTAAGAGGCCAGTTGTTTGGTTCACCAAGAGCAATTTCCACCCCATAACTGCTTTCTCATGCATACAAACTGACCCATTTTATTGAGTTAGAATCTGTAAGAACATGAAGCAAAACCCCACGTTACTCTGATTGTTGGTGGTTTCACGTACAAAGCTGAACTGTGGTTACCCACCTGTATGGGGGAGTTTTGTCTTCNAGTTTTAAATATGCTGATTTTTAAAAAAACTATCAACTTAATACAGTATTTAAAATGTTGTAAGTCACAGCTGTGAGAACTGTGTGTGGCACAGAAACACATCAATCTGGGAAGCGTCTATGATAAAGCTCAGTGCAAGTGCGAAGAGGTTTATGCCATTGCCATGACTAAATCATCTGAGAAAACACTTCATAGCCTAGGACACTAAGCTGCTTGAATTTCCATTGATATGTCTTTATTATTCCTAAGTAAATATAAACTTTTTTTTTTAAATTGGAGTAGCAGTGGCTGAGAGAACAAGTTTCTCAGTCAAAACCCACCAACTGTGCATGGTGGGTGTTCTCCCACTTAGCAGACGCATGCCTTCCCCTCACAACAAATGCAACCCACTGCCTACAAATGGCTGAAACCTGACATTGATGGTTACTTAAGACAGCAGCTCAAAAGTACAGCTTTATACAGTGTTTGTAAGACATAGAAACGTTACGCATCTTATTACCCATCGATATTTGGTTACTACACAATCAACTACCAAAATGGCAAAAGCAACATACTTTTAATTAAAAATGAAAACCAACAACCATGGCTATGAAGCACATAGGTAAAGGTGACTAATCCACATGAAACCCTACAACCCAAATTACAGAGGAGTAGGATCCCCTGTGTATGCATCATTATAAGAAAGAGCTGCGTCTCAACAGGTATGGGAAGCTTGCAACACCATATTTAGACAAAATGAAAGTCTGACAAAATACTGGAAGGGTTCAGACACAAGCACAAATACAGGAGACTTGAGAACTGCTGGTAGTGATTCATCTACTCCACGAACACGTGTCCAGTATAACAGAACTGTTCTGTTGGAAGGGAACTACAATGATAAGCGAGTTTAACTGTCCAACTGTAGTAATACCAGGAGAAGACAAGGACTACAGAGATAAAACTGATATCCAGAAGGTATTTACCTATATACTAGAAAAACGAGGAAAGTTTATTTAGAAAAAACAGATGCTAACAACATCCACAAAAAAAACTTTTGAACTTGGTAAAGTGGGGTTAATGGTTGGACCTGATGATCTCGATGGTCTTTTCCAACCTGAATGATTCTATAATTCCTATGATATGCAGCATGACTGAAGGAGAGCCACCAGGGTTTAATGACCACTTTGGTGTCCATCAGGCTGTCAGCAGTTAGATTACCACAAAATCTGTATCTTCCTGTTGCAGTTTGAAAATTACCAGAATTTTCAGATGTGCAGAAGTCGTGCTTTCATGAAGAACAAAAAGTTACTCTCAAGAGGAACCTTCCCCCCAGTTACCTGTCCTGGTGAGGTGACACTGCCTCAAGACCTGCCCCAAAAGGGCACAGCTATGTCAGCCTATAAAAAGCTGACTGGGCTCTTTGTTCGCTCTCTTGGGCTGCGGGCTCCGAGTCGAGCACCACCCCTCCTCTCCCCCCCACCCCCGGCCCTGTTCCCAGAGCTTCCACTGCACTCCATTCTTAGTAGGAAACCAAATAATGACAGATTTCTTTACATTTATTTATACATAATGCAAACTCACAAGCATAGTTTCAATTTGTGTTCAAAGGTATCTTCCTGATACAAGAAATAAAAAGCAAGTTGAAACCAAGTTCATGCAAGCAGTCATGAATATGTTGTAAAGTAAATCTGAAAGCAGTCATCAGGCTCAAAAGGGACTGCCCACAGCACAGCAGCCACTGCTTATTAGTAGCTATGTTCCCATGCAATGAGTTCACTTCTGTGTGAGTGGATTAATCACACAATTTACAATCAGGTTGAATCCATACCTCAAAGCAGGTTTTGAAAGTCCTGCTAACTTGAATAGCTTCAGGATTTACCTGTAAGATGTCAAACTGTGTGTAAGTAGCTCTTGCAAAGTAAAAGGAAACTGTTCTACTAAATAAAAGGTGTTCCTTAACATTGTTTCCTGGAGTTGCCCAGAAAAAGTAGAGTTTCTACAACTCTGTATCACTGGCTGTAAAAATACTACCTACATTATCATACTCTCCATTCATCAGGGTTAAATAACTTGTTTTTGACAAGTAAGGAAAATAGCACTCATTTTTCATTACCGTTAGGTGAAATATGAGCAAATAGACTTTAGGAACTTGCTAACTTTGAGTAAAATCCTTCCAAGCCTTGTTTCCCTCTTACATGAGCGCAGGTGATGCACCAGGCCGGCAGCACAACACACCAACTGCCCCTGCACAGCAGACCACAGCAAGTATTCCGTGAGCACATCTGCCTAGCACAATGAGATGGGCACAGGTCACAACCAAGAGGCTGGTACACTAGTCCTATTCATATCTGGAACACGGATCTAAGGGGAAAATGTGAAGAGGCAATAGGATTAAATGTGTCCATCAAACTAAGCAGATTTCTAGGAAGAAGGGGTAACAGTAGCAGGGAGCCCACCACCACTTTAACTAGTTATCCCATGGAAACAGATTTTATACCAGTAATGCAATTCTGTTCTAGCCTGCTGTAGCAATGCTGAATGATGGACAAAGTTTATTTAGGTGTGCCTATATAAAGTAGGTGTTGATGAATTCAACTGTAGCAATGGCTAGGATAGCCTGGGGATAGGATTATTCTCAGATCAAGATTTTTTGTAACAATCTCCTCAGTGCTCTATATTTCAAAGAGAAAGAGGTACATTTTCCTCAGAAATCTAATGATCGATACCACCATAAATATCAACTTAGACAAAACCAGAAAAATCACAGCACTGAGACATCAAAATATGCAAAGAAAGTATTTTAGGAAAACAAAC
>VXBP01000761.1:11700-22708 GCA_013400115.1 Rhinopomastus cyanomelas | reverse complement strand
CTCTCTCTGGGTTGGCCCCTTCAACAGGGAGGATAAATAATGTCTTTTACTGTCATATTGAAAGTTTTGTAGAGGCATGGAAGCACATAATTCCTGGTAACACTCATCAGCTCTGTTCTGCTCAGCCCCTGAGCTCAATACCTCCTTAACCACTAGCTCTCTGCCTGTGTGAAGGAGGCAGGAGAATACCTCTGGACACTTAAGTATGTGAAGGAAATATTTGGCTAAAAATTTTGACTCTAATACAAATTACCCAGCTGTATCTAACATGGAGTAAACTAGCTGCTTACCTTTCATTTAATGACATAGGACAGTTTCCTACCAGTGATGCTGTTTGGCAAAGTATAATTTGCATCATACTGTGAGAACATTTGTGAAACACAGACCAGATTCTCAAATCTGCCCCAGACATAAACAGCTTTACCTCTAGAGGTCTAGGCATTGTGTTTTGGAGACCATTAAATACCCTTATCTCTGGTCTGGCCACCCCTCAACCCCACCTTCAACTTTCTAATTTTTCCAGCTTCCCCTTGATAATTTTTTTTCTTATTTTAATACCATCACAAAATAGAAGAGTGAAGAGTTATTCTGTAGGTATCAGTGATGAAAAAATGGATAAATTATGTATTTCATTAAAAAAAATTATCTTAAATGGAATTACTTTTGCTAGGAAAAAAAAATTGGACAAAAGTGTTCAATCTCACAGCTCAAATACATATTTTTAAGGCTCTTTCCTGTCACCCTCACAAAGACAATTCCAGTACTTTGATGAAAGCAGGGCCAAGCTTACTGTTTTTGTTAATGATAAATTGGTCCACAAATGAGTTGACAGAGAAAGTTGCAAGTATGTTCATCTTATCAAAGCAAAAGCAGGCAAGCAAGCAACTTGTTCAATGTGTGTGACAGGTAGTTATACATGGAAGAGATTTTTTTAGTCAGGACAGTCTCAGTCCTGATGACAAAGTAATAAAAGTGTTCAACAGCAAAAAGTCAAGTTGCACAAATTTAACTGTGAAATAAAGGGAAAATTCCTAACAGGACTTTGAGGAGAAATTAGGTATGTGAACAGTTTGTAGTTAGAGATTATAAACTCATTGTAAGTAGAAGACTAAAACACTGAATTACCTACTCTGAAACAGGGAAGAAAGAGGATTAAAAAAGGCATAGAAGAATGATTTTTAATTCAGACCACAGGGTATTTGAGATTCTGAATGCCTAGATACCACTGCATGTGAGTTGAGGAAACAGAATTACCTACACATCTTCAGCATCCTCAGAGATCTTGCAGCAGGGCAGTAATACAATATCCAAACGGAATCCCTGTTCTCAATCTTAATTCTTGCTGCTTTATTGTTGTTTCATTGTTCTCTTGAATTTTGTATTCTTTAATGCACAACAGCCTGATTTCAATAGAACAACATGTGCCATTATCCAGTAACAGAAACAGAAGGAAAAAAAAGATTGATTTATTTCACACATATTTACATCTGGTGTCAGCTGCTGATTTCCAAGATTAAACTAATGCTGTATAGTTTTGAATTCTGCAAGGTGCTGAATTGTCTGATTTAACACACTTACCATTAAGTAGCTGAATAGTTTTGCCAGTAGTCAATGAATTTAGTAATTTATTATTGTAAATTTAAGTAATTGTCTGGGTTTAGATCACAGTGCTTGTCACAACAAAGAAAGAAGTCTTCTAAGTTATGTCTTTACTACTAAACTTTTCACCTATTTGCAGAAAAACATTGAAGAGGTGAATATACATTTTCCTGTAGGGTTTATGAAAGTATGAGTAAGCAACCAGAATTATATTTTTCAAGATTTCATGTCAGATTTTCCACCTATCCAGTGTTTCAGTGATGGATAGATGAAGAAGAAGTGCTTAAATTTGCTACAGTATTCATTTCCTGGCATGAAAAACAAATCAGCCATTTGCTGAAGAAAACCTCTGTAATCTCAACAGAAATGTATGTGTGTGTTTTAAAAAATGACACGTTAAGCATTATCACATTTCCACTGTTCTGTTCTAACAGCAAATGTCTGCAACTTGAGTTATGACTTTGTCTTTCCCTTGTTCTACAGTACCAAGGGGAGTGTTCTGTATCTTGGCAGCTGTATTGTAATGACTCAGTGAGGAAGCCTTTTCTTTCATTTCGTTTTTGCACACTGAAACCAAGTGCTCTACCTTGCAGCCACTAAATCATCAATTTTCAAAATGAATGCAGTCAGGCACATTAATTTTCAATGACGAGACAAAGTATGACAAATGCTTGTAAAACATTTAAAATAAAAGATGTGTACCAGGTAATAGAAAACAGGCGGTAAAAATGTGTCTTTAATTACCTTCATAAACTATTATTTTAGTACTGCTTTCTTGTAACCAGATTGAATGCGTCCTTTCCATGCGTGACATTCCACATGTGAAGATACTTGTTAGAATCCTATGCCATGCTTTCCATTTCATATCACCGCTGTGGAAGAAGGTGGGCCAGCTGGAAGTTACTTATAGTGTTGGCCACCAGCTTTTCTGCAGAGAAGTCTATGCTGTGAGGTGTTACAGTAAAAGTTTTGCTGTGGATATAACGAGGAACCTCCTGGGGCAGATCCCTCCGTTGCTGCAATAGCCAAACACCACATGTGAGTGGTTCTTTTGACCTCATTGTTATCCCACAATGCTGCTTTGCCCAGTAAGGTGAATACAACCTGCTGATGTATATTTAGGAGGATGATGAGAGCTCATTTTACATATAAACCTTTTTTTACTTCTGTAGTTGCAATTACTGTTCAGAGTATGTCACAGCTGTTTCCAGTGCGTGTTTGCCTGGCACCAGGTAGCCCAAGGAAGCCTTCTTCTTCTTTCATGGTTTCAGTAAAGCAGACAACCATTGCTCATACAAAGCTTCCAATTTTTCTGTCAGCACAATTCCATTGTGCTCCTATACGGAGTACAGTGAAAAAAGTTTCAGGTCTGGTTTATGTCTGCACCCTTTATTTCTCCAACAGAAAGGGTAAAGAGGGTTGAATTTTCTCCAGAATATAGAATTGTTAAATTTAACAATTTTTAAGAAAGCCAGGGCTTTCTTAAAAAACAAAGCCAAACAATAAAATCCAAAGCTTTGGCTTAGGAATACATATTTGTGTGTGCATAGGGTGTGCATTAGACAACAAGGAGCCAAGAAAGAAAATATATTTCAGAGGTTTCCCTTCAACAAAAAGACCATGTATCTTTGTGGATTTTCAGCAGGTTTAAGGACAGAGGAGAACTAATAATTGCCTGTAGCCTAACCTAGATGATGTAATACATAACAAGGTGCAATCATTCTAAGCACTCCAGTAAAACCATGCACAGTCCCTGAAAAGAAAGACTGCTCTTGCGATTGTGCTACTCTTCGGCTGTTGCTCTAATTATCCCTCCCATAGAGTCCTGTGACCTCCAGATCTTTTCTGCACCACTCTACAAAATGTTTGCTTCATTGTTGTCATGGTGAAACAACTGCATATTGAAGGCATCTGGCATGTCAATAAGATAACCCAAGGAAGAATGTAGTTAAAATATCTGGAGAGCCACAGCTATGGAGAAATATTGGTAGAGTCAGTTACAATAATCTGAAGGATTCTCCTCCCCTCCGTTCCTCCATCCTCTTCTGTGGCAGTTTCCTGCAAATAAAGGAGGAATATCTACTTGGTGACAGGACAAAACTATCTTCAGCAGTGTTTACAGAAAACAAGCTTGTTATTATAAGCAGCCTGAACCAGCACAGTCCAAGATCTGTTCAAAACACTTAGCTGCAGCATTGAACTTGCTGATGATTCATCCCTCCAGGAAAGACAGAGTACCAGGGTCAAGCATTAAACCAACATTAGCTATCAAGCATTTTTGTGAAGGTCATGGCTGGAACCACATGACATATTTTCATACTTCACAAGAATGTATAGAAGTATAATATGCCCTCTGTAGAATGCTCACTTTTTGGATGCAGAGTAGGTTGTGACCATGAATAGTTACGAATTATATTTAGTTAATTCTGATGCTGTGTACTGCAGAGACTTCTTACTTTTCCTGCCGTGTGGTGATGCCCTAGAAATTCAATGAAAGAAAAGAGGTGGGCAGAAACAAAAGACCTCAGCCAGGTGCCAGATTTGTTCAGAGCAGTATGAGTGTGGTCCCAGAAAGAAGGAAATTGATGCTGAACAGTTGGAGTCAGTTCTTTCATTCAGTGTCAGAACAAGGCTTTCTAGCAGGGTGGGGACACGTGGGAACGCTTAACAAACACTAGAATGGCTCTATTCAGCCAGACTACAGACCATTTAGCTAAGTATCCTGCCAATAGTAAATCCTTTAGAAAGATTATAGGAAGGAGACTCGAAGACATTGATGCTTCCCGAGATTATTCTCTCAAATGGCAAGCTTTTACCTTTTTAAATCACTAGCACTGCTATTTTATTCTAGGCTTGGGACCAAGCTTGAGCACTGGACTGTTGAGTGTCCATAGTGCTTAACTGTGAGCATCCCCTGAGGCACGTTTTTTGTCTCAGGGGAGCTCTGCCTCTTTGATAAGTGCTCATGTGCTGTTCAGGGATTATTTTGTGCCAATGACTATTTCCCCAACACTGCATCAAGTCTGACCTCACTTTCGTTAAGCTTTTCCTCTGCCATTAGTCTGGCACGCACAGCTGACCTTATACTGTGCTGCATGCTATGCCCAAAACCCCCTCAGTACCTCTCCTATGAGGACAGACTGAGAGAGTTGGGGTTGTTGAGTCTGGAGAAGAGGATACTCGGAGGTGACCTTATTGTGGCATTTCATATCTGAAGGGGGTCTACAAAAAGGCTGGGGAGGTGTTTTTTAGGATGTCAGGTAGCAATAGGAGTAGGGGGAATGGAGCAAACTGGAGATGGGTAGATTTAGAGTGGATGTGAGGAAGAAGTTCTTCACTGTGAGAGTGGTGAAAGCCTGGAATGGGTTGCCCAGGAAGGTGGTGGAAGCCCCATCCTTGGAGGTGTTTAAGGCTGGGCTGGATGAGGCTCTGGCCAGCCTGATCTAGAGTGGGGTGTCCCTGCCCATGGCAGGGGAGTTGGTGGTTCCTTGTAACTGTGACTGACTGTATGACTTGGTCTAGGTGATCCTGCTGTCGTGGGGAGATTGGACTGGATGATCTTTTGAGGTCCCTTCCAATCCCTAATATTCTGTGATTCTGTGATTCTGTGTGATTCGGTGAGTTTCCTGCGATGAAAACATCACTTGGAGGGCTGGAACTCTAATGCACATCACTTATTACACTGTTTTGGGACCACAGAAATCACCAAAGAAAGCTGAGAACGGCTACTATATAAGCTGTATAAAGCTGCATGGAGTTGACTGACCTCAATAATGTGGCCCTGAGTTATTTAGTGATATGGGAATATGTTTTAATTTAAAAGTTCTCAGTATTTGGTGAATATAAATCTTTGGAGAATTTGTCACTTTTTGAATCATCCATGTTTATACCATCTGTGACCATGCTAGGTAAAGGAGTCCAGAACTTTCTTCTGGGAAGAACCTTTTTCCTCCCTTTCATATGTGCATTTTGGGGCTGTATCACAGGTCAGGTGCCTTTAGCAACCAACGAAACTCACAGAAATTAGATACCTCCAATTGGTTTTTAGGAATAGGCAAGAAGATCCAGAACATCTAGCTGCAGACATCTTTGCGTTCTGATTGACTACTGCCTTTTGACTACATACACTCATGCTGGTGAAGACACAAATGGTCAAGATGATGTAGGTGATGACTAGTCAGTTTTGTCATGAGAGGACATAGAAACTCTCTTACCACAGCTGTGACCAGACTCTGGAACAGGTTGCCTAAGGAGGTTATGTAGTCTCCATTCCTGAAGATATTCAAAAGCCATCTGGACATGGTTCTGGGCAATGTGCTCAAATGTTGAACAAGGGAATCATTGTGAACCTGGCTGCCTTTCTTAGATTTGGGAGAAAACAAATACCAATTATAGTGAAATAACAGCACCTTTGTCTGTTATATTGGTCTAGGAAAGTCTCATTGAGGGGAAGCTTGTGGAATTTTGAAGTAATTTAGGTGGTGAATCATCTGCCAAGCTCAGAAGTGGAACCGCAGCGCGCCTCTAACTGTTGCAGTTGCACAGAACACAGCACAAAGAAACAGTCTTGCTGCAAAAGCAAGATTAGAAGGGTTTACTGGAAGGCTGGTATTGCTATGAAAAAATTCCATTTATACAAGGCCATGGTTAACATGAAAGATCATATGTGCCAAAGGGAAAATGTAAATGATGCTCTCCCTCAGCAAATCTGATTAAGATACTTGTCTTCACATGTGTGCTTGCATCCATCCATTGTTCTCTGTGCATGTAACAAACGATCTTATTTACCATGTTGTTCATTTAGATCATTGTATTTCCCAAAAATGTGTATTCTGAGATAAAATTGTAACCGTATTTAAGATCCCTCAGGTTTCCCTATACATTACAATTTATTTACTCCTGTGTAAATTCTTTGAGATGGATAGCACCAGCTCTTCCATCTGAAGGTACTGCACAGGGAACATAAAGGACCATGACAGTTCTGCTGGCAGCACCCACAAAATTCCAGAGTGCACCTCCTGCAGCCTGACGTGTTACTCTGGGTTAATGTCTGTGATGCTGCGGTCAGGATTGGCAGTTTGCCTTCTCTTCAATTAGCAAATATATAAAAATATTATTAGATCAATGAATCACGAGAACTACAACACCTTGGATAGAATTTTTCATTTATTTTGGTAGCCTGACAGAGCAGTATAAAAATGGTTGCTATAGCAATGTGAGGTGATGTCAAAGAGTTGGATATGTTCACTGCCATGCAGTGTGAGTAGCTCATTCATCAGTTTCTGTTGCTATGGAAACATAACTGTCATTTTGTACTGATGGCAAAGGGCTGAGTTATATTTTTATTTTCTTTACTCCTTCCAGCATCTAGACGCTTTACTTCATTGCCTTTAATAAACAAGTGCAAGTCTTAGTCTCAGGAAGATGAAAAATTTCTTACCAAAATTCAGTATTTACTTTCTAGTAAATTCCACATATTTTTCTCCATATTCTTTGTGCTTTGAAATCTGAAACAAGATTTGAGCTCTATGTGCTAATTGTAAAGACATAGCCTCACACATGCACATTGAGCTGTATTACAACAGTGTGTGTTGCAGTTCGGTCTTGAGGACACTTGTCCTCATAAGATTTTTCACATGCAGTATGTCTCAATCTCTTCTTCAGCTGCATGGAATAAGTGCCTATCATTTGGCTTGGATAGTCATAGTTCCATTTGACTTGTCTGTCTCCCTCATAACCATTTAATGTCATTGTTTTATTAGAACAATGTTTATTAGATACATGTTGCACATGTGCTTCAGATACAGGTCCACTTTCCTTCTCTGTGTTCCCTGTCCACTCTCACTGTCTTTCTAGCTCTTCCATGTGTCTCCCTTACAGCTTTATGAGCACAGACACTTGCTTCTCCCTGTTCAGTTTACATCCTTCTCCTGCATTTGCCTCTTGTATTGTCTTCATTAAGAGTCCAGTAGCCTTCACTTCATTTACATTGCCTACACCAAACAATAAGTTTAGAGGAAATACAAGCAACATAGGGTCCTCCTTTCTGATTCTGGTTTATGGATCAGCATTGTTCCTTGCCCGCAGTCACAATCTAGCAGATTGTCTCTGTCAGTTCTCTGCTGAGCCATATTTAGGAATAATATCTAGAACATTTTCACCATAAAAGCACAGGACACATTCTTGGCATAAATGTTAAAAATTGGCCATGTTTTAAGTTTAAAACACTGGAAGTTTCAAAAATGTCTAAAATTTTCTAACATGGGAAAGACAACCTGTCTTCTCTATGTTCTCAGAAAATAAACTGGTTCGTGTGAAATGCTCCTCATACTGCTGGATGCTTCATATCTTTAGGAAGAGAAATGTGTTATCAAGTGGACAAATTTAATAAATCTACAATATATAAATTATTCTGGGAATAACTGCCAAGCTAATCCTAAGCACTGTTCAAATATTGGGTACAGATCACACCTATGAAAATGGAAGTGTCTAACTAGGAAAAAGTGTCGACCTTTGTGTCGCCCTAGAAAAGGTTTATTCTCAGGTGCTAGTTATGCAGGGATAAGATAAATGCAACAACATGAGTCACATCACTGTTCCAGTGCTGCTTCTACATATTTAACATTGTCTAATGTTACAAAACACTAATACATTAAGAAAGAGCTTCTGGCTGGAGATTTCAGAAACAGCAGTCAGCAGGCTGACAACAGGGTTTTTCCATTATTGACTGACTGCCTGCCTGCCTGAATTCTCACTGAATAACACTATTTTATTCATAGTGACATCATCATCTTTTGTTCAGTGTAACTTTTTATTTAAAATGTAAATATATAACAAAAAAAACATAAAGAGATCGTTTTTATTTCATACCACTGAAGTGACAGACCTGAAAATGTACAGGTTTTCTCTCATCTCCATTATTTATTGTTGTTTATTTTTCCTATCTCAAATCATTATGACATGTGAACAGTCAGTAAAAGAGTTCTCAGAGAAAGAGAGGTCCAGAAAGCAATTGGAACTTGGCTGAAGAATGCAAATTCCTCCCTAGGTGTTCAAAACACATTTGGGAAAGCAGTGGATTTGTTTTATAGATTTTTTTTTTTTTACAATTTTGACTAATGAAGAGACACATGATTCTAACTGCTTGTTAGTTGCCTTCATAATAACAAGTATATCACAAACCTCACCTCCATCCCAGGAGAGGTGATGGAACAATTTGTTCTAGAGGCTGTCTCCAGGCACATCAAGGACAGGAGGGTCATTAGGGACAGTCAGCATGGCTTCACAAAAGGGAAGTCATGCTTGACCCAACCAATAGCCTTTTATGAGGCCATAACCAGATGCATAGATGATGGCAGAGTGGTGGATGTGGTCTATCNGTGGACAGCAGGATGACTATGAGCCAGCAATGTGCTCTTGTGGCCAAGAGGGCCCACAGCATCCTGGGGTGGATGAGAAGGGGGGTGGTTATCAGATCGAGAGAGGTTCTTCTTCACCCTCTACTCTGCCCTGGTGAGACCACACCTGGAGTATTGTGTCCAGTTCTGGGCTCCTCAGTTCAAGAGGCATGTGGAGCTGCTGGAGAGTCCAACAAAGGGCAACAAAGATGATGAAGAGGTGAAGCACCTCCTTTAAGGGGAGAGGCTGAGGGAGTTGGGTCTCTTGATCTTGGAGAAGAGGAGACTGAGAGGTGACCTCATTAATGTCTATAAGTATGTGAGGGGTGGGTGTCAGGAGGATGGAATTGGGCTGTTCTCGGTGTCATGTAGTGATAGGATGAGGGGCAATGGTTGTAAGCTGGAACATAAAAGTTTCCACATCAACCTGAGAAGGAACTTCTTCACAGTGAGGGTGACGGAGCACTGGAACAGCCTGCCCAGGGTGGTTGTGGAGTCTCCTTCACTGGAGATGTTCAATTCCTATCTGAATGTGTTCGTGTGTGACTTGGTCTACGTGATCCTACTGTTGCGGGGTGATTGGACTAGATGATCCTGATGTTGTGGGGGGATTGGACTAGATGATCTTTCGAGGTCCCTTCCAATCCATAGTGATTTTATGATTCTATGATTCTGTATTGACATACTCTTTTTTGAGAAACATTTCTCAGTGTCACATAAGTGACTTAAAATTAGATACCATTCGTAGTTCATTTGATGTAAAAAGCCACTCAAGGATTTTCCTATAGTCACATAGTAAAACATCACATGGCTCCATGAAAATGAAATTATAGTTTCTCTGCTTTGCTTTGCCACAGTGAGAGGGAGATCTGTCAAAATCTGAGAAATCAGAAGAAGTAATGAAGCCTCTAAACAGGCATTCCCCCATAAGATCCTATCTCCTCTTGTCACCCATGACATTGGCCTATATGTGTCTATAATCACAGAATCACAGAATCATATAACACTAGGAAGGAAAGACCTTCTAGTCCAATCCCCCTGCCACAGCAGGATCACCTAGATCAAGTTGCACAGGAATGAACATATCCATATGGGTTTTAAACATCTCCAGAAAAGGAACTCTACAAACTTCCTGGGCAGTCCCTTCCAGTGCTCTGTCACTCTCACCATGAAGAAATTCCTTCTCATATTTATGTGGAACCTCCTATGTTCCAGCTTACACACATTGCCCCTAGTCCTATCATTAGATGACACTGAGAAGAGACTTACTCCATCCTCATGACTCCCACCCTTAACATATTTATAATCATTAATGAGATCACATTTCAGTCTCGCTTTCTCCAAGATAAAGAGACTCAGCTCCCTCAGCCTTTCCCCATCAGGGAGATATTCCACTTCCTTCATCATCTTTGTGGCTCTGTGCTGGACTCTCTCTACCAGATTTGTGTTCTTCTTGAACTCAGGAGGCCAGAACTGCACACAGTACTCTAGATGTGGTGTAACTACTGCAGAGCAGAGGTGGAGAAGAACTTCTCTCGATCTGCTAACCAGCCCCCATTCTGATTATTATTACTCTCTGCTGGTAATACAGGCTGGTAGGGATGAGATTGATAAGAAGGGCACCAGAGCAATTAAAAAGGATTTTAAGGCCCTGTGAAAATCTATAGATGGGGAAGGAGCACAAGTGGTGTTCTGCTCAATTCCCTCTGTGGCAGGGAAGTACACTGAGAGGAACAGCAAAACCCATGCCATCAACAACTGGCTCAAGGGATGGTGCCAGTAGCGGCATTTTGGGTTCTTCCACCATGGGGAAACTTTTACTGCGCCAGACCTGTCAGATCCTGATGGGGTGCAGTTGTCTAGGAGGGGCAGAAGAGCCCTGGCACTGGAGTTGGCAGGGCTCATTAGGTGGGCTTTAAACTAGGTCGGAAGGGGGTGGGTGAGGCAATCAGTCTCTCTGAGGAGAGAGTGGGACAAAAACTAGGGTCAACTGAGGAATCGAGAGCCCAGCT
>VXBP01000760.1:82038-93155 GCA_013400115.1 Rhinopomastus cyanomelas | reverse complement strand
GGAGAGCATCCAGCGAAGGTTGGGCACCTCCCTTACTAGGAAACGCTGAGGAAGTTGGGTCTCTTTATCTTGGAGAAGACTGTCTACAAATATTTGAGGGGTGGGTGTCGGGAGGATGGAGCTGGGCTATTCTCGGTGTCATGTAGTGATAGGACGAGGAGCAATGGGTGTAAGCTGGAACACAGAAGGTTCCACATCAACCTGAGAAGGAACTTCTTCACTGTGAGGGTGACAGAGCACTGGAACAGGCTGCCCAGGGAAGTTGTGGAGTCTCCATCAATGGAGATGTTCAAGGCCCGCCTGGATGTGTTCCTGTGTGACTTGGTCTAGGTGATCCTGCTGTGGCAGGGGGATTGGACTAGATGATCTTTTGAGGTCCCTTCCAGTCCATAGTGATTCTATGATTCTATGATTCTACCCATATGGGTGTGTGGTTCTGCTCAGGCAGAACAATGATAATACTTTGTTTCCTGAAACAAAATTCAGAGCCTGTGAAGACAAAGTCACACAAAACAAATAAGACATTACCTTTTTCCACAAAAAAAGGAATATTTTAACAGTTAATATTTGCTCAAGATACCAAACTGAACCATTTTCCACTCTTCATAGAACTTCCTTTAGATAGCATTGAGACTAAACTACTAGTAGATTAATGAAATTGCTTTCAATTTCTTATTGTTTGTAAGTTCTGGAGTTGGCTCTGCATGTGTGTTTAAAAATACATCTCTTCCGTGGGTCGGAGCCAGAACTCAACTAAAGAAGAAAAAGAATGTGAAGACAAGCAAGCTAATGTTTGAGCTGTTAACTATCATCTGCTGAAGAATCTTTCACAGCATGATACAGGTCAATGTTTAAAGGAAACAGTACTTGAAGTTGGCCACTTTTAGTATTTTAGTATATATATGATTATAGATATATTAGTATGAGAGTAACATAAGGCTAATATGGTATTAAAAATTATGTTTGTTTATAGCAACTTTCTGTCAGATTGAGTGTGAGAAGCAGAGAGATTCCTTGCTCACAGAGATTCTTACAAACTGAGCTCTCCCCCTTCCAGTCACGACCAGCTTACTGAAGTGACTACAGTGAAACATGAGAAGTCCTTTCTCTTTGGTAAGTCTGTACTTTGCCTCACTATTAGGAATACTGGCTGCCAAACAGACAGCCACACAGCATAGTATTGGACCAGACTATGCTTTCAGATACAGGGACACTAAAATACCGTATATTAGTTTGATTTTATCACCACTTGAGAGCTACCTTAGGCAAACCATGGAACGTTAGGGAGACTTTTTGTCTGGTGCAATGTCACTGTATGTATGTCATTCTTTCATCACCCTGGGATGCTTTTGTAATTCTGTTTACCTTCTTCCCAAATCTGATTTGGGTTTAAAGCATGTTTAACAAAAAAGAACAGATCTGATTTAACAAAAAAGAAGAGCACAGAGAAGGATTCTTGAAGAAAAACAATTCAGCATCCTTGAGCCCACATAGCAGAACACACCTACCACAGAACTTACAGGAACTGGACAGACAGAAAAACAAGCATGAGATGTCAGGCGTCAGCAGTATCTGAGCTCTGAGAAAATGGGAATAATATCAAAGGGGATTCAAGGTTATAAAGATGGAAGCAAACTGTAATGAGGTTTGGACACAAGTTTGATGCCTGTGCAGAGTCTAACCTTCAAGCCAGTTCCTACCTCTAAAAAATTAACTCCGCTTCTCATTAGAAAGTATAACCCCTTGCTAAAATAGGGTATCAGCTTAAGCTGGCCTAACTTTTCAGCAAAAATATTTGCTTTCCTGAGCTAAGTTTAACGATTTAATTTTTATATTAAACAAATCTAAATAAACTTGTGTTTAGCACTATTTTACTTCTTAAGTAAATTTCGCTGGACTCTAGAACATGAGCTATAGTCATTTTAAGATTCTTGGAGCAAAAGACTCCTCTTTGGGAACACTACACCTAACTGAGTAGGCAAGATTAATGAGTATTAAGGTTAGCTAATAATCATCACAATAATAGTAATAATAGTAATTAATAATAATAACAAATTTAAGACAAAAAAGAGTTTGCAGTTTATTATTTGAAAGTTGACAAATGGATTACAAATAATTTAGTATTTATTTAGTTCAGCTTCTAGACCTTAAATTGTATCTGAGTTTTCCAACAATATCAAGATTCAGATAGCCAGCCTTTCAGTATAACTTAAAGCCACCCACACAAGTTTGCTTCACTAGTTATCAACAATAAAATATCAAGATATTCAAGATAATATCAATATTTGCTCAGTGCAAAGAAGTTATATATTTGGAAACATCTGCTTTCACAGCGATGTTTACCTGCTTTTTTTTTTTTTTCCAGAAAGCTTTGCTAAAGAAACCCTTTTGTAACACAGAGCTGTTTTAAGATTATTTGGCTATGGAGAAGTAATACATTCTCTATTCACATTGGGAAAGGTCCACTTCGGGACTATAACTTAAAAAACTGCAATAAAACACACACATATTTACCTTTGGTCCTTTCCCATAGCTACAATAGCACTGAATGGTTGCACTAAACACTTGAAGGTTGAAAATTGAAATATTCTGGTTTTACTGCAGTTTTTATACTGTTCCAGTCCAGCCTATAGTGAGGAAATGAGTAACTTTCAGAGAAAATGGCACAATTTTTTGCCATTTGCAAGGACCTCTCCCTGTTAACTATAAACTGGACAAATCTTCAATGCTTCCTGGAGCTGCTGATAAGCACTCAAAACCTCATGGCTTGCATTTGCAAAGCTAGGAGGGAAATCTTGTAAAAACTCTTTCCTGTAATTTCAGACAAATCCTGTTTAAGGTCAAGCCAGAAATTCTTCACAAATAGTTTCTCTCAGGGTACAGAGGTATTTCCTTTTCAGGTTCTGGCTAGGATCCAAAGCACAAAAGCATGAGGAAAGAAACTTAATGATAATCAGAGACGTAACCAAATCCTCCATCTCAAAAACACTCCCACTAGTACTTGCACCATGGTTTGGTAGATGTTCAGTAAAGTGTGATATCAGCCTGTCTTAATGGGTTCCCCATCTTGACACTCTTGTGGTTAAAGGCGCCCTTTGGTTGCTTCTTTGCTAGGGGGAAGTTTTCTATTCTTCAGATAAAGCACTTTCTTAAAAACTGCAAAATATTTGTTTTCACTTCGGTGAAAAAATATTTTCCAAAGACTGCACTGACTGTGCAGTGGGTTGAACTTCTTATCAACTAACGTGAGTGGTGTCTCCATGTGGTTTTTTTCATTGCTCCAAATACTAAGACACACATCAGTACATAAAAGGGAATATTAAAGATCTGTTCTGAAAGCAGATGCATTTTTCTTCTAATATTCATTTTCACTTTCTGGCTACATTCATTATTTTATTTTGTATATAAACCTCTTTACATTAATTTCTGTTTTTCCAATGTGGCAGTGAATGTACATACCCTCTTCATTTTATTTACCAGAAAACAGTAATCAAAGGCAGATGAACCATCTGGAATAAATGTTATGTTCTCTAACATGTAAGCCCAAGAAATCTGAGCTCTGAACCATACTTTGAGTGCAGTTCTGGTTTGGATTTCAGGTAAATAATTTAAAATAGGAAAACTGTGCCAACATAAATCAATTTCCTGTGTTATTCTTGCGTTTAATGTAACAGCAAGTGACTCATTCCTGAGTGACGTGATGAGACCACATCACAGCAAGGGCAGAAAAATCCCCCAAAAAGGTTTAGGTTTGGCTTCCTGACTCCTTTCAAAACGAACTTTGCCAAAAGACTCATGTATGGTTAAATCAGAATACATCAGAGACCTCATCAAGGGTTAAGTATTGTGATATTCATTTCTTCTTCTGTTTCTTGTTACAGCAGGAGAGGAATGGAAAGTATGCATTCGAGGTAAAAATCCCTGTCTCAATCATTTTACCAAAAAATTTACTACTATAGCCCCAAAGTTGCCTTAATTTAGGTTCAATATTCTATTTCACGTCATCATTCTTTGCTGGTTTGTATAGTCACATGCAGTAAAGCATCTAAAGCAACATCTACCTCATTAAGGGACATTGCATCTCTGTGTTTGGTTGTGTGAGGACTAGCCCACATCCAAACTTTTAAAGTCTCCCTCCTTCCAAGACAGGGTGGCTGCATCTTGATTATTTGCTGGTCCATGCTCTCTGTTAACTTCTGAATTCTCCATAGGACTTCCCCAGAGAGTCACAGTTGGCTCAGGTCAAAATGGTGCTAGTAAATAGACAGCACAAACACTAAACCTTGATACTTTGAATATATCAATGTAGATGCGTAGACTAAAAATTGTGGCATCCTGCTGGATCTTATACTTGGTGAATGGAGGGATACTTAAAGGACAAAAAGCAAAGGAAAAAGAATACTACTTGAAACTTTGTCAGATACAGATTCAAGACATAAAGTAAATAATATTTTATTCACAGAAAATCTCCGGTTGTCTAGCGATAAACACTCTTCCTGGGCACTGTGCAGAGTGTTGAAATTCTTAAAAGAACAAACATTTTTCATGTCCTTTTTGAGATCTTTCTCAGTAAACAAAAAAGAATAGCTTTTCTGAGCTTCCACCTCTGTACTTGGCTGGAAAATGAAAACGCAGACAGGTACACAGTAATGAAGAAGTAGCTTGAAATAAAGTGGATTCTGCTAAAATTTTAACTGTAGCTGAAATTCATTTGGGGTGTTTTTGATCAGTTCCTTCATTGTATGAATGCTTTGCCAGCAATAAACATCATGTGATCTGGTGGACTACTGGAGACTCCTATGTCCTTCGTGTCACCCCTATGCACTCAGAAAATAAACCAGCTTTCTGTTCTGGATATTTCAAAATTAAATTTCCTTCCAGGGTAAGAAAATGTGTCTCAGTTGAACACTTTAAGGGCTGCAAGAAAACTCCTTTGCTGAGAGCAAAGCATTTAAACGTAACACAAAATGTATTCACATTCTGCAGACTTGCCATCACATCGTTAGTTCAGTTTGATTTTTAGGAACGATCGGAGAAAATTTTATGCAAAAAGGTCACGCATATTAAAGGCCTGATAGGCACTAGTCTGCACTGTGGAAAGGAGCCGCATCTCCGAGCTATTCCTTTTGAGCTGGCTGGTATGGCTCATGGAAGCTCTGAGATTTGCTTTTCTTAAACTAAATAGAGAGATGATCACACTGTTAAAGGGTGGGAAATGAAAGAGAGGAATTACTGTGTGACTGAGAGACAGAGAAGAAGTAAGGAATTTATCAGATTGATATTAGACTTCTGCTTTAGGATAAAACTATTAGGGAGCTCCCTACATGTCTCTAAATAGAATAACTCTTCAGACAGAGTCTACATTTTTGTTTTCCAATATTAATCAAAATCAATCCCAGTTTACATTTTGAATGACGATAGACGTACATGCCTGTGTTTGTGTGAGTGCATGTACATTTACATAGGCATCTTCCTGTCCTTTCTTTGGCTGCTTGGGTTTGCTGCTTTCCTTCACAAGTGCCATTTTGCACAGTGACACTATTTCTCTTTTCCAAATGGTGAGGAACTCATGTATTTGCCCTTAAGAGCTCAGCATTTTCAGAAAATTATTACAGGCATACTTTTCCTTACAGGTAGGCAAACGTGATACATGTGGCACAAATTTGTCACTGCTCAAATGAAGATGTCAGCACTACAGCTTGTTGTTCTGATGCAACTGTTTGTCAGTTAGCCCACATATTGTCTTTCCCTTGTGTGTGTAAAACATGGGCTGGAATCTTTCCTGCCACATGTAGAGACGGAAGTGAGCATCAAATGTCTTGCAGTAGTCAAATCATAGGTGCTGTCTACAGCCTTCACCCTCCCAGGAAGACCGACCAATGTATTCTCATCTCCCATTCTGCTGAAAAGCTGAAAAACACTCTAGACACTCTAGTCACAAACCAGCACATATGGTGTCTTCAGCAACCAGACAGCAAAAAGTAATGGAGTAGGAGACATCGTAGCTATGTTAATGTTTCTGGATTAAATTCAAATTTCTGAATTTAAATTTTATGTTTTCCTGATGATTTTTAATACTAAAGGCCAAACTCTCCAATCCCTAATGTTCTGTGATTCTGTGACAATATTTACTGAGAATTAGTCATTAATCATCAGCAAAATATTTATTTGCTAAAATATATGCATCTAATTAAAGGTTGTTGTCAGCTCCCAGAATATACTCAAGTTTGTATCTGCTGCACTGTGAGTCCCCATCACATGCTACAGAACTTAAAAAAGCAAAACTCCTACATGAAATTTCACAGTGAAGAAAAACACTGAGGTTTCCTTTCTGCCTTAATATCTCTGAGATTTATTATTTGGAACCATTTACACACATCCAAAGCTTAGAATACAGCTAAGTAATTGTAAGGGAAAAAGATGGTAATATGCCCGCCTTGTGTGTCAGATTTCAAATGTCAAATCTGATTTCTTTAGATACTCTTAATTTCTTTTCTACTACTACTTCAGAAAAATCTTAAAAAAGTAAAGACTGGACAGGTATAGCAAATTTTATCTATTCGTGTAATGTCAATTTACTATAATTGAAGAAAATAATGTTCTTTTTACATTACATTACACTTCACATTTACATTTAGCATTGTTTTGTATGGCTTTGGAGGAACTATAAAAAGCAGCATAATGCAAACTTACAGGATGCCTTTACCACAACAGGAACAAGAAAGATGGTCATGAGGACTCTGGCATTGCACAGGTGGAAAGAGTGTTTGTGGCAGAGTAAGGTTAATGGTTGGACTTGACGATCTCAAGGGTCTTTTCCAACTGGAATGTACCACTCTGTAAAAGCAGCCTTCCAAATGCAGCAGTTCTTTCTGTCTCCAGTGTGCTCACCTTCAGTCATTTGGACAGGCATAGCCAAATATTTCCAGCTAGAAAAATGCTGTTTGCCAAGACTTAATCTCTGATATGTTCACAGAATTTGGCTCTACCTTAGCCATTTTTTTCAAATTGGTAAAAATCCCTGAGGTTTTCATAGCATTTCTGATCCAAAGGCTTTCAATTAGAAACACAATAGAATATAGACATTTTTGTAAGATAAACATCGTAATAAATTAAGCATTTTGCAAGTAGTGAAGTAACTGAGACTGCATTGTTTTACCCAAGATTATTGCCATTCAAAAAAATGCATTAAAAATAGAATTCATCATAAAATGGAAATATTGAACTCCTGAAAATCAGCCTGGGATAGGAAAGTTTCCTTCTGGTCAGTAGAAATTCCAAGTGGCAATGCAGGCAACCCGAGTTACCTTCTGGCAAGGTATATTGATTTCTTATATTCAGGGGTGTTTAATACAGAATGGAGAGCAAAACCTATGTGCTTGCTGCCATGCCTTTGAAGCAGTATGTATCCTGCAATTTACAGTCTAAAGCCATTCTGTACAAAAACACCTAGGAGGATGTTCTTCTAAAGTGTACGGAAAAAAGAGGACATGGTTTCCTGCTCTGCAAGAAAATAATTATGTTTGTTTGATGTTTATCTTTCTCTTAGAGACATTGCAGCTACACATTTCTACCTATGACGAGCAATAATGATGCATTTGTGGGCACTGCGGCTGCCACTTTGCCTGAGAATTAGTGTCATATTTACATATGGCCAAGGCAACCAAGAAGAGTTTCTGACCACAAGGTAAATACTGTATTTTCTTCTGTTCTGATTTTGTTTTTAATATTGCCAACAAATGTGTGTGGGTGAACAAGGGGACAGTCCACTTCACTCAGCTAGTGTCTTCCTCTGATCTATGATCAGTTCAATTTGAATGTGGACAATTATTACAAGGAACCACTCTCCATGTTAATACCCCCCTTTATAGTGAAGTTAATCTCAAACTACACTATGGAAATATTTTCAAGGTCATTCTGAAATATGTTGTGCATTATGACTTGTTTTCACACAGAAGAGAGTACTTTTACATGTACTTTTACATGTTTAATAGAGCAGTAAGGGAGGAGCAGAACTGAGACTTCTGCCTCTTCATTTCCATTTGAGTATTGCCCAAAGACAAAACAATCTGGTTATGAACAAAATCCATTCACTTCAACCTGTAGGCTTCTCACTTTAATTTAACATCTGGCAGTGATGTTACATTAAAAAAAGGTCATGACATTTTCTAATTATAAAATCAGAGTTCTGCTTCTTTTTCTATAGAAAGGAATTGCACCAGACTTTATCTACAGTTCAACAGAGTAGAAACAGAGAATCATAGAATGCTTTCAGTTGGAAGGGCCCTTCAAAGGACTTCTGGTCCAGCCTTCTCCCTGCATTCAGCAGGGACATCTTCAGCTTGATCAGGTTGCTCAAAACTAATATAGAAATTGTTTTTCAGTTGCTTCAGGTTTATGTCAACAGACTACCCAGCCAGGGGAAACTCTTCAATAAAAGTAAAAAGCCTGTGCTTCTCTGACTTAAGAAATGTGCTGCTATTTCTGCTTCACTAGACTGTGTTCTTTGTAATGGTTTTATATAGATGTCTGTTATGTCAGCATAATGTTTCCTTTTTAAAATGTATGCAACCATTAAATTATAAGCCCCAGAAGTTTCCTAAATAGCTTCACCAAGGAGACAGTGCAGCCATTTCCTTTCACAGGTAAAGGAACAGTTTATTTTCCAACCACTGAAACCTTACTCCATAAATCTAGCATATTAAGAAATCCAAAAGAAGATATGTTATTTTAAAGGAGCAGTGGTCACAATAATAATAATATGATGAATGCTCTTCCACTTGTATCTAGTTGGCCTTAACGTCAGTTCTGTGATGACATGTATGTGTCAGTGTTGAAAGTCACTATGGAGATGAATTTTATATACTGCAAAAAAATAAACCAACAGAAAAGCTATTTCCCCTAATGACAGTCTCAATGCCACATGAAATAATTGAACCCAACCCTGATTTCATCCAAATTCCCTCTGTCATTGTGCCCTGAGTCTCAATGTCCCCTGTATGCCTGAATCTCTGCTGTTGCCTGTGCCCATAAATCACTTCAATGTTCTCAGCAGTGAGATGCTAAGCACAAAGTATAAGATAAACCCCTTGGGGTCTACAAACCAGGTGTCCCCCTCTGATCTTGCCTCTGTGGTCTGACCCACACAGAGCTCTGGGACTTTTCTGAAGAAAGGCAGAGTGTCATAAAATATATCAATTGTAGAGGAAGGATCCTCCAGGGAGATCTGCTTCTATCTGCAGTAACACCCATAGTATTAAGCCTGGGCCCAGTGTCATTCCTGTACCCTCAAGGACACACTGATTTCAAAGAGGCCATAAATAATATCCATTTTAATAATCTCCAAGGGTAGTGTCCCAAAAAATAAGAAGAGTTAACCCTCTAAGGTAATGTTTTCTTACCAAGGGAGGGAAAGTTGTTCACGTGAAGACACCAAACCTTTCTATTTCCACTTATTGTCATTACAAACTTCAGATGAAGATGAACCTTTAAAAGAAATGTCATAAAACATCTTTATATAGCCTTTGCCTATCTGATTTTTCAAGAAAACCTGGCTGTTTTCTGATAGGAGTTGCTTTCAGGGTTTTAAAGCTGTATGTTCATACAAGGCTTCAGTACACGGAAAACAAATTGTTCGTTGGTCCAATAACAATATTACGTAAAAACCCGATGTCTACTTGATCACAATGCACACCATGAGGAAATGGACACGTACAACTAAATATCCTGTCAGCTCAACGGGCGGGTATTAATAGCCTTTCCAGTCATAAGTGGCAACCTCTTCTCCAGTTATGAAAAACAATTTGTCTTTGAAGAGCTAATGCTCATGCTAACCAAGACACAATGTCTTTCTCTGAGAACAAGAGGATGCAGAATAAATGCATATTTTTCCTGCACTGACATTCCCTGAAGTAGCACTGAAGAGCAGGATACTGCCTCCAAATCTCTGGGTCTCCCTGTAAATTCCCTGGATAACTTCAGGTGTTGTGCATCAGGAAGGGAAAAAACTCAATTCAAATCAAAGCATAAAATTCTGTCTTAGCTTAGAGCCAAATCCCATACATTTAAAGTATTTTATTGCCTTCTTATCTTAATCGATGCTGTTTCTTATGGAAGTGTTGATATTACATCACTATTCTGCATTTATTTTCTGATCTACAGCCTTAGATGCATTTGTGTTGATCAGTTAATCAGGTTTTTTTCTAACCTGAGCAAGCACAAATGGGAGACATCCACAGGACACCATGCCACGTTATTTTAACAGCAAGGTAGCTTCAATTTCAAAAGTTTGTGCTTAGGAAACACACATGTTTATTTTCATGGGAAAAAAGAAAACAATAAACCTAGAGGCAATGTAGCCTCCCTGCTGAATGAGGTGGGTGTCCTGGAGACAGAGGATACAGAGAAAGCAGAGATACTGAACAACTTCTTGGCCTCTGTCTATACTTCTGAGGGCTGTCCTGATATCAAGCCCCAGACTGCTGAGGTCCCAGACTTCTGAGGCTCCAGAGGAAGCTGAGGCAAGAGAGGAGCTGGTCTTGTTGATGAGGACTGGGTTAGGGATAAGTTGAACAAACCAGATGTACATAAATCCATGGGCCCAGATGGGATGCACCCGCGAGTGCTAAGGGAGACAGCAGAAGTCATTGCTAGGCCACTCTCCATCATCTTTTCTAAGTCATGAGGATCACAAGAGGTGCGTATGAACTGGAGGACAGCAAATGATGTCATTTACCTGGACCTGAGCAAAGCCTTTGACACTGTCCCACACCACATTCTGGTCTCCAAGATGGTAGAACATGGCTTTGATGGGTGGATCACTAGATGGGTAAAGAACTGGCTTGATGGCTGCACCCAGAGAGTGGTTGTCAATGGATGCAGGTCCAAGTGGAAGCCAGTGACAAGCAGAGTCCCTCAGGGATCAGTCCTGGGACCAGTCTTGTTCAACATCTTTGTCGGTGACATGGACAGAGGCATTGAGTGCACCTTCAACAAGTTTGCTGATGATACCAAGCTGTGTGGGGCAGCAGACACGCTGGAGGGCAGGGATGCCATACAGAGGGACCTGGACAGGCTGGAGAGGTGGACACAAGCCAACCTGATGGGGTTCAACAAGA
>VXBP01000760.1:67906-81932 GCA_013400115.1 Rhinopomastus cyanomelas | reverse complement strand
GTTTAAGGCCGGGCTGGATGAGGCTCTGGCCAGCCTGATCTAGGGTGGGGTGTCCCTGCCCAAGGCAGGGGAGTTGGAACTGGATGATCCTGTTGCCCCTTCTAACCCTGATTGATCATATGACTTGGTCTGGGTGATCCTGCTTTGGCAGGGGGATTGGACTGGATGATCTTTCGAGGTCCATTCTAATCCCTAATGATTCTATGATTTTATGATTCTAAATGTTACCCCAATCTTCAAAAAGGGAAAGGAGGACCCAGGTAACTAGAGTGGTCAGCCTCACCTCCATCCCAGGAAAGGTGATGGAACAATTTGTTCTAGGGGCTGTCTCCAGGCACATCAAGGACAGGAGGGTCATTAGGGACACTCAGCATGGCTTTACAAAGGGAAAGTCGTGCTTGACCAACCTGATAGCCTTTGATGAGGGCATAACCAGGTGGATAGATGATGGCAGAGCGGTGGATTTGGTCTATGTTGACTTGAGTAAGGCATTTGGCACACATAGCATCCTCGCAGCCAAACTAAGGCAGTGTGGACTGGATGACTGGGTAGTGAAGTGGACGGTGAACTGGCTGCAAGACAGAAACCAGAGAGTAGTGGTCAATGGGACAGAGTCTAGCTGGAAGCCTGTATCTAGTGGAGTCCCCTGGGGATCGGTCCTGTTCAATTAATTCACTGATGACTTAGATGAGGGATTGGCATGCACTGTCAGCAAGTTTGCTGATGACACAAAGCTGGGTAGTGTTGCTGACACCCCAGCAGACTGTGCTTCCATTCAGCGGGACCTGGGCAGGCTGGAGAGCTGGGCAGAGAGAAATTTAATGACATATAATAAGGTTAAGTGTAGAGTCTTGCATCTGTGCAATATCAATATCATCTAGTGATAGGGGTTGTGAAGTCTCCTTCTCTGGGTATGTTTAAAACACACCCGGATATGTTCCTGTGTGACTTGGTCTAGGTGATCCTGCTCTGGCAGGGGGATTGGACTAGATGATCTTCTGAAGGCTCTTCCAATCCCTAATGATTCTATGATTCTTTGGGATCAAAATGAAAACTGAAAGCAAAGCAATAGTAATGGATACTTGAAAAGAAGTTGTCTCAGGTTTAATCAGAAAAAACAGTGTTTTGCCTTTTTTCCCAAATGTTTTTGTTTTTTAGGTTTCCCTTATATTTCCTCATCCTTTCACAATAACAGGTAATCAATAAATAGAAGAAAAAAGGAGACATAAAGAGAATGAAGTGTCAGTTGGTAAGAAGGAAGGAAAACTCCTCCACTTTTAATAACGAGAAAATCTGCAAAATAACCATCTTCTTATTAAGAGCACTGAAGTGATGAAAGCTTTAAGCGGCAGTACTCTGCTCCAAGGATTAACTTTGTTTCCTACATAGTGCCCATTATTTTTTTGGGCTATCTGACACCATTTACAGTCAAGAGAAATGGTTCCTGGCTGTGCATACACAGGTTATCCACTGGGCTGGTTAAGACAAGTTATTTTATCCAGTTTGTGGAAAATCAGATTCATAAACTATGAAGGCTTTTTCTTCAGTAAACAAAATTTATCAATAATTTTTTAAATGTAATTTGTTTTTTCCTCTGTTGTCTATTGCTAGGTCACTATTACCATTCCTGCTGTGTGTGAGACACCAACCTATCTGATACATGACAGCTACTTTGTCCTCATTTTCCACCATAATATTTGACTGAACAAGTTGCTGGGCAATGGACAGTAAGGCCATAATAATTTCCAGAAATTTTAGGGGGAGAAAAAATGTTCTTCTTAATATACAGCTAATTGCTAACCATGTGGCGTTACTGAGTGAGTTAAATACAGATCTTCAGGATGCTTTATTTAGCTAGTTGGAAGTTGGTTGCCTATTTGGAGCTACTCTCACACAGAGGTTTTAATCTGTTACGATATGAGGGGAAATGATAATGGAAGCATTTTGGGTGCCATCTGATTAAAAATACTTGCAGCACTGTAGCACCACCTGCAGGAGGCCTTTCATTTTACTGGGGTACACACTGGGTACACCAGGGTTCCAAGGGGAAGCCTGTGTGGGAAATGCTAACCCAAAGCATTAGAAACCTGAAGGCCTTACAAAGTGGTTTAGAAGTAAATAAAATCAAGAGAAAACAATGAAAAACCTGCTAAACACAGGGCAAAACCAAAAGTCATTTGTGCTGTTTCAAGACAGGTAATTTTGACTTCTAAGTATTTTCTTTTGAGTGATCTGCTGCAAGAAATTGTTTTTTAAGTTAGTTTTCCAATTTGCTGGTTTACAAATAGAGGGCGATACTGCAGATTTTCAGGCTGAAGTGGATGGAAGGATTAGAGGTGTGCTTAGCAACCCTTAAGAGCAACGCACCCAACCAAACAACACAAATACTGGCATCTAGGCTCTTCAGATAGATTAAAGCCAGTGGGATTGGACAGGGAAGCTGCCCAGGGATTGGGCTGTGCATGGCTGAGCCTAAGCAACCAACCTGGAGCACCTGATAGGGCTATTTCTCTCCATAACTGGTGGAAGCAGCCTGTGCAGCTATGGTTTTGTGCAGCCAGCTTGTCAAGTTCAAGTGGTCTCAGGGATTGAGTGAAGGCCAGAAATGTATTAGAAATTATTATACTTTTTTTGTCTTAATTAAGTTCACAAGCACAATTCTGTTATATTCAAGAATTCACAGACCTGAGCTGATAGCTCTCCATTCCATCCCTGAATGTCAAGGCTGCTGTTGTAGGTAATTCTCAACAGTTCCAGACACCATGAACAAGAACAGAGCCAGGCTCAGGGTTGAGCCATGGAGAAAAACACTGCATTTCCACTGGCCTTGCTCGCAGGACTAGACTGGTGGGAGCTAGCCTCAGGGATGGAGTCAGAAATGTTTGGATCTTTTGCCACCCACATCCAGAATGCTCCAGCACAGAAAAAACTGAAGCCTTGAACAGAAGCACTGCTCACTGCCGGCTGTGATGGGTGCAGACACACATCCCAGGGCCTGCTCCTGCTGTTTTCTGCATAGCTCAGATACGAAGCAGAGCATCCAAGCTTCCCTGAACAGCCAGCCACAGAGTGTTAGACAAGATATCAACACGAGCAGCAGATCATGAATAATTATTAGTGGGGAAAGGGAGAAAGGATGACCTGTAATTTGCAATAGCTGGTCATGCTGAGCACATTTCTGAGGCATTTCATGCATGTGTGGCTGCAGACATAAAAACACAGACATGTAAAACAGCCTTACTCCTCAACATGAGAGCTCTCACATACTGTAAAATCCTCACTTTGCTGCTGACTTGGCCTTTTCTGATTGTGTTGTCCCCCAGCTCAGGGCACATGGCATGAGCAAAGCAAGGAGCAAAGGCAGAATGTCAGCTGAGACAAAAAAGCAAAGGCTCTGCAGTCTGCAGCTGTTTGTAGCAGAAGGGAAATGCTGAGGGAGAGGAGACAATAAGAACCTGCCTCCCTCTCTGCTTGGCAGCCCTACAACCCCAACACTGCTGGCAGTGGACCCCCATACCCCACCTAAGACATGCTGCTCCTTCCCGAGTCAGACTTCCCTCCATCATCCCTAGGCTGAGGACCTGAAGAAAGGTTTCCTGGAAACAAAAATGCCTGTCTGGACAAATGCTGTGAGAGCAGCAGCCTGTGAGCACCCCATGAGACATTGCCTTGCCCCTGAGAATGTCTCCAGCAGCTGATGCTCTTTCTGTGTTTGCTTTCTATTTTAGCTGATTTTTAAACACGTCACTGGTGACAGGCATGTGTAATGTTGGCAGAGACGTGGGCAAAAATGGCTGGGAAAGGGATTTTGCTTTTCCAACAGGTACTTGATTTTGTGAGAAAGAGTACAAGCAAAGATATTTCTGTTTTCCTGTCAGCAAATCATTTGGGTATTAGTCTTTCAAAGTGCCCCAAAAGAAGGAAAATGGGGTTGGAAATGTAGATTTACTTGTGCAAGCAGGTCTCCCTCTAGCACCCTCTTTCCCTCTATCCAGCTTCACTGTCCTGCTCTCCCACCCTCTCACACCGTGTGCACACATACATGTATACCCATATGTCTCTCTTTTGCTTGACTGTTTTTTTTTGCCAGGACAGTCAAGCCTCAGTAAATTACTGGATAGTTGTAACTGATAGCAGCCCCCAAGGCAATTTGGTGCCAACTGGATTATAGCTATTGTGGAGCAGTCGCTTTCTCCACAGGAGCTGGAGAAGGTGCAGGAGATTAAAATAAAGATCAGCCATCCCTGCAGCACAGCAAATTAGCTCAGGCCATTAAGTATAATGGCCTTCCAGAGGCCAAAGAGGTCAGCTATTAGTTCAAAATAATGACCTCCAACCCAGGCAGGAGGAAATATACACACAGCCATCTGTCATTTTTCTGATCTAGTTTTCTAAAGATCTACCTCGCTCACCATTTTGTACAGTTAAAATGTTTAACTCATTTAATGGAAGCTGATTTTGTTTTTCTCCTTTCAGGAGTTTGAAGCTAACCATGTGGAGGATACTTAAAGACACAGGCAGAGAGATTCCAATTAACAACTTGGAAACAGAGTTTGCTTAATTCCAAGCCTGTTTAAAACAGGAAAGGTTCCAAACTTCAGTGCAAATGGCCCTCGATTGCACTATTACAGAAAGAAAAGAGAGTAAAAAAGGAAATCTTTTCAAGGCCGTACCATGCAGACTGCATGACGTATAAAACGCGAACTGGTTAGGGAAGATGGAGAAAGTGCTGGACTGTGATTCAGGCTATGCGGGTGAAATTCCCTGTCTCTGCTGAAAACTTCCTGTGTGGCCCAAAACAAACTGCATTACTGGCTCTGTGTATTCATTTCTGACCTGTGTGTGGAGTGCAGCCCTTTGTCTCCTTTCCCTACCTAGAGATGCTCTTCAGAGACAGGTCTACAGATCTCTTAATGAGGACATACAGAGAGAGAAATACTCAATACAGACTTCACCTCAACTTTGAATACTACCAAAGAAGAGCACAAAACAATAATTCAAAACAGTAGGTTGGCTTTGAGGAAATTCTTGGCACCATCACAAATTTCCTGTGTGACTTAACCCAATAATTTAATTTCAGTCTGATTCATCTCCACAACCAGAAAAATACTTCTGAGTAATATGTGTGACACATCCATTCATAGTTGTAAGGCATGTGGAAATGACAATAGGAGGACTAAAACACAATTAGGTAGACTTTCTTTGGTTAATAAAGCTAGGAAGCTCAATATCGTGTAACAGACATGTCTTCTAGGGAAGTTCTCTGAAAGCTCCTGACTAGTGGCCACAGATATATTGTGCTGTATATGGCCTCCATACATGTCAGTCTGGAATTGCAAGCATGCTTTCCCAAACCATAACGCAAAACATACCAAAAACCCCTTATGTTTTTGTTTAAATTGGGATGAAAAGAGGTTTAGAAGGGAGGGAAATGTTTATAAGCTCAACAAGCTCTGTGAATGTAATTGGCAGGAGAGAAAGTTCAAAAAGCCTTGAGCCCCATTGCTCTCTGCCACTTCGATATGGAGAAGCCTGGATGAATTTACAACTGTTTGCAGCATGAGAGCTACAAGGTATTTGTGGAAGTATAAAAGCTGTTGTTGAGTATCATAAAAAGAATTAAATCACCAAACTGTTTTCACAGGAGGTTAAAAGGTCTCATATAAATGTTCAAAGGGTAGGCAGAAACTCTGTCCTCAGTCTGCCCCACAGTGCTGAGGTACTGCAGGCTGCACACATGGTACCCAGTGCTGTGAGGTTTTGTAAAGCCTGTGGGCACAAAGAAGCTGATAGGGGTGAAACTGCATCATCAGGCTAACACTGGATTTTTCTGCTTTCATGAGGAGATAGTGAACTTCTATAGACCTCTTTATTTAATAATATTTTTTTTTAAAAAAAGGTAATTTTGAGCCTTTCACTACTTTAGGGGTCTCATGAGCATGTGTGCTTAAGAGAGGGAAAACATCATGGAAGGGGAGGGCTGGTATATGCTGATGGTCTCTGTGCCTCTCAGTGATGCCAACTAAGCCTGCATTCTGCTGGTGAGCTGAACTTCACCCAGTGAGCTTTGACCGTACATCATCTGCCAGCAGGACCACAGCAGCTGCACATGGGGCCAGGAGTCCAAGCTGCAAAATGCCCAAGAGCACTTCTGGGAGCATAATTAGCTCCAGTGGGACTGGGTCATTACGATTCCCACTTGAAACAATATTTTATCCTATATGCTATAGAGGAGAAAATGATTTCACAGCTTGCAAAATTCAAGCTATCAGTCTGGAAATGTTTTTAAGCTGTGCAAGTGTGAAAAATATCTCAAAAATGCTTCCTATCCCAAGTACCTTGTCAGGATACAATTTTGAGTTTAGCAATTATTAAAGATGAAGGCATATTTATTAATTAATCAAAAGTTGATAAGAAAAAAAATTTTAAAAATAATTTAAGGTAAACTTCACTCCCAAGCCAAGTCTAATGCCAGATTTTTCCTGCCTGGGCTGAAATTTATATTGGAATTATAATATAAAGCTCTGAAAAGAGGGTTTACAGTGGAAACAGTGACTGTCTCTTAACTAGAGCATGCTACGGGTGCCTTTATAAACATACCAGGCATGATGGTTTTGAGCTCAAAAAAAGGGTAATAAAAAATTATTTATTCCTTATGCATGTCTAAGTTAAAACTTCTTGTCAGGAGCTTTATTAACTCCCTGTGGGAATTAATTGTAGACAACTCTATCTATGGCAGACAACAAAAATGTACTCTATGAGAGATAAAGTGGAATGGCCCAGTCTTACATGGGATAAGAGGAATGCTTTGCTGGGAGATGATAGCAGTACCTTCCCCCATAGTCTGTTGTATGTATGAAGACTTATCCAGAATATGGCAATGAAACAACTCATCTTAGGCAAACTTGGTTTTGCCTCATCTTCCAGCTTTATCATGTAGCTTAGGCAGCCACACAGTGCACAAGAAAGCATACAATGGATGTGGTTAGAGCAGAGCACACTCCTACTGGCCCTCTACTCAGCCTCGTGTACACGTCTGGGAATCCCTTCAGCGATGGAGTAGCAGGGCAGGACACGCATTATAAAGAGATGGTGTAAGCTGGCACAACCCAGCATGCTCTACCCCAGCCCCCTGTTCCCAGGCTTGCTCCTCCTTCTCTCCCTCTGTCCTTCGGGAATACAGCAAGGCAAGCAAACACTCTCCACAAACACAGCTGCCCTCCACCAGCCAGAGAGATCTGGCCACAGTTGCTGCCACTTCTGCAGCTGAAAAAGAAACAGAGTGCAATCTGGAAATGGGATATGGGCTGCGGACAAAGTCCAACATGCGAACAGCAAGGAATGCGGGTTATGTGCAACACCCGGCCCCACATCTGCACCCAATTTACACAAAAGATTCCTCTAATTTTCTGGGGCTGAAACAATACCCTGGTTCAGCAAGAGCCACGTCTTTGGAAGGCTCAAATTTGGAGCAGTAGCCTGCAGCCTGGTTTCCCCTAAGCATTTCTTGCTCTAACTCCCCAGCAGCGACTCTCTTCCAAATGCTGAGCATGTTCTCAGCCCCAGCTGCACAGGAGCTGAACATAAGCCTGGGGCCACATCATGAAGGAGCTGCAACATTTCTTTAAGAAGCGATTATTAATATATTTCCTGTTAGGCACAGAAAATAGGATTAGAAGTGATATTACGACAAAGGCCTTCCATGAAATGAGGAATGAATGTCATTAATGCCCCCTAATGGGCAAAGTGGTCTCCCACCTGCATGCATGTCTCAGGCCTGGATTACTTTGTCATGCATAATTGATAGTGAAATAAGACCACTTTCCATCAAAAGGAAAAAAAGCTCATGTTGTAAATTCACTTACAGTGGATTCATTTGCAAAGAGAATGACCCGATCAGAGATTCAGAAATTGAGTCCAAACTGATTTCATTACATGAACACTAGGATTATGTTATAAATGTCTCTGATGTATACAGCAAGCAAACACAAAGCCAGTAGAAGAAAATCCTTTCTCACCCTCAAAGGTGCACACTTTGTATCTTCTTATCAGCTCAAGATACAAGACAAGGCGACACACAATGTCTCTCTTAAGAGCAATATGCCTTAAAGTAATTTTGTCTGTGTGACATTTCCTGAACAGCAATATCTATTGGGGACCAACATTTCAAGAAATTAGAAGACAGTAGCCTCTTCAGACTTGACTGGCCAAAACATTTGAAACCACCCATTGTATGGCAAAATTCTGAACTAGAAGACAGATAGATGAGATGAACTTACAGATTTATTCAATTTCTGGTCCTAAAACATGTTATTAGGAGACAGACAAAAGTAGTTGGGAGGGGAGATTGTGTGTGTAAAATGTTACTGGTTTTAGACAAAATGCTGACAGTACCTGTTTGCCTGGGTCCTCCAATGAAATCTATGTGGTAGAAAAAATTGCATCTTTTTTTAAAAAGTAGTATGTATTCTTCACTGTGGGGCATGTTCAAATGTCAGGGGTCTGGGTTAGGAACAATGTCTCTTGATGCTCCCCAAGCAGTGCTTTTCCCTCCATCAGGGGGAGGTGAAATGTAAAAAAATAGTATAAAAATACTTGTAGAATGGGGTGCGTAACAGCAAAACCAGAGCTCTTGTTTCACAGAATCACAAAGTTACAGAACATCAGGGATTGGAAGGCACCTTGAAAGATCATCTAGTCCAATCCCCCTTCCAGAGCAGGATCACCTAGACCAAGTCACACAGGAACATATCCAGGCAGGTTTTAAATGTCTCCAGAGAAGGAGACTCCACAACCCTCCTAGGCAGCCCATTCCAGTCCTGTAAGGGGCCTGACTCCCTCTTCTTTGGTGTTTCCACACACCTACCATAGTTCGTTATCAGCCTCTCCCTGTCCGAACAATCTCATATCAGTTTGTCCATGGTTTTGTACTGAGCGGAGCCAAAATGCAGTGCTACATCCTCAAGTTTCCTAAGTGCGGAGCAGAGGAGAATCCCTGGATGGATGGATGGATGGATGGATGGATGGATGGATGGATGGATGGATGGAAGGACTGTGTTCCTGCTGGCTCCTGCATGGCTCATAGTGCTCCAGGGTGCCAGTACCTCCCGTAGAGCAGCTCCACAGCCTGCACCCTTGCTGTGTTATCCCTTCAGAGAGCCAGGAGTTTGCATCAATCCTCTTTGAATTTCACAATTTTTCTTATCCCTCCAGCCCAGTTGGACCCTGAGGTGGATGGCTGTGTTGCTGCTGCTCCTTAAATGATTTTACTCATCTGGTACATGCCTTGGAAACCCTCCAGTGCATTTCTGAAGGCACCTTCAGGGTCAGATGATTTTCTGAAGTGAAGCTGGCAGGCAGTGGCTGAGAGGCAAGCCAGGCCATTTCCCACAGAAGTTCAGTTGCTGTGGTTTTGATTTATGATGCTGTTTTGTAAATGGCACATTTTAGAAGTAAAAAAATAAGCAGCAAGTTAAGCAATGTAGACTAATACATACTTAGAAGAAAAATTAAATGATTGCTGAGAACCTGCAGACTTCACTGCTGTGGCATGGCCTCAGCTTCAGGCTGACCTGGTATTTTTCAAAAGAAAATACAAGTCTATTGCAATGATTTTTTCCTAAAGAAAATATATTAGTTTTTCCAAAATGAGGCCCAGAATCAAATTTGTAGTCTGAACAAGAACAAAAGAGCAGCACCTCCAGATGATCCCTGCCTAGGGCCCACTTTTAGGGGAGAGACCCAGATCCCTGATCCTGCTGTGCTCAGCTCCAAACAAGCATGTCCTACCTCCCACTGGGTCCCTAATAGATTAGTCTTCTCAGTTTCCAAACCAGTTTTTGGAAGACTTTGATTTTATTCCAACACAGAACTTAAATAACTTTAGAAACCTCAACATTTTTTTGTTAAAAAGAGTTTTCTCAGCCAAACCTACTACGTATTATTACTGTTAGAAACCCACCAAGTTCTTCCAGAGTAATCAGAAAGCGGTGCTGCATCCAGAAAAATCCCAAATCAAAACCAAAGGGTAGAAAGAAGAGATACAGCATGCCAGGAGGTCAGCGGTTGTGTGGCCACCCCATATCGATATAATTGTATGGGTAAGGAGATTATTATCATAATGTAAGTGCCCACAGGAGGAATCCAGCCTAGACTGTGGGGGAGCAGTTTCAGGTTGCTCAACCTCCCACATGCTGTTCCCCACACAAGCAGTGTTCCTTGTGCACACAGCCATCTGTCTCCACATCCCCCTTCCCCTGCCTTGGCAGCCGCTGCTTTCTCTGTGTTTCGCTATCGTGGATGTAGCAGCCCTCCCCAAACATCCCTGCGGTGGGAGCTGCCACTGCCAACACTACCCTTCTGTTCACTAGCTGGCAGGAGCAGCAGGACAAGTAAGCAGGGGCAGGCAACATTCTCGCATGGGAAGGAGGAGAGGATGTAGACCTGAGGTTCAGCCCAGCCTCACCTGCCTGGGAAGACAGAAGGGAGTTGGGGGTCTCTCATGAAGCACAGAAGGAATGGGCTTGCTTCCTGCATGACTCTCCTTCAGCTTCCAGGGCTGACCAGGCACATGCCATAGTCTGTGTTTGACCTACAGGCAATCAGGTCTATGCTACCCTTGGTGTTAAAGGCATTTTGTGGTCACATGTGAAGTGCATCATTTCTCTAGGTGAAGGACCACCTAGCTGAGCCTGTTTAAGATCACCGATGAGGCAAAGGTGAGAGCAGGAGCTCTAGGTCTGCACACTCAGAGTTTGGGTGTTTTACTGCCAGAGCATTGCACCCTCATTGCTCTGCAGCAGTTCCTGACACAGGTTCATGAACTGCAATGCTGACCCTGGGGCCACTGGGCTGGGCTCTGCTCTGCCTTAATTCTTCATCTGCAATAAAGGGAAAAGACATGCACTTCCTTGTTTTCCAGGATAAACACATGGCAAGCTTTAAAGGTCTGGATGGGGACCAGAAAAAGGAAGAATGTTTCTATTTTCCTGTTAGAGTGGGTGGACTTTTATGGGAAGGAAGCAAATCCTTTACTTTCTGTAGCAGAATAATAATTTCAGCTTGGAGGAAAATAAAGGAAAAAAAAAAGAGTAGTCTGGTAGGAACCATTATAAGACATGCACTCAGACACTCTTGTAAGACAAAATACCTCTGCTTTTGTCCCTTAGGATCCTCTTTCACCAAAAAAAAAAAAAAAAAGATAAACTCTTGGCTGGATGCTTGGAATGGAACAGTAGATAGTGAAGTGGGGATTCAAGAAGTCCTGGTCTTTGGGAGGTAAAAATACCTTTGCAAAAAAGGAAACACACTTTGCTAAAAGAGCAGTTTCACATCTAGTTGCCCATTCTGCTGCTTTATGTGCAAAGGGCATTTCTGGGTCTGCAACCCTTCTTCCCCTCAGACCTCTTTGCCACATGATCCTCCAGGCAGATCAGATCAGGGACTTCTTCAGCGTCTTGTTTTCTGAAATAAAGATGAAACGAACAAAAACACTAACCCACACAGAGCTGTGTTTACAACAGCCATAATTAACATCTTTTTAGACTGCTCTGGGTGCTCTTGGGTTTGTTTGCCTCATACGAGACTGCTTAGGAATAAGAGGAGCTCTGGGAAAAGATCCCTGTAGGGTTTTTTTCCTTCCTGGAGCTGCCACATGGGCCTGGGTCTGCCTCTGCCTTTCCATCTCAACGTCCACAAATATAAGACAGACAACTAGCAAAGTGAGGATATAAGAAGAACAGGCACCTCATCTATTCCCTGCACCAGCTCTGCTGGCACAAGTTCTGCCATCATCAGGGCACCAGGTTTTTCTCAGCAGGTGTCCACAGACCCTGTGTGCTTGGCCCAGCATGTGTTAAGGTTGCTAGCAATGCAAACACATGCTCTACACAGAGCTTTAATAATTTGCAAAAGAAAGGATTAATGCAAAACCTCCTGATCTGACTCCTAGAAGTAATTTTATCCCCAGAAATGAGGTGTTTCTCCACACAGATCTTCTGTGAAGGCAACTTCACTGAATAGCCCAAGCTGTGATTACTAGAGGCTTCAACCAGCAGTTGTGTCAATTTTCTCTCTGTAGCAGGAAAACAAAGGCTGCAGAGTAAGACTTTAGGCTTCCTCCTAATCTTGTTTCCCATTCATCTCTGATTTTGGTTACTCCTCCAAAGCTCAGGCATCGCAGAGCATTCTGGTGCTTAGAGGTCAAATGTGAAGGACAGTATCTCCCCACATATTGCAACTCTTGTCTCAGAAAAGGGTTTACAATTTTATTTTTCTTTAATTTTAAAAGAATTAAACTAAATATATTATTATTTTGTTCATATGATATTTGAAGCAATACTTGTCCAATATTTGGGTGTAACAGTGTGCCTCTATTTCCTTGTTTCTCTGCCTAATTTCCGTGTTCTCATGTAGAATGCTTTCCTCTGGATGATTATATTTTTGAGTGTTTTTCAAAATTAGCCCAAATCCCATTTCTTGGAACAAAGCTGAGAGTTAGGTATGTCATTTCCCATATTAAAAAGTTATTTTCTGATAGCTTTGTTCTACACAATGTCTTTCTGTCTCAGAGCAGGGACTGGAATATACCAGTAGCCTTGGCATTAATGCACATCATTACCCACTTAAAGGAAAATTGTTTAGCCCTATTTTCAGGGGAAAAAACCCCGCTTTTGTTCTATAGTAAAGATAACTGTACAAAAATAATATTTTCATGCTTGAGTTGGTAACCACATTAGTAAAGTTTTCAGCATATTATTTATATGGGCTATTTTACTGAAGGAATTTAAAACCTTCTTTTCCATTTTTTACAGACTACTGAGTAGGTTTATTTAGTGTATTCAAATTCACAGCCGTGTGCACATCAAAAAATATTTGCTCAAAATAAAATGTTAACAGTAAACTATTAAATAGAAAGTCTATAGGCTGGAGTTGCACAAATAATTATTACAATCAACATGAAGAGATGTTTTAATAAAGTTCATAAAACAGAAACGGTGGCACTGTGTGTTGTTTCCTGGATTGAAAGCAACTATTATTTGCCACTTCTACCACACTACTGTTTGAATGAGACGTGGAAAATAGTGCCTCTCATTTGCCAGGCTCTGAATCTACCCAGCTGGGAGGGCAAAGAAAGGAAGTGTTGAGGGGGTTCACAAAGAAAATGTGCCAGATCCTGATGCTGGCCCTACCAGTGTAAGTCTAGAGTAAATCTACTCATGGGTATTCTGGAACAGTACAAAACAATGTGATTTAATCTCTTGGGCAAGAACAAGACCCCAAAGAAGAGGGAAAAATGAAAATAAACAAATAGATAGGCTGTACCAGAGCGATCTCTGGTGTCTGGGCTGTTAGCACAGAAAGAGGTAGCAGCATTTCAGCTCTTGCTGGCAGTGCATGGTTCGCTTGAGCAAAATGGACAAAGTAAAGTCTTCTCTAATCATGCTGGCTTGACCATTCCTTCATAAAGGAACATCGACCCCACAGGTATTTTTACAGTAGAAGCACAGTGGGTGGTCAGACACCTGCAGCATTGGCAGTCCCTCACCACTGGCCACTCACAGTATCACAGTATCACAGTAATGATAAGGTTGGAAAAGACCTTAAAGATCATCCAGTCCAACCTAAATCCAAATAAACCAAGTAAACCTAACATCTAGCATCTAGATCATGCCACTCAGCACCTCATCCAGCCTAACCCTGAATACTTCCAGGGAAGGTGACTCAACCACCTCTGTGGGCAGCCCATTCCAAAACCAGATCACTCTTCAAGTGAAAATTTTTTCCTAATGTCAAGTCTAAACCTCCCCTGATGGAGCTTAAGACTATGACCCCTTGTCTTGTCTCCAGTGGCCAGGGAGAAAAGACCAACCCCTGTCTGACTACAACCACCTTTCAGATAGTTATAAATAGCAATAAGGTCACCCCTGAGGCTCCTCTTTTCCAGACTAAACAAACCCAGCTCCCTCAGCCTTTCCTCATAGGGCTTATCTTCCAGCCCCTTTACCATTTGAGTTGCCCTTCTTTG
>VXBP01000760.1:14371-67844 GCA_013400115.1 Rhinopomastus cyanomelas | reverse complement strand
GTCCATCCAACCAGTTCCTGACCCAGCATAGAATATTCCTGTCAAAGCCCCTTGCTGCCATCTTCGCCAGGAGTACATCATGGGAGACCGTGTTGAATGCTTTACTGAAATCCAGGTACACCACATCCACAGCCTTCCTCTCATCAACCAGTCAAGTTACTTGATCATAAAAGGAGATCAGGTTGGTCAAGCAAGACCTACCCCTCCTAAATCCGTGTTGACTGGGCTTAATCTCTTGGCCGTGTTGCATGATAGCACTCAGCACTATCTGTTCCATAACTTTGCCCGGAACTGAGGTGAGGCTAACCGGTCTGTAGTTTCCTGGATTGTCCTTCCGACCTTTCTTGTGTATGGGGGTCACATTTGCCAACTTCCAATCATCCGGGACCTCCCCTGTGGGGAGACCAGGAGAGAAATGAGCTCTCAGTATTTCCATAAAAGACCACGTGGTTTCCCATTTCTCCCTTCCCCTCACTTTCTGGGTGCTTCTATGTCATGCCTCTGTGGCATGGTCTTGCACTACCTTAACTTTGCACAATCTAGAGCTGCATACACAGAAATGTGGATTTTGCTTGTTTTGTGCCAAGTCTCTATGTTTGCATAAAGGCTCTAATGAAATGAGAAGGGCAGTTTCTGGGATGTTCATCATGCATAGTATTTTGTTTTGTTTCAGTACAAAACTGCTGTATAATGATTATAAAAATTTGTTTTGCCAAAAATACTTTAAATATTTGAAATAAAGACGTGGTGACATTTTCCTTATTAAAATAACCAGTTCCATCTGTGTTGACTAATGTGATGTAAATAAAGGGTTTTGGCAGCCATATAGAACAAAGTTTTTCAATTGTTTTTCATATAGATGGATTATTACAGAGACATTGGGATGCCCATTAAAAATGTAGTACTATGAGTTTATGTAACCTCATGGAAGTTTTAGGAGTGGAAAAATTGTCATGTATCAGGCATTGTACTGTTTTCACTGGAGGAAGGATTCTGTTCATAAAGCCAGAAGAGTTAACCTCATGACCAGTCCTGTGGTAAACAACAGAGCTGAGAGACCTGGGGAAACTGGGGAAGCTGCAGAGCCTGCACAGATGCTGCCATGCAGCAAAAGCATATGGCATGTGACCATACCACCCTAAGAATGCCCCATCTCTTCTGATTTCAGGAGGTAAGCAGGGTTGGGCCCAGTTACTATTTGGATGGGAGACCACCTGGGAATACTAGGTAGTGTAGGCTTATCCTGCTCTGGCAAGGGAGTTGGACTAGATGATCTTTCAAGGTCCCTTCCAACCCCTAACATTCTGTGTTTCTGTGTGATTATGTGGTAAAAGAAGCAGCTGAATGATGACAGTCTGGGTTCCATGCCGGGCTCCTCCTTCATACTCCACTTTAATATGAACAGGGGGTCACATGTCATTTGTTGCCAAGCCATACTGGAGGTAGTTGCTTAAACCAGACTCGTCTATGACTACCAACACCTCCACTGAAGTGTTCTATGACCTACCCGAGATAAAGCCATCCAGACCTGCTGGAAAGTGCATCTGCCCAGAAGGATGCAAACTGCAAAAGCAGCAGAATGTTGAAGGCTGGAGCACATTTGCTGTGCCAGACACAGGGCAAGAGTCACTCTGCTAGCTTGCTGTTGTGGTTTGTAAGGGATTGCAGAAAGTCTGGCAGTAGATGTAGCCTGGCTGCTTGATGTGCAGGAAACTGGACTCACACACAGCGACTCCCAAACATATCACATTCCTCCATGTGAAACTGAATCTGCTGGGAGTACTCTATCCACATGCTGCAGAGCTGGATTTGTTGGATTCAATGTACATGAGATGGAAATCTCACCCGTACAAGTGTTGTATTCTGGTGCATCCAGAGCTTAGGCAGGTTTACAGGACACATGCTCTGCACTGTACACAGCCATTTTCTGTGTAGGGTTTCACATTAAAAACACAGAGGTTCTAAGCCACATTACCATATAATCAGAGGAACTACTGCTGTGTTCACCTTGCAGTCACTCTGATATCCAGCACTCATGTAGCCCTGTGTTCACTGCTGTGATCTGCTAATACATTACATGTTACACCAGGACAAAAATAGAGCTCTTACTAGAAAATAGTATAAACTCAACAAGGAAAGGGTTGATTCATGCTCTTTACTGATAAAAACCTTCCATTTGAACATTCTGGCAAAGGACAGATACTATTTGAGAGTATCTTACACTAGAATTTAAAATACAAAACAAAAGACTTATTTGGAAGGGGGAAGATGTAGAATTCTAGGGAATGCAAGTTGTTATAACAGAGTCATCATCCTAGAAAAGGAGAAGATCCCAGTAGATGAATCTTGCATTGGCTTAGTTTTTATCTTATGAAACAGAATCCTGAATAGTAACATTCTTCAGATATTTCCTTTTTCAAATTCTCTTGACTGAAAAAAAGACATTAGCCTCTAGACAATCAATACATACGTGACTGAATGTGTAGCTGTGTTGCCCTGCAGTTTTAGAGCTTTTTAGCACACTGTAGTTTGAGCAGGAAGAGAGGGTTTGCCCCTTGAAAATGGAACAGCTTGCATATTGAAGATAGCTGGTTTTGATTTATTACATAAAAGTAACTGTAAAGAGAGATCTGAGGTCAGCACACACACAGCCTTGTGCTGCACCTCATGCACTGTCTTCTCTCAAGTTGGGAGAGGAATGTATATGCATAATGCAACGCTTGCTGCTGCAAACTGTTCTACATTTTCAGCTCTCACGGGCACACAATCCCCAAGCTGAGGCTGCTGATTGTCCTTAAAGATGTAGTTGGAACCACACAGCACTGAGCCTGAAAGTGCTAGTACTGCGAATTTCTCCAAGCATCTCTTTTCAGACATGAAAGTCAACTGTTGTCTTTATTGTGTGTGGAATATCTTGATACTGGAGCAATAAAACTCTGCATCAACTGTTATAGATTTAGCCCATGTGTTGTTTCAGGTGTTAACAGAATACCAGAGAAGAGTGAAGGTTTTCATTCTGAAATGCCAAATGTCCTCTCAAATTTGAGACATGCAAACAGATCTGGATATTTTGGTTTGTAATGCACAAACACAAAGCTTTGCATGTTGAGTACTGTGTTTATCCCATCAAAGGGAGCATGTAGCTAAAATAACATCCCCTAGGCTGTGAGAACAGATAAACAGGTTTTAAGATGTAAACATGCAGATCTCAGTAATTTGCATGTATCAATATTTTGCTAGTAAACATAAACACTAGTTTTTACACCTGACTGCAGGTTGCCAATTTTAATTTAAACTTCTGCTAGATAGGAGAAGTTTTTCACTTCTGTAAATTCATTTCTTAATGTAGTCATGTTCCACTCAGGGCACATAAATATCTTGTCTGTTTTGCCTCCACAGACAAGTGGAAAGAAACATATAATTTAATGAAAATGAAGAAGTTCATAAGGCTGATGCTTCTAGGCTTTCATAAGCAATTATACTTATTCTATAAATACTAGCTGTTACACAGGCCTCCAGTTATACTGACTGACAGTAGCACAGCAAGAGTGCCAGGTCAAACACAAATAGACTGGAAGTAATGTCAGAGTGAAATTCAAATCTGTAACAGGACAAGAAGCTGACAGCAAAAGCCCATTTTCTCTTTCTCCACTGAGGTCATGGATGGAACAACGGAACAGACTCACTGCACTGCATCTCTTAATCACTGTAGCTAAGAGGGAAAACAAATCAAAAATTTATTTCTTATTCAACATCGAGGAAGAGCTCAGGTCTTAGCCTCCTTCAAACACTAATGTTCACACAAAGCTGTTAGTCAATGACAAGAAGACTTTTCACTTCTGTTCATTTTCTTTCCCAAGAGCAAGATTCCTTATGACGTTTTGTGTGAACCCCCTGCAAAATTGTGCTGCAAAATTGTGCCACAAAATAGAGAAGAAAACAAAATCCTTATTAACACTTCAGTGTTAAATAAGCAATTGGTACACATTTAAATCAGTGGCTGTACTCTTGAATCCTCATGACAAAGAAGAAATCTAACATGTACCTGGGAAGATTTTTGTTGAAACCCTCTGGAATATAAAGTGAGCTGTATTTACATACATTCTCTGAAGGAAAGATTTGGCAAGGCTTGAAAGGGTGAGATTTGCTTGCTACTACTTAAGTAATGAACAACTAAAACATCTGAAATATCTACCTAATATTTAGCTAAAAAAAGATTTGTAAATGGATTATTATTTCCAAGATATATTTAATTTTCATAGAATCATAGAATCCTTTCATAACTATCTTAAGCAGAATAAAAACTTTCAGATTACAGTTGTTTGCATATCTGCAAAAAAGCATCTCTACTGATCACTCAACCAGGATTACTCTGACAGGTGCCAATAATTGGGGTTTATTCCCAGCATTTGTTTTGTTGGCAACTAATAAACTATATATTCAGATTTCTCTTCTACAGTGAGAAGTGCAGAACATTTGCAGATAGTTCTGAAGGAACCTGCAGTCCTGTAATGAATTTAAATGAAGCAAAAATGAAGAGTTGGTGAAAATTTGGCAGTGATCGACAATGGTGGTTGTGTTTAACAGGAATGCTTAGATTTGCCATTACTTTTTGCTATTAGGTTTCACACAGCAGAGGAATAATTATGTAAATTGTGAAAAATCATGAAATCATTGTCACTTTGTCTTCCTATCAAAAAGGGAAGTGTTGTGTGTCTGTACTCCAGCAGCTTCCATGCTCCAGTTTGTGATCACAGAATCATAGCATCATATGGTTCTTCAACGATCATCTAGTCCAACACCCCTACAACAAGCAGAGACATCCCTAACTAGAACAGATTGCTCAAGCCCCATCAAGCCTGACCTTGAATCTCTCCAGGGATGGGGCTTCCACCACATCTCTTAGGCAACCTGTTCCAGTGTTCCACCACCCTCATATTAAAGAACTTTTTCTTGGTGTCTAACCTAAATCTACCCTTTTCCAGTTTCAGACTATAATCCCTCTTCCTATTGTTCCACATCCTGTTGAATAGTTTTTCACCAGCCTTCTTAAAAGGTCCTGATGTTGCTACTGATATGTCCCAGATAGGCTGTGAGAGCTATCAAGTGAGTCTTATTCATAAACAGGATAGACATTTGGGTCCAGAACTCACACACTAGTCTCCAGTGTTTTTAAAGTATGTTGTATAGAGTTGAGGGTTCTTGTGCAAAAGGGAAAGCAGACAGCTCACCAGAACGCCCTTCCTAGACCTCAGCAGTAAAATGGACAGAAATCTTTCCACAAACACTGGAAAAGAGACAGGGAAGCCAGAGTCAAAGTTTCTGACACCATTTCTTCACAGGAATGGCAAAGCCTTTGTCCTCCATCAGGCGAAAACCAGGAACCCTGCCCAGGCATTCCCCTTCCCAGAGCCAAAGACTAAACAATCTTGCTGTGTTACACTGCATAGAAATATGCCAACTCACTCAGCATTTCCCACAGAGGAAACCCGCCTGTGAACCCTGCAATAGCACCACTGAGAAACAGCAACCTGGAAGTAACGAACTGTAATTTCGTGTGGATTCAGGCACTGCACAAATCCTTGGGAGCTCCAGCTAAAAGTCCGTTCATGACACAAGGCTATCAGAAAACGCTGGCTTCCTGTCACCAGACTTCTGTTGTGCCTAGTGGTGCCAAACTGATACTCCAGCCTTCAGACGGCTATTTGCAGAGGTTTTTTGTAAGCTTTCCTTAGACATGGCGGGTCAGCCCTGGTAGCCAGAACATCCCGTCACTTCGGGCCAAAAAACCTGGCAAGAAGGGCTCTGCTCGCCGCGGAGAGCCGAACGTCGAGAGCGATGGGAGCAGCCCCGTCCCCCTCCTCCGGCCCATCCCGTGGGAGAGGAGCGATTGGAGTGGGCGGAGCCGCCGCCGCAGCGCAATTTTCAAAGGCTCCTCAGCCAGCGCAGGGCGGGGCTGTCTGAGCGTGCGCCGCGCTGCGCACGAGCTGCAGGAGTGCCTCAGCCTGTCACTCTCACCAGGAGACGGCAGAGGTGTGACCAGGTGAATGATCTGCTCAGGATGGCGGCAGAGCTCAAAAATGGAGAGGCTGAGGAGCATCAGGGAGAGTGAGAGTGATATAGACTGATGGAGCAGCTCCCTGAGGGTAAGACGGCAGGTTGAGGCATCAAGCAAATCACACAAATCACAGGATTCCCTCCCCGCTTACAGCCAGGCTTTGGAAAAGGACCTCAGGAAAGGGGTGGAGTGGTCCCTGCTCGAAGCAGCTCCCCCAACATCCCTTTTGACATTGCAGAACGGGTATGGGGTTTTGCAGGAGGAGCTATCTGCTGGAGAGGAGATTGATTCACCCAGGCCAAAAGTGCCCAGAAAGACTGAGTTGCTCTACACCCACCATCACTGTTGGTTCTAAAAAGAAAGGTAGGTGGGTAATTGTGGTGGGGAGGACAGAGGGCCCAATATGCCGTCCTGACCCACTTCACAGGAGGTTTGCTGCCTCCCTGGGGCATGGGTTAAGGATGTAGCAGACAAACTTCTCACCCTAGTAAACCCCTCATTATTATCCCCTGTTAATTTTTGAGGTGGGAAGTGATGAGGTTAGCAAGAGAAGCCCAAAATCAATTAAAAGAGATATTAGCACCCTGGGAAAGGTGCTTAAGGCATCAGGAACACAAATTCTCATCTATCCCTTCCGGTGATCCTTCAGGTGACAAATGTAACACTCATCTACAAGGGCAGAAAGGACAACCAGGAAACTATAGACCTGTCAGTCTGACCTCAGTACCAGGGAAGGTCATGGAACACATCATGTCAAGTGCCATCACACTTCACATACAGGACAACCAGGGGATCAGGCCCAGTCAGCATGGGTTTATTAAAGGCAGGTCCTGCCTGACAAACCTGATCTCCTTCTATGACAGGATGACCCGGCTATGGGACGAGGGAAAGGCTGCGGATATTGTTTACCTGGACTTTCGAAAAGCCTTTGACACTGTTCCCTGTGGAATTCTCCTTTACAAGCTGGCTGTTCATGGCTTGGACGAGCATACAATCTGCTGGAGAAAATACTGGTTGCATGGCCAGGCCCAAAAAGTGGTGGTTAATAGAGTTAAATCCAACTGGAGGCCTGTCACAAATGGTGTGCCTCAGGGCTCTGTGTTGGGACCATCTCTGTTTAACATCTTTTTTTTATTATCTCGATAAGGACACAGAGTGTATCATTAGTAAGTTTGCAGATGACACAAAGTTAGTGGGAGTGTTCATCTGCACTTCAGAGAGACTTGGATAGATTGGACCAGTGGGCCAATGTTAATGGAATGAGCTTCAATAAGGCCAAGTGCCAGGTCCTACACTTGGGCCACAACAGCCCCATGCAATGCTACAGGTTTGGGGAGGTGTGGCTTGAGAGCTGTCTGGCAGAGAGGGACCTGGGGGTTGTAACTGACAGGAAGAGGAATATGAGCCAGCAGTGTGCCCAGGTGGCCAGTAAGGCCAATGGCATTCCAGTTTGTATTAGAAATAGTGTGGCCAGCAGGAGTAGGGAGTTTATCGTCCCCCTGTATTTGACAGTGGTGAGGCCACATCTTGAGTATTGTGTGTAGTTTTGGGCGCCTCAATACAAGAGAGATGTGGAGGTACTGGAGCAGGTACAGAGAAGGGCAACTAAGCTGGTGAAGGACCTGGACAATAGATCTTATGAGGAAAGGTTGAAAGAGCTGGGGCTCTTTAGTTTGAAGAAGAGGAGGCTGAGAGGAAAGCTCATCACTCTACAACTACATGAAAGGACATTGTGGAGAGGTTGGTGCTGGTCTCTTCTTTCTTACAAGCAATTGGTGATCGAACAAGACTAGATATTAGGAAAAGTTTTTTCACAGAAAGGGTGGTCAAGCGCTGGAATAGGCTTCCCAGGGAGGTGGCTGAGTCGCCATCCCTGTATGTGTTTAAAGATCATTTGGATGAGGTGTTGAGGGATATGGTTTAGGGGTGAACTTGTAAGGTAGGGTGGATGATGGGACTCGATGAACCCAGGGGTCTTTTCCAACCAAAATGATTCTGTGATTCTGTGGTTTAGTTCCTACTTCTGTAACGTTTCTAGGAACTTGGATACCCCAGCCATCAGTTAACTTGGCTTAAAACCATCCAAAGGATTGGAAAGTAAATGGAAAAACCTAATGGCTCATAAGCACAGTGTGATCATGTAAAATTGTTTGTCATGGTAGCTGGGCTAAAAAACACCCAGATGAGTCCTAGTCAGATGATGGGTTAATGAATCTAAGGAAGGAGGCTATACCTAACCAAGATAAAACTTGTGCAGCAAGCTACACTTCTAATATGATTTATTTGACTTCTGCAAGATTACACTGAGAATAAATTTGACCTGCGTAAGTTAAACACATTCTTCTTTTCGGGATATTGTACAATATCCATCAAGGAAAGAATCACCTCTTGCCAGTCAGTGTCTTAATGGGAAAGTTCAGGTCAATGTATGAGCATAAAACCACCTGACTCATCTCTGTGACAATGCATCTTCTGTTAGCTCAGGCAGATTGACACAGCATTAGAGGAAGCTAATTTGTATGAAAATAGAACAAAAATTACTGCAAATAACTTTCTTGGAGACTTGAACTAGTTCAGTATTTCAGGGGAAAAAAAGTGAATTCATTACATGCTTTGATATCTTGTAAATTTTTGTGATTGTTGTTACCAGAAAATTATTAACCAAAGTATAAGACCAGTTCTCAGAGGAGAGAGCAACATTCTGCAGAAAAATAATTTGACAGAAATGTTAATTTACCATTGAATCTTTTAGAAAGGAAGGTTAATTAACATTTGGTTCCATTGTATTTAATTGTATTTCTTTCTTAATTGCATTTTTAAAATGTTCAACAGATATTTGGAAACAGTAAGACTCTGAGGCACCTTGTAGGAAATCTTACGGGTTTGTTGTCACTGTAGTGAGCCTGAACCTTCATTCTCAGAAAACATAAATGGGGTAACTTTAATGACCTTTTCCACAAGCTGATCCTCAAAGCTGAGAAACGGCTCAATCACTGCTAATTATTTTCTTGCCTGTAGTGTTAGCTGAAGCCTCACTCTATGTCCAAGCACTACACTGCTGTTTCTTTCCTAAAACTTCCAAGAAAATGAAAACCCAACATACTCAGGGGAGGCAAACACCGGGACTGCTGAATGATTCAGGAGAATACCATAGCACCAGTGCCTTACTTGGATACTCCGTGCTCGATAGCCCCAATGAAGACAAGATTTCACACTGACAATATGTGCTCCCCGTCTGAGCCATTATTTATTTTGTGTGTGTGTGTGTGTTTTGCTGGAAGAAAAGCAGCCAAATCTCAGAAAATTTGAAAAAATGGTTAATAGCAATGGAGATGACCACAGCTGTGAAAGAAGGGCTAGAAACAGTGGTACAAGACTGCTATTTAAAATGCACTGGTTTAGACATTGGTAATCAAGGATATCTCTTAGGTCAAGTCTTATCTTCCTGTGCTAGGTCAGGTCTTCATTATATTCTTCCACTTCTTCATTAGTACTTTTGGTCAGTGTGGTTCAAAGGGACTCATTGTGAAGGGATTTCCATGAGTGTCTGGCAGTCTGACACAGCCCAGGATACACTCCCATGCAGCAGCTAGGGAACTGCTTTTCATGCTCTTTATGCCCTTCTTTGTGGGGTGGGTGGCTGTGTGGGAGGAGAAATCAGCCACCAGTGAAGGTCAGCTTCTTATGGACAGGTTATAAATGTTATTTAGCCCTAGTGGGCATAGGGACAGTTATACAGAGCTGAGGATACAGAAGCTAAAATCAGTTTAGAGTGGAGTTAGCCCATTAAGCTGTAATTTAAAGTATCCAAATGGACATGTCCCTATCCTCCATCTCTTTACCATCCCTTATTATCAGCTCAGAAATAAGAAATTAGCTGGTAACCTATCTTTTATTATTCTGAATAGAAAGGGGGGAAATATATTAAAATTATTAGCAAGTGTTTCTTATAATGTTATTTGTATTCAGCATTTTGCAGAGCATATTCTAATGGAAGAGCAAATATTTTGCCACCAGAGGCAGAAATTCAGTGCATGGTTCACTGCAGATTACAGTCTGGAAAAGAAAAACAAAACTAATAAACCTTTTCCTTTTTGCTCATGAAATATTGCTATAGCATCAATGAGTGGTGTGAAGTTTTCCCACTAACCCTTTATTACATATAAACATTCTGAAAGTTTCCTAAAAACTGCAATTAACTTGCAGGATCCAATATTTGTGTAAGGTTTCTTGTACTTGGATAACTCAATTACATCTTTAACAGGTTTCTAATAACATATAAGATGGCATTGGGTTGACAGTTGGACTCAATGATCTTGGAGGTCTCTTCCAACCTTAATAATTCTATCATTCTATATTTAATTACCTATGAGGAATATACATATCATATAGACACAAACACCAACTTCCCATCCAACATCACAACCCAAAGAAAAATGCCACTGCTTCCTCCTAGGGAAAACTATACCTTTCGGTCCTGTGCTGTCTGGAATATCATAAGGAAAACTGTGCATAGTGCTCTTACCACTTGTTACATCTTGATACGGTCCGGGGCAAGAGAAAGCTCAGCTGTGCTGCATAAATACAAACTAAAACAAGCATATCAGGGTCAATTGCATATGATGCAGAAATATCTCAGAAAGGGACCCTGTTTCAGTGCTGGGCTTACATGGTTATTTTTCAGTGCTCTTGATTTTGAGTTCAAGTTCATGCACAGATAAAAATTAGATCCAGCGGCTTCTGTTACTCAAAGCTCTCTGGGAAAGTAGGTGTTGTATTCTTGGGTCCTTTCCAGCCCTGGAAACAGTACAGCTGTATTCATGATGTGCTTCATGTATTACTAAAGACCCTGCTGGACACAAGGCTTTCTATCCCAAGCATGGTTGATCAGCAGAGCACATTACCTGCTCACAGAAAATGAGACCTGTCTCTATTGACCAAACATGAAGCTGTGTTGCTAATGGATATGGCAAGTAAACTTGCAATTATATATGGGATTTTTAGACTACAAACTCCATGGGATGCTTATTGATTTCTTTATTGTTAACAGAAAAATAATGCTGGTAAAAAAAAAAAGACTGTGGCTGCAATATCTTAAAAGTTTTTAGACTTTTGCTTTTATATCACTATGTACTGAAAACAATTAGAATTTTGATATTCTACACAAGTATCTCTTAGAATACTGTGGTTGCATAAGAAGACCAGAACCAAACCTATTTGGGATGGGGAAAGGCACAAAGATACAGACAAGACAGTATAACAAGTAGTAATAAGGATGTGTATAAACATGACTGATTAATAAATTGATAAATAAAAACAGTGTTGTATTGGGAGAGAAAGCTATGGAAAAACTGAGTAATCTTGTTAAATACAATCAATATAAGTCTCAAAGAAACAGAAAGTTAGGGAGTGTTCATTGTCAGTTGAAGGTATTTGGGTCACTAAACTGGTCCAAGATATGGATCCATTTAGTCATGTTCATCTGTTCAACAAAAGGCATCTGGATTCATGAAGATAATTCTGAGATTCTTTACAGTGACCATATGATAATAGTTTATTTTAAAATGCTGGCCACAGGATGATTCTTGCTGTCTTTAAAAGTATCCCTTAACCTATCACCATACTTTCTAAGAATGCCTAAAATGAATGCATAAAACATAAAGAGACCTTAGACTTTAAGTAAACCTTTTGTGCCGGTCTCTTGAATGTACTTGGAAATCCAAAGTCCCTGGAGCCTTCAGGACTCAGCTCACCTTGTCTATTGAAAAATTGGCTGATTCCATAGGAAGAAACAATATTTTAATACTGTCATGTATTGAATTCACGATTGGTCGTGTAGTTTGAATTTGGAGTGTCTTAGCCTGAGAGATTGTTGCTATGGCAACAGTTGATAAGCAGTGTGGAATTCAGAGCTGTCCCTTTTCAAAGTGCCTCTGCGAACAAGCTTTCTTTTTAAGTGGAAAAGAAAAAAACCTGCTACTACTAGATTGGAGTTTTCTTGTTCTGTGTCAAGTTAGTCTTGTTTGATCTTTCTTCAGGGAAGAGCCACATGTTGCTGGAGCTTGGCATGGCAGCCATCTTGCCCTTTGGAACATGCCAAATGGAGCAGGGGGTGGTTTGGAACCTCAGAGATCAGTGGAGGAAATGTTTCACCTACAACCATTGTTTGCTGAATTGGAGGAAGTCCCTTTTGTGGACCATAGGAATTGGCACACTGGAATAGAGGCCTCAAACATAGAGTACATAGAGCAGGGAACTAACCTTTAAACAAGCCATTGGCACTGAGGCATGACTGCACAGACTGAAAGATGTATGCCATGTTTCCACAGTGAAAAGAACTGCTACATGTTTTTTCCCTCTGAGGAGAAGGAGGTAAAGAAGCTCAGGCCAGTTATGTAAGGACATGTGAGTAATCTCTGTGTGGTGTTAGGTTTTTTTATGTTGTGTGAATTAAATGTGTTTTGTTGTTGTTCCTCAAATTGAGCCAGTCTTTGTTTTGGCTGGTTACTTCCTAAGTGGTTTTCAACCTTTCTTGTTTGTTTTTGTTTTGGTCCATTAGCATATTAACTAAATGAATGGGTTACTCTTTTCTCAGACCTGATCAACAGGATCAACCTATGACAGACAGGTAATGATTCATTCCAGGCTAATATAACTGTCAAATTTGGTCTCTCAGTGTTCTCTGTCAGTATAATTGTAGTATAGAGAAGTGAAGCTTTATCCTTTTTATCAGACCTGCATGTCCTTACACTAGCTGGAGCTCTGGCTCAGTTGCAGACACTTACGCACATGAATAACCTTTGCAAATTAATATCCTCCTGAATCCTATAGAGGAACTCTTAAAAGGCATATTTATGCACCTATTGAGTCATGTTTCATTCCTTTATTTAGGGATATGCTACCTATCCAGAGGTCACTGTTAAAAATTCCTGCACACTATAAGGCTTTTATTTGGGAAAGGGGATGTCGCAAACCTCTGTGTATCTCAGGGGACTGATTACATCCTTCCCAAGGAAACAGCAAACTGTGATGAACAGCGGCCAAAAAGTTGCATAGTGCAAGACTGAAACCAAAATTGCTTTTCTGGGATGAGGTAAGAAAGAACGGGATGACAGGGAATGTTTGCCCAATCCAAACACACTGGCAGCTTTGGTATTTTTATTTTGGATTGTGGATCCAAAGCATAATCCTGTTTTCATTGGCAGTAATGATTTTAACCAGCAGCACAGATGATTCTTGTCTTGGATTATGCTACCAAACCTCAGTAGTTTGCCAGTAAGCAGCTGCATTTCCTTTAAGAAAGCATTACCTGATGATAGGGAGACAAAGCTGATTTGTTCCAAGTCAGTTTCTTTTCATATTAGACCATTTAATTATTGTTTTTCTCTATGATACTGGTTGTTATTACAGTTTGTACACTTTCCCAGAAATGTAGAAAATCATGTGTGATTTGTAATAAAGTGGAAACCTGCAAGCAGTATCATAAATCACTCAGAAAGCAGTGGTAATAGAATGCTGCTTTCACACTGAAAATACAATATGAATCACAGATACTTTTCTCACATGTTTTACTCCTAATTCACAGGATTTCAACAGGTTCTGAACACTGAAAAAGCAAGCTAAGTAGCTGTTTGGGGCCAGGTTTTGTGCATATTCTTGAGGCTGAATGGCTGACAGTGAGTTTCCAAAGTAAAGAGGCAGAGACACAAGAGGGCTATGGTTGGATGAAGTGAGTTGCTTGCCTGGAGTTTGGTATGAGAAACTGAAGGAATAGCTTTCTGTCTGGTCTTGAAAAGTGATTCACTAAGCTGAGTCAAATGGAATAATAATAATGATGCATAATTATATTATTATTTTGTTATTAAATATATAACACTGTAAAGGTATTATTACTACTTATATTTGTAAATAGTATTGCCAGAATACTCAAATATGATACATTAATACCTTAACAAAGATAGAAAAAATAGATTCAGAAATTCTACACGATAAAAAACTATTCCTTTTTTTCTTTTCTGTTAAGTGATGTGTTCTGTGAAAGCAGACCCTGAAGCACATGTTTTTTAAGTTTAATTAAAGCTCATTCAGCAAAATAGTATATTGCGATATAATTATGAGAAGTTAGGCTTGCCCAGACAAGGGCAATCATAGACTCACAGAACTGATAGGTTGGAAGGGACTTTAGAGCCCATGTATTCCATTTGCCCCAAAATTCAATGGAATGTGTAGGGCTGAGCCCTGCAAAAAGGAGCACTACATTATTATTCATATGCTAGAGAAAAGCCTTTCATCAAAACCTTATATTTTAATATAAATGTGTAATTTGATAATTATATCTTATGCTGTTATATTACCAGAATTAACATAGATCATGACTGGGTTTTGCTCTGAAGCAGGTAAAATGGTAACCATTTTTTCAGACTAACAATGGGGTTTTTGATAACTTATTCTTAATCTTGTTATTGAGAATGAAAACACATTTGTTTTCTCCCTATTCCAAGGAGTCTGCAGTCTCCTTCTATCCCTTCTCTTGGGTAACCTCTGTGAGTACAGCTTGTCTAGAAATTAACTATTTGTTGAGAGGAATGTGGTTCTTTGTCTCCTCTGAGAACTCCTATACAAATTTCTTCTAAACTATGTTCTTTGCTTCAATAACCAGTATTCCTAAACATCTTAGATGGGACATTCAGAGGATACATGAATAAATTTTTTTACCTAAACCTGAGGTGTGGGGAACGTGTGCTTTATGCATAGCTGCATTTAAATGGCTGCTATTTTAGTTATATATCTAGATAGACTTGCAGTAAAACACAAGTGAAGAGGAAAAGAAACTGAAATCAGCACTACCCTGTCAGCTGGATAATGAAAGCATACCTTCAGCCAACATTGGATCAAACACTGCTGTTGAAAGATAAGGTCAAGTTCATAGTGAACTAAACAGATTATAATCTTGTTTAAATTTTGCATAATGGGTGGATGTATGGTGAGGTCCTAAGTGGAAATGTAACACAGGCCTAAGAAAATGGTGGGTTTCGAGTGATATAGAGGAGGCACCATTGACATTGAAAATGGAATACGTAGGAGAAATAACATCAGCAGAATGTGGTGGGGATTGACAGGCTATACCACCCCTTCTTTTTCTGTGCAAGAAATGTAAATGCAGTATGATTGGCCTCCCTGTGAACAAATAACAATGAATTTTCAATGCTCTACCTATATATTTAATGGATAAGATTCCGTCAGGCACAGTGACATAAATAAGTAAATGTATGGATTCAGGAAGTATTAAAAATATTTAAAAGAATTACTATTTTGAGTCTTTTGGTTTTGGCAGATTTTTTGGTAATCAAGTCTGTTTTAAGATGGAAAGTCAATCTGAATAATTTTCTTTTTAAAAACAGTAACTACCCCTCAAAATTGCCTTTATGACCAGCAAAATCTCAAATGAACTTTGCTAGTTACTTGTTCAGCACCAAGAGTCTTAAAACCCTGCATAAACCCTAGCGTACTCTCTGTTCCTTCTCAATGCAGGAGCATTTTTGGAAAAGGAAAAAAATTTCCTTGCCATTTCAACAGTTTTGTCAGGAGTGAAAATACCCTGCTAGCTAAGTATAACAAAGTTTTGGAAGTCTCTTATAAAAAATATATAAGATGTCATTGAGTGTCTCAGGGATACTAAGTCTACTTAAATAATAAATAGCAATGTCGTTATACCTAAATCTTTTAAAAACACAGGTGATTTGTCAGGTCTATTCACACAAGTGGGCCCCTATGAGGCTTGTATTTGGGACACAGACTTTCAAGTTATCAAGCAATTAAAGTAAGTGCTGTGTAGTTCAAATTTAATCTGGTTTCAGGGAGAGGAAAGGCCTAAAGGGAACTGAGGAGACTCGGAGATCATTGCTGCTGCCCACTGGAAATGTTGGAATGGCTGGGTAGGAGTTGGCTGTAGGAGTAATAAAAGTGCTTTCCTTTCTGATGTGTGTCATCATTAGCTTTCCCTTGGTTTTCCTGTGGCAAGGACTGAGGTCATTTTTGGAAATAATTGTTGATAAATCACTTGGAAATGTACAGCAGAGTAAAGACAACACTCGGAAAAGTTATTACTACTCTTGCTTGAAGTAGTAGTGCCCAAGATGTGTCATATTGCGACTCCTGTGACAAGCACCTCTGGCATTCACCAGCTTTCTGTGTGAGGCAGCAACAGACATTGCAGAAGCAGGTGGGGGGAACTCTTGAGAATGGGAAAAAAAAACCCGCTTCTGAAACACAGTGAAAATTCTGTGTCTTAAGCTTGCAAGATTTCAGTCATCGAATGGCCTCATCTCCCCTCTCCTACTTCCCAATGCTTTCTGTCTTCAGAGGGAAGGGTAGCACAAGGACTTAACAAGACTTTAAGTGTTCTGCCTTCTGAGCAGTCTTTCCTCTGACATGGTTTTAATTTTCAACCTTTAAAGGCTGAAATGTTTGCATTCTACCACACTTCTGTTAACAACGTTAATTATTATCATAATGAAGAATTAGTAAAATAAACCCTGTCTAGACGATTTCCCTTGATATGATCTTTTGGTACATTAAAAAAAAAAGATGATTGCTTCATCCAAGAAATATATTTCTTTCTAATAGTTGATGTAAAGAGGAATCAATTTGGAAATTAATATTTTGAAAACGTAATTTGAGAGAGTCTAAGGGTTGCACAGTCTAGTGATGATGCAGTGTGTAACAGCTTTGTGCCCTCTGCTTTACACTTAAAGGCACAAAAGCATGTCAGTATGACACCAGAATGCACACCTTTTATGTCTTACTGCTTAATTTGGTCGCCTAGGCTGCCCACCTTTTTAAGTGCAACAGTTGGTGTTATATTTCCACTTCTTTTCCCCTCAGACTCCTTTAAAATTTCCAAATGAAGGTCCTTCCACTGGTTTCACAGCAAGATTATTTAATATTCCAGTATATCTCACCAGTAGAATGATTTCTTGACAAGTTTTCAATTTATTTAAAATCAGGCAGCTAAAGCACTGCTTTTCTGCACATCTCCTTATCACTTCCACTTCTATATAATTGGTATTTCTCTCCAGTTTTGGCAAATAAGAACAGAAAATGAAAACAAAGTTAGAAACGTTCAGTTCCTTTAGCATCTAGGATTGAATTTTAAACAAAAACTCTGGAAACATTAAATAATATACATGGATAGTCTAATCAAAACTGCAATGTAAATGGTAGCATGGCTCACACCCTTTCTTTCACCCACAGCTTGATTGAAAGGCACCTAAATCAGTTGGTACTTTACAGGCACAGGGCACCTAAGTAGAAACACATGTCCTTTCTTTCTTCTTCAAGGGTCATAGGCCACAATATGAGCTTAAAAGCTTTTCAAAGACCTTCTGAGACTCACTAAGTTTGGACTGATATTATTTAAAAATATGGTGAGAAGAAGAAACATTTTGAACAGAACTCAGTAGCTGGAACACATGCCTAGAAACTGGGAGCCAGCTGGATGCAAGATTTCTAGGGTTTAAAGAAATGCCAATAGACATCTTCTGTCTTCCTAGACATAAACTTTACCACATAACTGTTTGGTAGTTTGTCCACCACTCCAGGGAAAGGTGGATCACTGCGGAAAATGGAGTGCAAAGTTCAGGAACTAGAGAGAGTAAAGGAGAAGATATCCTGTATCCATAACCTACTAATAGATTTTAATACCCAGAATGGACCAGGAATTCTAGGTTCTGATTCATTGCCAGGATTTTGTCCAGTGTCTGCTTCACACAAAACACTTAGCTGGCACCCAAAGCAGTAGTGAAATCTAGTATTTCTGCTCTGGTGTGTTGCAGACACCAGCTGGAGGTGTAATTTTACATTCCTTCCATTAGGAATGAGATCTACTGTGTTTTGCAGGGGAGACAGTGCAAATTTCTGGTTTCTGCTGCCTAGATTATTTCAGTACATAACCTAATCTACATTTTAGCACCGCCTGTAACACGAACAGAGGAACGCAGAACACTGTTCTGTTGGAGGAAGTTTTTGTCTGTGTAATTAAGGCTTTTATCGTCAGTTGAGAGTCTTACAATTGCCTTTGTCAGGACAATCACACTGCTGCTTGGCTTTAAAAAAATACCCTACGGTAAAGCAATTGTGTGGTGCTCAAAAGCTGTGAGCTGCCTAGTACTTTCTTAGCTTCCTTTTCACTTCATAATGTAGTGGCAGGACTTATAAACAGTGTTATCACTGATTCGAGGGCAGGAGTTAATCCACTTCCTAATCAGTACTTTCCACTCATTTTTGCTGTCCTGTGTCTGTTTTCCATGCTTTGCAAAGGTATGGAAATTTGTACTGAGGGAAGCTGATCTGTACCTGGAGTCTACACACAACCCCTTAATGGGCTGACACATGGGCACATAGCACAGTCTGCTAACTGCAAAATGATTCTGCTCCACTTGCAATGGGGTAGCAACCTTTCACATACCTCAGGCCTGCTCCAAAGATTCCTGTTGGGAGGTGAAGTGGTATAATAATCATAAAGGAACCCAAATAATACTGTACACTAAGCTTCTTATGTTGGTTAAACCTTAGGCAAGGTAAGTTCTGCCAGGTAGGAAAGAGCATCCAACATATTAAATAAACAATATACAGCCAAATGCTCACAGCAAAATGAGTCATTTACTTGTTCATGTTCAAAAAGTCAATGCAAACTAAAGAATATTTTATTCTTTAACAACTGTACTCTAGACACATTATATTTAGTGATGACACAGTCTTCTTCCTCTCTGGATGAACATGGTCCTACTAGGATGATCATGAGAGCTCTTAATCAGGTTTTTTTTTTTTTTAACACCTGAAAATTGTAAATCCAAAGAGCTCATTATTATGAGAAATTTACAGAAATGTGACATTAAGGATGTTAGGAGGACAAAAGTGGATAGAGGGGTTTACTATATTATAATGTGAGTTTCTAAGACTCATTTCTATACTCAGGCCTCTTATGAGGAACAGCCCTCTCTGTTTTGTATGGAAGACGATAACCATCAGCCCAAAAACAAAGGCTCCTTGGGCAGCTGTCCATACAGCACTTGGCTCTTGGCAAAAAACGGGAGGCATCCACCAAGTTTTTGGCTGAATCCCTGTTGAACACAGAGCTTTTGTGAGTGAAGAGCTGCAAAGAACATGTTCACTGGTCCCACAGCCAGGCATAGTTACTCGCATGTACAACTAGACCTTAAAAATGTTCAGCCAGGGCATTGCTGACAGTACCTTACTGGCAGCATAATTGCATGAAAGGAGCTCATAATCTGCTTTCTATCAGGTAAGAAAGAAATAATAGATAAACCCAGGCTGTTGTTCATGGCATGATCTAGATGTTAGATGTTAGGATTACTGGGTTTATTTGGATTTAGGTTGGACTGGATGATCTTTCAGGTCTTTTCCAACCTTATCACTACTATGATACTGTGATATACTCTCTTATGGCAGCCACTTAGGAACACGCAACTTACTGTACTTAATTAACTTAAGGGAGAGTTTACAACTAAAACATCACACTTAAAAGACACCAACTGGCTCCTGTGACTGCCAGCCTAACCATAGAATGTGTTGGATTGGAAGGCATCTCTAAAGGGCATCTAGTATAAACCCCCTGCAACACGCAGGGGCATCTCTAACTAGAACAGGTTTCCCAGAGCCCCATCCAGGGGTTGAAAGTCTCCGAGGATGAGGCCTCCACCTCTCTAGGCAGCCACTACCCTCAGATTAAAGAACTGTTTCCTGATATCTAAGTCAAACCTACTATTGTCCAGCTTAAAACGATTCCCCCTTGTCCTGTTGTTCCCTGCCCTTGTGAAGAATCTTCCTTAGCCTGCTTAGAGGCCCCTTTCAGGGATTGCAAGGTGACTATAAAGTCCCACCAGAGCATTCTCCTCTTCAGGCTGAACCCCAGCTCTCTCAGCCTATCCTGCTTTACCACTTCTTTTAATAATTTTTACCTTGATAGCATTCTGGGCAACAAATTAACGACACATTTATGCAGTCTTGAAAATTTACCAGACAACGGTATTTTTGCCTCTCAGATCTTTTGTAATTTAATTGAGTTCCCTTAGTTCCTCTCTTATTAGAAGCAGTAAATATGGTTTTCACATTTACTATTGTGTTTTTTGCTGTTATCTCTCCATTTGGCAACTGTTTCTCCAAACTGAAAAATATGAACGACTTTCTCTCTCTCCTTATGGAAGCCACTGGTCTTCTGTCACTCTTCTCTGTACCTTATCCCATTTCATTGATGATTTTCTGTGAGAAGACAGACCCACAAACAGCATTTTGTGCCACAGAGTATGGACCAATTACTACAAGGGTACACATCAATCTGCTCCTACCTGTCTGTCAGCCTCCCCTGGCTTACATGGAACACAGAGCTGGTGTTGGCACAGAGCCCTCCAAAGTCACTCATAACTCTTTCTTCTGATGGGCAAAAGCTGATCATCTGATCATTAATCTAAAATTCTGGCATTTTCCTCCCATGCACCTAACTCCAACTGTATCAATCGGATTCCCAGCTCCTGCTTTATTTCCTGATCCAGCTGCAGGAACTTCCACTGAACAACGATATTTCCTCTGAAATCTTATGCCATCAGTCATCATCCAGACTGTTTTGATTAGAATTACTGCTCAGTTTCACAGGCCATTTTCTGAAATATTATACAGGGAAGATGTTATGAATAGATATTTTTACTGCAACTATCCTTCAGGGCAGACTGCAGCCTCCATGGCATCACACAAAATAAGAGAAATAAAAGCCTTTAATCCTGGTGGTGATATCCACCCCTACTTATTCAAGATAACAGCAGTCTAGTATATTTGGTTCATTTCTAAATATTAGTGTGTGAATTACATTCATGGGACCATTCTGTACTGAGTACTTCAAGACTCCATAAAAAGACTATCACAGCCCAGAAATAAAGTCTATAAATCCTGCAGGTTTTATTCTGCCACAGCTGTTCAGTGAGGTACTGCACCGTTACGACTGCACTTTGCAGATGTTCACTGAGCCTGCATCTCAGTAACTCCAACTGGACAACATATCATCTCTGTCAGCGTTGTTCTAGAACAAATGAGTTGTTTGAAAATACCAGGTGGTTGTCCCAATGTCAGTGCTCTGTTTACACGGTAAAGTGTTGCACATGGACTCTTGCAGAAGAAAATTAAATTATCTCAGGCTGTTGCACAGCCAGGGAAAAACATCATATTTCTTTGTGACACATCACTTTGGAACAGAGCGGATCCCAGGAAGCAGTTCAGCTGTGGGAAAAGTGATCTCTGGGGTTATCTACCTCAATAGCCATGTTGGCGTGCATGTAAACTTCATATGACTCCCATTTTGTGCAGTGGGACTCCTGCAGCAAGTAATATATGTGAGACAAAAAGGGGTAGTGAGAAAGAGCAATTTTTCAATTTAATTTTCATTGTAAAATAAGTGTAAATGCAGTTGTAATTTCTTACCAACCTTTTGTAAACACTCTGCAGAATGGTTCCTTCAGTTCCAGATCATAGAATCGTAAAATCACAAGGGATTGGAAGGGACCTCAAAAGGTCATCTAGTCCAGTCCCTCTGCAACAGCAGGATCACCTAGACCAAGACATACAGAAATACATCCAGGCGGGTCTTAAACATCTCCAGTGAAGGAGACTCCACAACCTCCCTGGGCAGCCCATTCCAGTGCTCCGTCACCCTCACTGTGAAGTTCCTTCTTATATGTGAATGATTTTCCATAAGACAGCTGTTTCTTGTCACAGTGGAGCGAGTATGCTTCATGCCCCCTCCAGCACTTCATTTAAGATGAAGTCTCACACGGTTTCCAAAGAGGCTGTGCTTTGGTGGGTCACTGTGTTACTGCCTATTTTAAATGAGGATTTAGCCCTTGTGGTTGTGTTAGCCTTCTGTCGCAGAGATCCACGCACCCTGCTGAATCCTAAGCACAGCGGTATCATGCCATGAAACTAGGGCAAAAGAGGAGGGGCTATTTGTTGCTTTCTACATCAGTGACCAGACAGAGTTCATGGAGCTTCACCTGGAGGTGGATGAGGAACTAACAGAGACCCTATGGGTTATAATTAAAGGAAAGTTAGAAGCAAGTGATACCATAGTGAAAGTCTGCTACAGGCCACCCAACCAGGATGACCAAGTGGATGAGGCCCTCTTTAAACAGATAAAAGCATTCACAAGTCATGGTCCTCATGGGGTACTTCAACCACCCTGACATCTGTTGGAGAGACAACACAGCAAAGCAACAGCATTCCAGGAAGTTCCTGGGGTGCACTGATAACAGATTTCTCCTCCAAATGGTAGAGGAACCAACTAGAAGGGGAGCTTCTCTTGGCCTTGTACTCATCAACAGAGACAGGCTGGTAAGTGATGTAAAACTTAATGGGAGACTAGGCTGCAGTGACCATGACACTGTAGAATTCAAGATCCTCAGGGCAGTGAGAAAAGTGCAATGTAAGCTCATGGAACTTGATTTTATAAGGGCAGACTTTAGTCTCTTCAAAGATCTGTTTATCAGGGTAGAATGTGACAAAGCCATGGATGGGAAGGAAGCCCAGGAAAGGTGGTCCATTTTCAAGGATCACCTCCTGCAAGCCCAGGACCAATGTGTCCCAATGAAGAAGAAGGAAGGCAAGAGTGTCAGGAGGCCTGCAAGGAAGAATAAGGAACTCCTGGACACACTGGGCAAAAACAGAGAATGGAAGCAATGACCTAAGAGAAGTACAGAGAAGCAAGGGATCAGGTTAGGAAAGGAAAACCACGATGAGAATTGGATCTGGCAAGAGGGGTTAAGGACAACAGGAAAAATTTCTATAGGTATGTCAATGATAAGAGAAAGACTAGGGAAAATGTAGGCCCACTCCAGACAGAAACCGGAGACCTGGTCACCCAAGATGCAGAGAAGGAACAGGTACTCAGTAACCTCTTTGCCTTTGTCTTCACCAGCAAGGACTCTGGTCACACCCTTCATGTTACAGAGACCAAAGGCAGGGACTGGAAAAGGTAAGATCCTCCCACTGTAGGCCAAGAGTAGGTTCAAGAACACCTAAAGAACCTGAAGGAGAACAAGTCCATGGTTACCTTACAGCAACTTTCCAATATCTGAAGGGTGCCCTGCAAGAAAGCTGGGGCAGGACTTTTTTCATGAGTGCATAGCGAGAGGACAAGGAGAAATGCTTACAAACTTGAAGAGGGGAGATTTAGGTTGGACATTAGGACATTTCCTGTGAGAGTGGTGAGATGCTGGAACAGGTTGCTCAAGGAAATTGTGGCTGCCCCATCCCTGGAAGTGTTCAAGGCCAGGTTGGATGGGGCCATGAATAACCTGATCTAGTGAAGGTGTCTCTGCCTCTGCAGGGGGGTTGGAACTAGATGATCTTTAGGGTCCCTTCCAACCCTGGCCATTCTATGATGCTATGATTAATTAAATATTTACAAGGGGCAAATAATTAATTAAATATTTACAAGGGGCAAAATACAGACATCAAATACTTGGCAGAACACAGAACCATGTTCAAAAGACAATCAGGCAGGAAAAATGATTATAAATGCTTCTGATCCAGCAAGGAAGAGATTACTGCTTCCCATACACATAGGCTCCAGACCAATCTCAGGGAGAGTCCAGAATACTGCTTGTCAGTGCCCGTGAGTGATGCTGTAATGAGGAAATCCTGCCACTGGATTAAACCTCTTCTGACATCACCCCAGCTTTCATGAAATGTAAACTGCACAAAGCATTATGCTTTATTTTTCTTCCAGCTGCTGCACAGGACTCTCAATAAAACCTTGGATCTGCAGCAAGGTGCTGAGCATGCTGGTGCTCTCATTCCCAGGAGGGTTCTGGTGTGCACATACATTCCCTTCTGTGAGGGGTGGAGTGAACCTCTGGGTGCTTCTGCCCAAGTTACTGCAGAGCTTGTCTGTCAGCACCGTGTTAGGAGACAAGGACTGCAATTTTACTTCTTCATACACAGAGAGGAGTGCAAGGGGTGAAACGTTGGGAAGCAGTCCTTTCTGTGCATTCCCACAGAGGTCAGTCACAGTCCTACCTTGTGAAGAATTACACGATTTAAACCCTTCTGTGAAGCAAAAGGTCATTGATTTTTTGGAAGCTAGCATTTAAGCAGAGCACCTTCATGATTACATTAATTGCCTAACACATTTGTTCACCGCATAGAAAACAAGCAGTTTCCACCACAGCCAGCTAAAGGAAATGCTTTTTGTCAGTTTGTTGGGAAGGACCTTTATTTATGCAAATAAAACCTAAAATGAATTGTTAAGCATCCCATTCTCAAATTTCTGTTATGTCCCAGTTATCAGGCGCAGATGTTCAGTAATGATCACTCTTTGTTCGCCAAATTGACTTTTTTTCTTCCCTTTGGGGAGGATGGAGCAATTTGGCTACAAAAAGTCTGTCCCTCCACTAGTTTCCTTAATGAAAAAGAAATAAAGAAATCTCTTGAAAGAGATTGGAGTAGGTTAATTGGAGCAACAACTGTCTTGTTTAGTTAATCAGCTCTGAGTTCACCAATAGGTACCCCAGCTGGCACTGGAAGTAATCGCTGGGAGTGTAGGAGTGTGTATATAAGCTAGCCAAAGCTCAAAGATCAAAACCGTGCCTATGATGACTGAATAGACAGTTATCCTGAGGAAGGATTTCCTACAAAATTATTTCAGTGGAACAAAACAGGATATGCACAGTGTGAATAAGGACAAGAGGCACAATATTAGAATATTAACATTAAAATGAAGATATAATTAGAAAAAAAGAACATTAAGACTTGAATCTACCAAGTCAATAGAATTCAGTTGAATAGATCATTGTACCTATTCTGCTGTAAAAAAGCTTGGGGAAAAAAATTCATTTTGGCCTGAAGTGACGCTATGAAAGGAAATTTCCTGACTAAGAAATCACTGGGACCATGACAGTCATTGCTGAAATAAACAAACAAGAGATGATAACATAAAATCATAGTAAAAAATACTTCTGAGCACAATCAATTTCGGTATATTCCCCTACCTAAGAGATGTTGGCATTCAAACACCTGGGAACTTACCAATACAGCTCTAAACTTGGCTCTGCCACAATTGCACATCACTCACATTCTCCACCTCCAAAGTCATACTGTGTTTCCCTGAACAATCACTTAGATGACAGAGAACTACCCTCAAGCAGTAAAAACCAGAACGGCAATGTTCTCTCTCTGCTGAGAGATATTTCTTGTTTTATCTTTCCAGCAACCATGGGCTGGGTTCTGTACTATACCAGTTTTCCTGCCAGTGTCATTTTAGAGGGATCTATCAAATAGCAGACAGTAAAATTGGGTACTGGTGAGGGTAGTGCCAGGGCATGGATATGTTGTCATGTCCTGGATCAGATCAGAAAAGTTTATGACTGTAATTTTTCTCTTGGCACCTTTTAATTATGCTACTTAGGCTGTGTAAATCCCTGGCTCCATTCACAAAAGGATTTTTGTTGCATTTAGGGAACTAAATTTCACATGCAGACCTTTGGCATGTGCCTTTGATATTAACCTTCCTCACACACCAAAACTTTCCCTTCCACAATAACCTTGAGCTGTTTCTGTGCCTTGACAACACTAAGTAGCTTTAGTCCAGCTCACTTCTAGCTTCTAGTCTGACCCACGTGTGAGCCCAACTCAGCCTCTCCCATTTGAAGCTCCCAGGTGATGACTGCTCTTGAAGGAGATCTGACTGGCTGGCTTCCCATGAAATGGTGCCACAGATCACGCTGGCCACACAGCACAGAAATCATAAACACTGCCAGCAGACTTACTCGTTTGTGTAGGCAGTCCTGAGGTGCAATACTACAATGCATTACATCCTGTAATGCCCAGGGACAGCTAAGAAAGTTATCTAATTTGTTTACACTTAAAATTTAAGAAGATTAATTTTGGTTGAATGGATACAAACATGAATCACTAGAGAAATAGAAGCACAAAAGTAATTATATGATTTCTCCACCAAAAATAAAGGGCACATCTTTTCAAAGAGTAAAGCTTGACTAACCTTTCTGCACCACCATAGAGTTTCAAGGCAACTGCTATAACCTGTTTTCTTCTCTTGGCAGGGAGTGCAGGCTTCTTTCTATCAAAGTCATGAAGAAGAAATCTAGCTAATACAAAAAGAGGATGAAGTCTAAAAAAGCACTTTGTACTGTTTTTTGGCATGCAAATACGTGGTACTTAAGCCATTAAATTGAAGTGTGCAGTTTAAATAGCATAAAATATCACTCTGGCTAAGAGAAATTTAATAGCAGGGAATAAAGCAAAAGGAAAATCCTCTAAATCCTCAAGAACTGAAGCAAATCCATTCATTATAAGCAAATAAATTTGAACCAGAAATCTAAAGTGCTCTGTTAGAGATCCATCAGTGGCAATCCTTTGGCCTCACAAGGTAGGAGAGATGTGATTGCAGTCCACCAGTCCTGAGATCAAAAAAAAACCATCATGTAATCAAACATTTAATCACATCACAGGCAATATCTGAAGAAGGATCCTGTTTGCTGTCATAGTTTATTGAGGGGTTGTTTCCGGCTGCATGGGGAATTGTCCCAAAACGGAAGTCATGCTTATTACCGAACAGTGTCCCTGTTTGCACCATGCCCAGCTCCGCTCAATGACATGAGGGCCAAAGCTGTCAGCGAACAGAAATTCCTATTTGATGAAATCATGCATGTATTTGGCACTTTTCTGAATATAATCTTTGTGGAGAAGTCAGACTTAAATAAGACAGATGTTACAGGGAAAGGGCAGTCTCATTGCGTCCTATCTATAGCAATGTGACTAAGATCAGAGTCTGGCTAGAAATAGCTAAAACTGGAACTTGAATAATTTGGATACAAAGGATCAGTGGGTTTGATAGGAAACAACACTTAAGGAATACTTTGGTTTTGGTCTTCATCATCATGGTCAACCAAATAAGCCTTTCTTATACCGAAATAAACTTAGTAACAGGCATTTATTCATTCCCTGAAATATGAATGTTCTTTGTGGTTTTGCAGTAAATGTTCTTTGTGGTTTGGGAACACAGAATTCTTTTCTGAGAATTCCTTGTCCAGACAGTGCCATCCTTAACATCTTTGAAGGTTTCTTCCTGAGAAGGCAGGGTAAAAAATCAAAGGTCTTTGCTCCATTACACTGGCTTTGTGTCACGGCCATCCTATAGGGGAAGGGCATTATGATCTTTGTGTATGAAATGAGATAATTAAACTCTAAATACACACAGCTTTTCCAGACATTATCAAATACAATATAATCCACATTCATAATTATCTGAAGAAACACGAGTCCTTTTTTCTTGCTCTGTCACGCTATTTCATTCATCAGCAGTACCTCAAGAATACAGTAAGTTGCATTTCATTGATTAAGAGATCTGACTTCCAGCACTAGAGTGTAAGACTTTCTATAGTCTTTAAAATATAAGCATTTTTATCTTCTTTCAGCCTAGTTTCGGCTAAAGACTAGCCATAACCAACAGTAATGACAGATATATTGCTAATTAACAAGTGCAGTTCCTAAGACACCAGAGCAAAAAAGGCAAGTGTTTTTGACTCAGTTATACTTGACACCTCGGGTTTTTTTCACATTAGTCCTGCAATGTGTGATGTTCTTGCAACACTCTGGGTTAAAAAGGATGACCTACCAAAAGACTTCTTGGTCATGTGGATTTATTTTATGGAGATTTTAATTGCGTTAGATAACATATTACATTGTTTTACTGTATTAAAGATGATTTAATACTGGGGACTGGCTTCTAACAGCTCATGCCATAACTTTTGATTGGACATGGTCTATTTGCATAAGCATATATCATCCCTGGGAGCATCCAGAGATTCTTGATTTTTCACAAACCTTACTCACATGAGTTGAAAATGAGTCTGTGATAGAGGGAACACATTAGTGAAACCAGTGGTCTGTCTAGCCCCTTTTCATTCTAATTATGCGAGGAACAGAAACATTCTCATTAGCTGAGACATCACTGTCTTCCACCTGATGGAACTGTGAAGCTTTCCTCTCAGTCTGAGCCTGCAAATGCTTTAAAGCTGCCTGAACATCTGAACAAGCACGTATCTTCGTCCTGACATACTTGTGTTTGAATGGCTTAAGCTATTCTTCAGAATAAATTTAAGGACAGAAACAATATTTTTAACAAAGCTTATTTTCATATGCACCATTTGAAGGTGAGCACCTCATTCAGCATCAGTGTACAATGTTTTAAGTAAGCATGAATTATTTTGCATTCACAACATGACTTAATAAGTAGGGAAATTAATAAGTAGGGAAATAAGAATATAGAATTATTCTTTAACTGACGTAAGAAAGTGAAGTTTAAAGTGACTAGTTGTTGAAAATTTTTGCTGGCAGTAATACAATCATAGAATGGCTCAGGTTGGAAGGGACCTCAGAGATCATCTACTCTAATCTCCCTGCAACAAGCAGTGATGCCTTTCAACAACATTTAGTTGCTCAAGGCTTCATCCAGCCTGGCCTTGAACACCTCCAGGGAGGAGGCATACAATTGATTTCAGAGCTTCTCCACCCTTGTACTGAAGAACTTCTTCCTAAAATCTAGTCTGAACTTATCCTACTTCAGTTTAAAACCATTTCCCCTTGTCCTATCACTAGATCCCCTCTGGAAAACTCCCTCTCCGAAGTCATAAAGTCATGGAGGCCAAAAGTGATCTGGTGCATGGGAAGGGAGACTGGGGAAGCCAGTCTGAGCAGGCAGTGCCTGCACTGGCCATGGCATCTCTGCCACCAAACAGAGCTGTATTTTGTGTAACAGGGCCCAAAGGCTGTGTGTCAATGGAAGATTTTCACAGAAAGTTTCTGCTTTCTTGTGTGCCTGTCAAAAGCTCTCAGAAGCCAAGAAAAAGAGACAGCAAACACAGAATCAGAGAATCTTAGGAATTTGTTGTCTACCAGGACTCATGGGTCCTTCTCCATGGAGGTGCCTTCCAGCAAATCAAACCAGCTCCCCACATGGGATTGTTCCTCCCTAGGTGCAGGACACTACACTTCCATTCATTTCCTCTGCCCAACTCTCCAGCCTGTCCAGGCCACAGTGCATGACAGGAGAGTAAAGATTTCTGTCTGGAACAACAGGCATAAGAATATAATGAGAGTCACATCACCTAGTGTCATCAGGCAACACTCACTGGTTTATGGAGACCAAGGCACAAAAGATTCTATCAAGCACACAAAGCAGAGAAATACAAGGTTAGGGTAGAATTGTTTCTGCAGATTTTGTTTACTGTTCAGCTTTTGCTGCAGTGTTTGGACTTACTAACTTACAATTTTTATACAGATAGTATTTGCATCAGTAGGTTCTGTGAATTAATTCCATACAGCTTCAAAGGATTCTCTCTCATTTTTTACCATTTGCATTCACAGGAATTCTCCGTTCCCCACAATGTGATTAATTCCAATGGCTACCATCCAGTTCATGACTAGATTGATCACAGGTTCTTTTCGCATTCACTTCCCGTGCTTATTACTACATCAAATAATTATGGCATTTCCTGCATTAGTGTTTTGCCAACAGACAACCCCGCAGCACACACATATCACCAGGCCTTTGCACACATGGAAGTGCTGACTACCCAGAAGCAGATGGATTGGGGGGTAAATAAATACAGACGTCCAACTGAGTTCGTGGGTGACTTTGGAAAATTATCTACATATTTAGTCTCTTACATTCATATTTAGTTCCCTAGCTTTGGATACTATTAAATGTGTGTGCATGGGAGTTTTTCTCTGTAGCTTTGGTAAAAAAGGGTGCATAAGCTGTTGCATTACATAATGTTTCTTTTACTTCTTCCTCATGCTTCATCGTCTGATGAACAACCACAATCCACAGGTGCCAAGTTTCAGAATATATCTTCCTTTCACAAAGCATCTGCCCATCTGACATGTTCTTGGGAGCTGCCATATGTACTCATCTTCCTTAATTTTGTCTTGGATGCAGTAGTCACTAAACTCTGCTATGGGTTGTTCATCCAAATTTAGTGCCGCAGTTTTCAAACTGACAAGGTCAGAATGTCTCTGAATAAATCTTTTAACAGAGTAGCACATCCTCTTACACTGAAATCAGAGTACCTCTGTGTTCAGGTTTTTTTGCTCGCTGCTGTGCACGCCGAAACACAGTTGAAACATATTTCTGACACCTCCAGCCTCAGAAGCCTCTCAGGCTCATGTGATTACGCTAGCTGCAGCAGTGCTTTTGAATTCAACAAAAAGCATTTCCAAAACCAACATGAATTAAACACACCAGCAGTGACTCAGAGAAACTCTATTTGTGAAGTCACGCAACAGGAATTTCAGTTAGTGCCTTCTCCTGCCCACTGAGTTTCCTTTCCTCTGCTTGGTCAGTAACATTTCCATGTGAAAGCAAGAGAATTGGATGGCCCAGAGTACTGAAATGGAAGTAGTTCCTTTGACCTATCCACTTAACTTTGTAAAACAAATATTTGTTAGGCCAATTGCCCCTCTCCCCCAATTATTATGGTACTTGGTGAAATATTTGCTCCATCCATCATCCACTACATGGACTCTCCTTCTCTGGAGACGTTTAAAACCCACCTGGATATGTTCCCATGGGACTTGGTCTAGGTGGTCTTGGTGGCAAGGAGATTGGACTAGATGATCTTTTGAATCCCTTCCAATCCCTAATGTTCTGTGATTCTGTGATTCAGTGATTCTGTGATGTGTTTTGATCTGGTGATGGTCCAGATGTTGACAATTGATATCTAACTAAGACATAAGGGGGTTACCTTAAGGATCCTTTTTAATACACTCACATTATATTTAATGCAACTACATTAAATTATAGTTTATACATTAAGTTACAAGCTTCTAATTTGGGCTCATCAGCTTTATTGTTATGCAACAAAGAGGTAAAATATTCCAGGCCTGGTTAATCTATTTATTTGACTAAGATCTGATTACAAAAGGGCTGAAGAACCTGCCCTATGAGAAATACTAAAGAGGTTAGAGGGTTTCTCCCTGAAAAGAAGGCTCAGGGGGCAACTCGTCATAGTATTTAGAGGGCATCTACAAAAACAACAGAGGTTCTGTCTTTACAAGGAGCCCCATGGAGAAGAGGCAACGGATACAAATTTCACTGGGAGAAGATTCATCTTGACATCCTGTGGTCCCTTCTAACCCAGACTGACTGTATGACTTGGTCTGGGTGATCCTGCTGTGGCAGAGGGATTGGACTAGATGATCTTTCGAGGTCCCTTCCAATCCCTAATGATTCTATGATTCTATAAGAAAGATAATTTTAGAGATTATAAGAACAATCATTCACTAGAGCAACCTCTTCCAGGGATGTGACCGAGGTCCTATTTCTAGAGTTTTTTGAGATGTGCTTGGATAGGGTGCTAAATAGTCCCCCTTAGGCTCTCTTTCCTATGACAGGTTGGATCAGATGATCTTTCCATTTCACTTTCAGCCTGGCCTGTTCTGTGATTATTATGATTTGCTCTGAATGAAAAAACTACTTTTATAGCTGTAACAGGCAGCAGTTTTCCACAGATGTTTTCTGAAGTACTGTAAGAGTGGGAAGAAATAGTTTCCACCCAGAACCCAGATAATGACACACACTTGGGACTCTAAAAAGGCCCAAGTAAAGTTTGCCTGTAGACAGAGGCAAGTTGAAGTGCAACATTAACTTACTCAGTTTGTTTTCCTGGATGTTGCGAAAAAGATGAACAAGGAAACAGTTGTCAGCAATTTAAGCTTAGAAGAATGGGACTAGTTTGTGTGGCTTACACATTCAGACTCATATCTTTCTGATAGATTGTGACAGAGCATCTGCATCCCTTCAAAACAGGATAAGCACATAGTCCGATATAGGAAAATATTACGTTAATATCCTCTGGGGTCAAGGAAGGTGCTGGTAAGGAATTAAAACCTGGAATGTCTCCTTCTGTGGAGACATTAAAAACCTGCCTGGATGTGTTCCTCTGTGACCTCCTCTGGCAAGGGGATTGGACGAGATGATCTTTTGAGGTCACTTCCAAGCCCTAGCATTCTGTGATTCTGTGATAGTGAGACTCAGGAAGCAACACTGTCTAAGAGCAGAGTTGTTGGAACAATGCTCTTTAAACACCAGGACATGTGAACAGGTTATTTTGAAACTGCTCAGAAAGATTGTTCCTTGTTATTACTATTTTTTCTGGCTCTTGTCACCTCTGGAAATAACCAAGTATGGGAATGTTTGCAATCCTTTAACTCCAGCATGACTGGAAACAAGAAATATTGGTGCTTACTATAAAGGCTCTTTTTTCACGGAGACCGACTTAGATAAATGTGTATCTTTGTATTTTCACAAGCCTATTAGAACCAAATCTGTTTCTGAAATTCCTAACCTGTTATATGCAGCTAAAGAAATCAAACAAACACATTCTCCTGTAAGCACAATGTGATATTGGTTATTGTTTGGAACTGAAGACACTGAGATTTCAGTTCTGAGCTGAAACATATCAAGGTCAGCTTTAAGCAGGCCTCTGAAAGTTTGGTACACGTCTAATACGCATCAGCCACTCATGCGTACTTCTCAGTCCTTCACATCTGCTCTCAATTGGGAATGAAGGTCACCTCTACTACCAGCCAAGATTAGCTAGTTGAGATAAAGGGGGAAAGGATCTCCTACCTATACCTCAGCACAAAAGCAGTTGTGCTCATTTGCTGGAGTATGGAATTCATTAGATGCATTGCTGCTGGCAACTTCTAAGAAACTGAATAAATCACACAGCCCTCACTTTATGTTTAGAAAGGTTTGGCTCCAACAAAAGTACAAGCAACCTGTTTTTCAGGAAAATAAGCCCAAGCAGTTTAGGGTCATCTGCAGAGTCAGCTGTGTATGACTGAAACTAAGGATACCATCAAAATTTCTTCATGTTTTTCATGTTAAATTTCCTTAGTACATTTGTCAATAGGTGAACAATTTTGCAAACTAAAGTAAAAGAAATGTAAATCAGCACCATTCACAAGTGTGCTTATTGATAATGTTCATTTCCCAAAGTAGATTAAGCCTCCATTCAGGTCAGATGTCCATTACAGGGGCAGGTTTCATGCAAAAATTCAAAGACTAACTCCTGTGCTAAAGGTAAGAATGTCTACCACAAGCCAATCAGCATCCTGTGGACATATATTCTGTATAACATTATGACTTCTCATCATTCTTTCACAAATCTCTCACAATATTTCTTACTTTATAAGCCTTACCTCTTCAAGTAGACTGATTCACCATTTCACTCAGTTCATTTACCTTGAAAGCACCAGTTACTGAGAAAAATGTAAACATCACACGAAATAATAGCGCTATGCAAAAGCAATATGTATATGATCTCACAGGGATCAAGGAAAAGAGTCTTTACAGTTTTAGCAGATGGTAGATTGTGAATTAATTAAATGTTCATAAATAACTTTTATATATTAATGTGAAAGCTATATTTTTAATTTTTTTTATTTCCCAAGAAGTTAAAGCAGATTTTAAAGAAAACAGTCCTTGAAGAAGGAATCCTTTAATGAACGTTGTAGAAATAAATTAGGGTTTTTTAGTAAAGGATTAAAAACTAAAGCCTTATAATGTTTCTCTTCACTCTGAAAGGCAGAAAAGTAAAGATTACTTGGAAAATGTTAAGGTAATAAAGACTTCACCTTGAAAGTCAGGGAATGTGACAGATTTATTATGCATGACCTTAATTAGGAAGCCTTGAGTACAAGTGCTGTGTTAGAATCTTTAACTACTCAGTTGCAAAATTTTATGACAGCCTGCCTTATTCAGTCAATGCTTAGGGCCGAATAGTATTCACTGAAGGAGCTGCCAGATTTGTCTTTTATCAGTTTCCTCTTGTGTTCTCTTTGTCCATGTGGTACCCTCTGGCACTCACATTGCGCAGGGAGCACTGTAATTCAGGTTCCCTCTGTTCTGCCCTGTGGAGGGATGGAGTGGGCTCTGTTAACTGAGGGCATATCTTACGATGCCAAACTATTACTCTGCTGAGAGAGTAAGATAGATAATGCCTCCGGGAGTCACAAAAGTACCAGAGCATCACGAGATGCACAATCTGGTCCCGTAAGGTGTGGCATCAAACAAAATCCTTGAAATAATGCAGTTCCACAACGCATCATCGTGCTGAATTGGTTCAACATATGGCAGGTTATCTATAAAAATATTCCGTCTTTAAAGTTTCTGTCCTGATTAAAGTATGAAAATATTGTTATGTGTTCTTAGAGCAAAAGTGTTGATGTCTTTGTAGTTCTGAATCTAATCCACCCTTTCTTCCTGTTCTACTCAGCATCACTGCGTATAAATTCATCACCAATTAAAAGCCAGGCACTAGACAGAGATGCCTGTTACTTCAAGGAGCTTTCAGACAGATAAAGTCTGAAAGGAAGAAAACACTGTCATCTTCATATTGAAGATTGGGAACTGACACGCCAAAGGATTACGTGGCTTGCATAAGTTTATCCAGGAAGTTTTAGCAGACCCAGAAAATGAACCTGAGGCACAGCAATAGTTCTTATAACCATCTAATCTTTTGGAAGTACCGCAAGTCTTGCAGCAATATTCCTTTTGTATATTGTTGAAAGACTTTCAAACACACTTTCAACTTTATGATCTCTTTTCCTCAAAAGTGTGTTTTGTTCTTAACTTCAGGAACTGAAAGCAATGAAACCAAACATAAGAATAAAACTGTGAAAAGCAAGGATAATGATTTGCAGCGTTTCAGCTTGCATGATGAATGCAGAGGTTATGAGATATTTGCTTCCTCAGAGAGTAGTAGCTCTCTGGCACTGCCATGTTTACAGATTACCTTCATTCAGCCATATGTCACATGTCTTGGTGGGCTGTTTCATTATGCTAAATAAATTCACCTCTCCTGTAAAGGGGAATCAAAAAGGACCAATATTTTTATTTGGGGTCATTGCATGAAAGCACCTGAGGATCCAAACATGTTTTTGCCAGACTTCTGTGATACCACCATCTTGAAATAGTCCCTTCTAGAAAGACAGGAGCTTCATCACATTGAAGAAAGAAGTGCAGATGTGTCTTTCCTTAAAAAGCTGCAAGGGAATGCTCTCCTTTTCCTACACACCAATGTATGCAGACAGTGAATTGTTTGCAGCTGCCTCATCCTCTCTGCTGCTATGAGTCCAAAAGCCATAAAAGCCCATAAGATGGGCCAGGGGATGAACTGACCTGATGGCAGTATCCCTTTATGGTCCTAGTGTGATGATACACGATCCTCATCTAGATGTTTTTCTTGGGTTTGTGCAGTTTTAGAATTGTAGTGTTGAAGTTGCAACACACACTTAGAGGGGGGGAAAGGGTTTAAGGAACATTAAAAGCATATAATTATTTTTTTCTCTATGTTATTCCTGAGCAGGCTTTGTGGAACATACGTGTAAATTATGCATAGTGGCCTTATGAGCTGCACTTTCCGTTTGTGTAGCAGGCAAGAAGCACCTACTTTTTTATCAGCCTGCAAGTATCCAGCTTGTGCTTTGGAATTCTAGAAATTCTGGAGTATTTGTAGAAATTTTTTTCTTTCCTTTCAAACTAGACATCTTCCTTAGAAAGTGAAAACCTTAGGATAGATGACTTTATTAATCTCTAAATTATACAAAGGTTGAAGTGAGGAAATCAGTACCTGATTTGCAGACTTGTACTGTTTGTTGAAAAGGTTGCAGATTACTCAGAAAGTTAAAAATAACTGTGGCACAGTACTTTTAAATGAGTAAAGAATGTTACAAGGCAAAGCAGCATCCTCAGTCCAAAGGCATCTTTTATTTCTTGTATTTATCACCTTCTTACTCAGGATCAAGATGGAGCTACTTCTGATTGCTTGTTCAAGCTTATGTATCAAATTACCACGTCAGCTTTGCTCCCAAGAAGTAAGAGATTGCTTTTCTACAAGCTATTAAATGTTAACTTTGCATTTGGATACTTGTATGTGACCACAAAAGCATTTTTACAGAAGACATTAATCTGATATCAGCCCTTCAGAAAGAACAAAGTACAGTGTAAATCCCCTCGGGGACACTGGGTCCAGGCTGCCTGGAAACACTGTATTGGATCTTTTCTTCTCCCAGGGAGTCCGAGACATATGGCACATACTGTCATGTTCAGAAGAAGAAACAAAACCTCCCTCTCATCACAGTGCACATCAAACCTGGGTAGAGTGCTCTTCCTGGAAAATGGGCTCGGCACAACAGAAGCCCATCTATCTTTCATTTGATCTTGCCTGCAGCTGGGAGCTATATCCATTGTCACAACGCCTTAGTCACTTTGAGAGTCTGCTAATAGAGCAACTCCTGTCACATCCCAAATGACAGCACATGGCACCCCGAATACATGTGGTGATGCACTGTCAAAGTCCTCCACCTACAGAGTATCAGGGCCTAATCCCTTGTGGAAAAGGATTATTTCTACAATTTGCTTCTAAGTCACCTTGTACATTCCACCTCCCATCCTCAGTGAGAAGACACTTTGAACTTTGGTGTGTGCCTTTTCACACCTATTTAACGCTCTCAGAAAAACAAATTGGTTCAAATTTTGAAGCTTTTTAAAATTGGCACCAGATTAAGTAATTTGTGTATATATGAGGGAGGGAAAGTAGGAAGGGAAGAACATGGCTTCACCTGAGGAGCAGTAAGACCACATACATCTTTCCTATCTTCTTAATATTTCTAATTTATAGATCATAAATACAGTTTAATATTTAGATAATGGATCAAAATAATTCATCAAAATAATTCCGTCCTTTTTCAAAAACCTTAAAGACAAACTTTGAAGGCTGTAACAAAACTATAATGAAACATCCACTTAGAGGATTGTGGTGACAGGTACTGAACAACCAAGAAACCGCTGATTACCTCCACACTGTGGGACAGCACAAGGTTGTGCCAAGAATGGAAACTCCAATACTGTCAAGGCAGAGGGCGCATCATGGGCTCCCTGTGGACTCTGTGTACAAATCCTTCTCCTGCATTCAACCCATAACTAAAGCTTATGCACAGCTGTGTGTATCTGCCCCCACACAAATCCAGAATTCCTGTGACAGCACTTCGGCAATGTGAACAAGTCTTGAAGAGTTAGGGCAGGCTTGACTCAAGGATGTAGCTGGAGCACTGTAAGGATTTAAAAAATTGCCATGGTTGATACCATTTCTTACCTTCCTGCAGAAAGCTATCAACCTCACAGCAGGGCCATTTCTGCTCATTCATCTCAATTCTGCAGAGTAAATCTAAATGACTTTTGATCAAGCCTGAGATTCTATGAGAAGTGCTGTTATGACCGTCTACCATGTTCAGCTGAAACAGAAGCCTACAAAAGAGAAGCCACTGGAAACACCTGTAGCTGCTTATGGACTGATTTTATGATCCCCTATTTTAAATAGAAATAAATTGCATTTTCACTCAAAGCCAACAGTAGACTTCTGCTATAAATAGAAAATCACCCTCAGTGAGAAAAGGAAGAAAAACAGATGGAATGCTGCTGGGAAACACTGTGGCAACTCTGGCCAAAACCAGATGGAGATGTTCCCCTTTCCCCACCCATCAATTTGCTTTTCAGTGTCTGTAGAGAGATGCAGTGTAGAAATACAAAGAGAGTATGGCTGTACAGGTCAGTGTCTAAACCCTGAAAAATGCCAATCTCCTGGAAGCCGAGGCTAAATTCTACTCAACCAAATTATTTAAATTAATGTCTGCTGTGTCCCTTTGCATTTTGGTAACTCATCCATGGCTTACATCAATGCTAGGCAATGAGAAACTTAGCGAAGGACTAAGCAATATTTAAGGTCATAAAGTCACCATTGCATCCTGGTCAAGACAGTTCAGGACACAGATATGGTCAATCAGTTACACTATCACATCAACACATGGCACTAAGTTCTGGAGAAGACAGCTGACAAAAACTTAGGGAAAAAAGAGGGGATATAAGTAAAAGAGAAAAACAAGTGAACAAACAAAACAGCTAAACCATTCTATCTGTTCAGCTATCAGAGCAAATAGCGTGAGATAGTCAAGTCCACATTTCCTTCAAGAGTAGAAGCAGTAGTGTCAAAACTACAAAACGACAGTCAAAACTGTCACACAGCTGACTGCTGAAGCAGAAGCTTGCAAACAGCAGTTCTAGTGACTCTGCAAACTTGGGGACCCTTCAATACAGTAATTGCCAAATACCCCTCAACACCCCTCAGAGAGGGGCACATATGAGGTAGGCAGAAGCATTAGACATGTTAAAATGCTGAAAGAATAAAAATTCCCCAACATTTTTCATTTAGCTGCTGGGGCTTACAGAGTAATTTCAGGATGTTTTTTAACAACCACACAGGCTGGGATTTTAGCAAAAGGCTGTGGGTATAGCATTCTTAATGTTTGGTGTTGCAGCATCAAAGGAAAGACAGCTTCATAGAGTGGGATGCAGAAAGCCTGACTAGGTGCCCAAGACATTTAATATCAACTAGAGAAATACCAGGTTTTTTGCAAATGCTTTAACAACACTCAGTAGACCAAGCATGGGACACTGACGCTGGCCATTTATAAGCACCAAAGGATTATGCCAGTAATCACATCTGTCTCACTGCCCAAGAAGCAAGAGCATTTATTCAAAACAGTAACAGGCACACATGCACACTAAGCATTTGTATTTTTACACTGTTTGATACTACTGATACTGGTCAAAATGGTTGTCATGAACTTTAAACCCCGCTACTCTGGTGCCACTCTCCTAAACACCACTAAACAGCTATTGGGAAAGCTTCACCACTGGAATACACTGTACACGCACGCGTGCCCATGCAGATGCTCACGCACGGGCACAGGAGACCAGTGAAAACAGTTCAAGGTGCAAATCTGTTGTGCTTATTTACGAAGCTAAGTTACACATTAAAAAGTTTTTTATGAGAAAATGTAGTGTGTACCCAGCTGCCATCACCACCGTGTTGTAAGACAGTGTGAGAATTTCTCAGAAACTCTAGATTCTTGAAAACCACATGACGGTTTGGTGGGGTTGTTTGGTTTTTCTCTCAATATTTGTTATTGTTTCAACTAAAAAAATGAAGTTTTAAGAAAGATTTGTAGGTTAAAAGACCCAAAAGAATTTGAAACAATGGGAAAAGCACAGAAGTCAGAACACAAAATGTAATTGCTGTTTGAAATCAGACCTCTGCTAAATGTCTTCTCTACACAAATCAAGAATTCCTCTGAAAGTGCAGTTTTTACAGCTATTACACAAGGATAAATATAATTAATTATGTGTATTTTTAATGTTCCAGTTTAAAGGTTAATTTGTTACAAGGGTTATGAAAACTTTGCCTGTGAAATGTAAGTGCATGACTCTAGTTATGTCCATCGTGGTAACCACGTAACAGGTATCCTGTTCTTGCAGAGCTTATATGCATGATCTCAGAGGCTGAGCATCCTCCTGACTAGAAGAATTGAAAATTCTCAAGTGTTCAGCTGAAGCTACACAACTCAAGCAACAGAAGTACAAGAGGTTATACCTTTGTGTCCAGTTCTGGGCCATTCAGTTGAAGAAGGACATAGAGCTGCTGGAGGGAGTCCAGCATAGAGCAATGAAGATGATGAAGGAAGTGGAACACCTCCCTAATGAGGAAAGGCTGAGGAAACTGGGTCTCTTTACCTTGGAAAAGAGGAAACTGAGGGGTGACCTCGTTAATGTCTATAAATCTGTGAAGGGTGGGTGTCAGGAGGATGGAGCCAGGCTCTTCTCAATGTCATCTAGTGATAGGACGAGGGCCAAGGGGTGTAAGCTGGAACATAGGAGGTTCCACATCAATATCAGAAGGAACTTCTTCACAGTGAGGGTGATGGAGCACTGGGAGTGGCTGCCCAGGGGAGTTGTGGAGTCTTCTTCTCTGGAGATGTTTAAAACCCGCCCTTCACTGGACCCTCTCCAGCAGCTCCACATCCCTCTTGAACTGAGGAGCCCACAANTGTGAAGCCATGCTGACTGTCCCTAATGACCCTCCTGTCCTTGATGTGCCTGGAGACAGCCTCTAGAACATTTATTATCAATTTGAGAAGATAGCATGTTTTTGTTCTTCTGAGATCAAAAACAACCCTTCTGATGAAAACATCCACAATTTTTTCCCTGTTACATCCAAACATTTTGCCTCCTTTAGCCACTGAAATGAAAAACAAACTATTCAGTCATTCATAGTTAATGGACTTCCTCTTAGTGAATTATTAAAACTGTCAGCAAAATGAGATGCATTTTTCATTTTGTGATGTGGACAGGATGACACACAAACAGAACTTTTCTTCCTCAGCAAGGCGAGGTTTGAAGCATGCTAGTGATAACAACGACAAAAGCAAGACTTAATTTGCTAATACTGTCAATCCAGCAGCTTACACAAACTTTAATTAATATAACAAGGGTAAGTGTAGAGTCTTGCATCTGGGCAAGAACAACCCCAGGCACCAACATAGGTTGGGGACTGACCTGTTGGAGAGTAGTGTAGGAGAAAGGGACCTGGGAGCCCTGGTGGACAGCAGGATGACCATGAGCTAGCAATGTCCCCTTGAGGCCAAGAGGGCCAACAGCATCCTGGGGTGATTCAGAAGCGGGGTGATTAGCAGATCAAGAGAGGTTCTTCTCCCCCTCTACTCTGCCCTTGTGAGACCACATCTGGAGTACTGTGTCCAGTTGTGGGCCCCTCAGTTCAAGAGCGATGTGAAGCTGCTAGAGAGCCCACAGCAACAAACATGATGAAGGAAGCTAAACACCTCCCTGATGAGGAAAGGTTGAGGAAGTTGGGTCTCTTTAGCTTGGAAAAGAGGACACTGAGGGGTGACCTCATTAATGTCTGCAAATATGTGAAAGGTGGGCATCAGGAGGATGGAGCCAGGCTCTTCTCAGTGTTATCTAAAGATATGACAAGGAGCAATGGGTATAAACTGGAACACAGAAGGTTCCACATAAATATCAGAATTAACTTCTTCCCAGTGAGGGTGACAGAGCACTGGAAGTGGCTGCCCAGGGGGGTTGTGGAGTCTCCTTCTCTGGAGATGTTTAAAACCCACCTGGATGTGTTGCCATGTGACTTGGTTTAGATGATTCTGGTCTGGCAAGGGGATTGGAATAGAGGAATTTTTGAGGTTCCTTCCAATCCCTGATGCTCCGTGATTCTGTGATTAATTATTTTATTTTTCTTTCTTTTTGATGTTTTTCTTTTTCAGCATGTAAGCTAAAAGAATTTTCCAAGCTCCAAAGCAAACACGGTTCAATAGCATATGGCTTTCAAGTAGACTACAAATCAGTTTTTACTTTGTTAGTTCATGCCCAACTGTTCTGTCTTCTAGTGGAACTAATGTGCAGTAAGAAGGAATGAAACAAAAAGAAAGTGTCTTTGAATGGAAATATGTATAAGAAAGTGGTATTTCTGATAGAAAAGGAATTATCTCCTTTTACAATTTTCTTCTACTGTCAGAAATAAGATTTCAATTAACATATAATTAAGATATTTAAAATATTTGGCTGTCTACGTAAGTCTCAAGTCAAATGAAGCAAAAACAGCTTTACAAATACATTCTGCAGCGTATCTTCAAATTCTTGTCTAATAGCTGTCACACACAGGCAGTAGACATTTTTTGGCTAGCTAATGACTCAATGGAGCCTTCACAAAAAGAGCACAAGTACAAAAAGAGGCACAGCGTCTTTTTCATGTTTAAAGAATATATATAGTCATGAAACACTAATTATGAGATTGCTTTTAACCACATTCAGCCAAAGAAATAACAATATTTAATGAAAATGCCAGTAGGTAGAATACAACTGATTGTCAAAATACTGGAAAATTTAAAGTAGATGAAGAACTACATTCTTAAATATTAAAGCCAAATCAAATTCCAGAGGAAGAATCTCAGCCTACGAGTTATTTACTACCAGAATTATTCCCCAGCACTCAGTCCTTTTAACCACATCTATCATACAGTATCCATTTTTTGCCCTTTGATGGAGTACAGACATAGATGAACAGGCATGAGCTAGACGAGGAGCCTTCAAGCTTATTTGGACTGGAACATTGGCCCTACCAGGAGAGGATAGAAGACCCAAGCTAGCTGTAGGAGTCCAAGAGCAGCTTTCAGTACTTAAAGGGAGCCATTTGGGAAAAGAGTCAGGCTTTTCAACAAAGCATGACAAGAGGATGAGAAAAAATTAGCACAGGTGAAAATGGGAGAATCAGACTGGATATCTGAAAACAGTAATTTTCCTCATTGATGACCGTAGACAATGGAGCAGGTTGCCCAGAGATGCCGTCCAATCTCTGACCTTGGAGATTTTCCAGATTCTTACCATGCAAAACATTGGACTGATCTAGTGGTCTCCTCTCAGACCCGGTCTGGTCTCATAGCTAACCTTGCTTCAGGAAAAGTTCACCTGGATCTTAAGATCTTTTCCTACTTCTGCTACCCTAAAACCCTCTAGGAACCTGGACAAAATCAGCTGGTAGTCAGATTCCACTGGAGATCAACAGCCAAAGATTATTTTCAAATAAGCTACCAAATAAATTAAGAAACAATTTTTTAATTTTTTTTTTCAGTGAAGCAACCATTTATCTCTCAAGATACTGCCCCTAGCTTTTTAGAATTTTCGTCATACTTTAACTTTTTAGTGGCATCCCATACGTTGATAAACTTCCTGAGGTCCCTCCCAGCCTGAAGTTTTTTACAATCCTGGCTATTTGCTTTGTCAGCTAAAATCTCAAAAATGCATCTATGGTTGGAATCTGGTGGAACACAACACTCACAGTAGTGCTCCTGTAAAGGCATGTTAATGTTTTCCAAAGTCCAGTTCACAGAAGTCCTGTCAGAATTTTGCCACAAGGCTTAAGCAAATGAGCAGGGCTGAAGCAGCAGCAAACCATTAAACAAGGACCATTCAATACGCTTCCTTGTGTCTTGCATCACCTGTTTCAGAGCAGGATTTTCAAGAGTGATGCCTCAAACCATGTAAATGTGAACAGTCAGTTTTTCCCCCGGAACTAGAACATTTGTAAGTTCTCCCTAATTTTTATGTGGCTTTACAGCTTTTTAATATATTTGAAGTGAAAATGTTTCTTCTAAAACACATTCTTAACAAAGGCTATAACCCTGTCAAGGAACTCACATGGAAGGCATGTAATCAGGCAAATTCACCTGATGGTGATTCAGGCATCAACACTTCTTCCTCTAAATTGTATTGCAAGGAAAGCACTAACAGGCATGTAGGACGGTGTAAAGAATACCCCTTTTCATACACAGTGGAATGTAAATTGCTAACCACTTAAGAGGAAATCAAGATAGCACATAGTGGGACACTTTCTGAAATACTGGAATAATTACATTTTGTGTCGTAGGCAATGTTAATATGCACATTTAAAGGTTGCTCCTGTAGGTCAGTTGTCTGCAGGACTTCCACAACTTATTGCCTACTTCTAAAGTAGTAGCTGATGTTTCTTTGTTCTCATATGCACCTTCTGAGTCTTTCTAACTGTCTTGTGACCTAATTTGCCCCATATTTTTCCATCTTTTCTGCTTCACTATGAAAAAAATAATACACTTTTCCACTACTGCAACTCATTTTTAACCAACTATTTATACATTTTCCTGGCACGTAAGGAAAATACCAAATCCATTAAATTTCTAACTGCAAATGTGTTTAGTATGCTTTGTGTTTAGCACAAAAATGATAATTACTTCAGAACTATAGTCTTTAAAACACGGTTCAGAAAGGTATCTACAGAGAGGCAACCCCCACCTCTGTTAAAACAATACAGACCTCCTACTACAGGCCTATATTAAAAATGCATGTGCCATTTATTATCAAAACTATTTTAAAAAAGGCCCAGTTGCAAACAGCGTGAAGATATAATCTCATAAATAAAAGAATCATTAACACAAATGCACTAGAGGAGACAAACCATTTCAAATACATCCCTGTGTGCTTCAGGCTTAGATGCTGTGAAAGAGTATGCTCAGTTTGCAGTGTCCCAGAGGAACATGACCCATCTGCCCCAAGTAGTATCTATCCCATATGTTCCTATATATATATACACACTGGGCAAATTAATGTGTGAGCCACTAATGCCTTAATCTGCTGCCCTCCCTACTCTACAAAGGCATTGTTTTCCTCTACAATTCCTTAGTACTCACTTATACATGACTTTTTTTTTAACAAGTTATGTGATTAGGCAACTGGGATACAGGATATCTGGTAAAAGATAAGATTTTTTTTTCCCCATTCAGAACACAATCATTAGCCCAGAAATACACAGACCCCCAGATATTAAGTAGTATATTCTCTAATAAAGAGAAAAGAGATATGAAAGTCCTACAGTACATGCTGGTATAATTTGCTTTATCTCCACTGCCTTCCTCATCCTATAGAATGATCTCATTTACCTACATCTTAATCCCTGATTTCTGATAAATCTAAATAACTACTTGGCTGAAGAGAACTTTTAGGAAATTACCGCTACAACTCCTAAGTTAGTAGGGTCATCACTATCTGAGAAAGAAGTTCCTCAGCCATTCGTTTTGTCTTTGGAGTCTTTTCAAGCCATTAACCGTAGCAAAGTCCTCCACTGGATTCGTGGAAAGACAAAAATGATACCTCCACATTCTAAGGTGACCATATGGTGTATGAGGGAGAAGTAAGAGAGCTTGAATAGGAGTCAAAAAAGGAGAGAGATTGAAAATGAAGAAACATTTAAAAAAGACATTTCAAGACTGTTTTCATTCTAAAGAGCTTAGAAATGTTTTCAAGATTTTAGAAAACGAACAACGGTATTTTTTCATTTGCTGGGTTTTAGTCGAACATCTAAGGTTGTTCAATTCTCTGTTGTTTAGATAGCACTGAGTGCACTGATGTTAGCAAGCCCCAAAAATGTCAGTTCAAAATGGCCATAATCCAATGATCTACCAGCTCCCTACTATTGATTTTCTTTTCATAAAACATATTACCTGAAAAGCACTTAATGAGAAAAAAACTGAGAATTTTGGCTTCTATATCCAGGTCATAGTTTTGAAACAAACACTGAGTTAATAATTATTAGCTTAAATGAATGCTGAAACTGTATTCCAGTCACTTGCAAACCTCATCAAAGTTGTAAAGGCCTGTATAATATGTTAATCCATCTACTTTGCAGAAATGGCATATAAAAATGCATAAATGGCATATAAAAAGCATAAACAGATAGAGATTTTATGCAGTCAGAATCCTGACTCAGGAAGTTGGAGAGTTTGGTCACCAGAGAATGTCTTTTGCAAGTATTTTTCAATAAAATGCAAAATGAGTGCAGGGCTTAGTGGTAAGGAGCTGTTACTGTTTTCTTAAGGCAGTTTTTGTTGACTTTTCTGCTCCCCATGAGCTTTCTTGGATTAGAAAATTATTCTCCTTCTCAAACTGCATGACATTTCTATAAGAAACATATGGCATCCATTATTTTATCAAAGCTGTATGTTTGTGGCACTGGCAAGGCCACTGTGCTGAGGCCCCCAAGCCTTGCTTGTATTAAAATGCTGCTGCTATAAGCTCTGTGTTAAAAACACGGCTTTAGTAGAATTTCCAGGAACCATCTTTTCAAATCTGATAAGGCCTGTATGAGGATGACAAAAAGTGGTTTGGGTACCATAAAAATCTCAGTGCACAAGGACATGACATCCCCTTCACTTTGTACTTTGTAATCTCCCATGACAGTCAGCATGCTGGGAATCAAATAAATGAACAAATCCCACTCCTCCCATGTCCCCTTCCCTTCCACTTGGTCATCCAAAACAGCTTTCTGGACATCTGGCAATATTTTGAGAAAAGGCAACAACACATGTTGAGATCCATGGCACAACACATATTCAGTAACTCTGAAGCATTTTGAATATACATTGAGTTGTTTAATACACCCCTTTAGTTCCAAAGTAAACACCTCTACATACACCCAGGAAATCCCAAACACCACATGGACAGGTGACGTGATGGGCACACAATGGAGCAGTAGGTGTTGATGCATTCAGGATGGTTTCAGGTACCTCTCCCTACCAGTATTTCACTATTTTCACCTGGGACTTCTCTCAGATCTTAAAACCCAGGTTTCAACGGAACAGGTGCAAAGCAATACATGAGATGCAGGACAGAGTCCTCCCACAGCACAGTTGTCCTTGAGAACCAAGTGACTGGGAAAGGGAAATTGACCGTTTGTGGTGGGTTCAAGACCACAATTAAAGATAAAGAAAACAAAGCAGTTAGGTCTGGATGAGATCTCGGATAAATTTGCCAGACAATGGATAGCCCAGGGGAAATGGAACAGGGTTTATTAACTCTATAACTGTATACAGAAGAGACGTTCAGCACAAAACATATTCTGAGAAAAATACAGTGGGAGATCACTGACATATCGGTCCTTGGGTCTTTTTTCACATCAGAGATCTGGGGGACAAGAGCATGTCAGCCAAGTAGAGATGAGTACCACCACCCTCTCTATTATTCAAACATCACACCTGCCTGCAGTACAGCGGCACACAGGCTGTTTTCGGAGACTGGTGAATTCTTCAGTTCTTCTGCGTAGCTTCTCCAGCTCAACGCTCATTTGGCAGTCCTGATTCCTCAGCGCCTGAACTGCATCCCCCAGTGCAGGAGACACGCTTTCAAACAAAGAACCAAGACCCTGTCTTTCAAGCCCAAGGTTTAAGGATTCTCAAGTCCTTCCGCTTTCTTCAGCTAAGCACAGAGGAATTCTCCCCAACACTAAGCACTCCCCCCCCCCCAGTCTTTCTCAGTGGCAGAAATTACAGTCTCTCTTGCTGCTGATCAGTGCTCTCTAAAATGGTGGCAAGTGGCCACGTGCAGGACCCAAGATGGAGACTGAACACATGGCTGCGTCAGCAGGGCCACCTCCCCCTCACTCTGCACGTGGCCGAGAGGGTTTTCCAGGACCCTCCTGTCTCCTCTCTCCCCCTGTCTTACTCCAGAAGGAAGAAAGAGGAATCCCCCAGCTCACCCTGATGCTGAAGGGCTGCTCTGTGGTGGGGGGTGGTGGATGTGGTAGATCTGCACCAAAGTCTTGCTTCTCCGGTCCATGTCATCAGGTCCGGGCCAGGGCCAGGGTTGCCCCTGCCACACCAGGGTTGGCGCCACATGGGGCCATCCTCCTCCACCCTGTTGTTTACAGGAGCGGAGCGGATCCAGTGAGCCCCCTCCATCCCATTTCCAACTGGGAAACGGGGGAGGGAGCCGCTGGAATTCATCTTCCCAACCCATCTTCCCGCCTGCTGCCCCGGTAAGGTGGGTGGGGGTTAGCACGAGGCTCCAGTCCCCATGCTGGGCTGAAAGCCCTCAGCAAAAACAGACAGGACCAAGATCACTATCCGCTTTTATATGCTCACCTAGCTACACACCCTTACAGGCAGGTACTTGGGGCAGTGTCACCTCCCTCCAGGACAGGACACGGGGGGGATGGAGGTCCTCCCAAAGCAACATAATTTTTTTTTTTCTCCATGAAAGCACAAATCTGTACATCTGAAAATTCTGGTAATTTTCAAACTGCAACACGCACTGGTGTTATATATTATAGGCAGGAATTTTGCTCCAGGCTGCGCCCAGGCAACACAATAATCTGTTTGGCTAACCTTGGGCAGAAGCAGAGTGCCACAAACTGAGCCCCAAATCAAGTCATTTTAGAATTCAAATACTGAAATTCTGTAACCGTGTTAGAATAAAATATTTTATGGGATTCAACTGAACCCAAGGGACAAGTCCTTCCCAGGGCTCTGTTGTCAGTTCTCTCCAGCAGATACTTTTCATTTCAGCCAAGTGTGTTGGCAAACTCTGCAAACCCCTGCTATATTATCTAAGTATTTTTAGATTGATAGGACAAAAGCAAACTTACAATACATCATCTTGTGTGTCAGCAGTATGTTCTGGTCCCAGAGATGCTGAAGCATCTGACAAAGCACTCGCAGAAAATTGTGCTTGGTCCCAACGTGTTTCAAGTGGGAGGCATGCAGACATGGTAGAGTCCAACATCTGCAGTCCATAGCGAGGTTTTTGTTTTACCAGCAGAACCTGCAGATGCAAGAGCATCCTTCACTCCTAGTACCAAAACATAGGCCTGAGTATGGCTGGAAGGGTTTATCATTGGATGTCAGGAGACTGGAAGACTTAGTCAGACCTACTTTCTAAGTGTTCTTATTTTGAGCTTCAGGGGAAAGCAAAAACCATGCCTTACACCAAACACTTGTCTGAGCTACCATGTGTTGGAAGTCTTCTGGGCTTCTGAATAGAAAGAAGATAAATGAAAAGAAATTCATAAGTGAAAGAAATTCATCCACATTACACAGATGAAGGTCAGTAAACTTCCTTGCCTCCAACCACATTCTTGTGGTGAATGAGAAACAGAACAGGCATCCTCCTCATTCACCTCATAATTCCTTTCCTTCACTGACCACTGCTTGAAATTTTCCTAGTCAGTGGTGACCAGTCATATTCCAAAGAAGATAAAAAGACAAGCACTAAGTGAGCATCTTCTGCTGCAGCAGACACAGGATACCTGGAAATGTCTGCAGAACAATAGCTAAGCACTTCCTTCACCTCTGGAAAATGTATGAAAACGTATATAGGTCACCTGAGTAAGACAAGAGAAGTCATTTGCATTTCTGACTCCAGCCATCGCTATAGGAGGCAAACATGGCAATGGCCAGCCAAGGAGCTTTCCATTCCCAAAAGACTTAGATACGCAGATGGTCACACTTCTGCATGAGAAAGCATATTCCTTTAAAGTACCCTGCTATGTTCCTTTAAGCAAACATCTCTTTCCACAAGAACTTTCATTGATCTAAGGATCTTAAGGCACGTAGAACCAAGGGTTTGATTCATTATAAAGACGTGTGCTTGGTACACATGACAGGCTAAAAATTAGCAAGCAGCATGTTATCATCTATTCTATGTTCAACTAGCTCCCTTTTTTGCCTGTGGCAGAGAAACTCTGTAATTTTTCTGGCATTCAACACATCTGAATAAGCATGTTCCCCACCCCATCATAAGCCTGGTTTTTCAGAGTGTGTGCATAGATTTTCAAATCTCTCCTAGTTACAAGGAGCATTTACAGATTTACAGATTACAGCCAACATTGCTGCCAAACTGGAGAAAACATGGCCCAATAAATTCACTCCTCCTAAGAGCCGTTCATGCCCTCCAGCATCCCAGGCCAGGATAATCTGTTCCATGTGCTCCTAGGTTGCTTCAAGACACAAAAGGAAAAGCAGGAATGCAGGTTCCTTTTTTTTTAATTAAGGTGAAACACAATACAGGGGAATATTTGTGCTGGTGTGTCTCTGTATTATTTTATCTGTAGATAAAAATTAGTGCTTGGGCCTGCTAAGGCAACCCTGGCACATGCACATCTGAGCAATGATTCCTGCAATGTATTAACTGCTGACTCCTTATTTAGCAGCCATGAAGCACATGCTTTGGAAGACTTGTGCTGATTCTAAAGACACTGAGTTTAACAGATGAAAACACAAGGGTGTCATATTCTGTGGAGATCAAATTTAAATTCATTCCATGTATCTCAGGCTCATGTCCTTGCATTATTACCTTGTTGTGATGTTCCAGATTAATATCCTTGCTGGTGTTATACGATTTTGGAGCTCAGTGAGTGCACGGGGATTCCTGACAGGATCTTCTATTTCATGCCTCCTCCATGTTTCCTGGTGTCAGCAGGAATAGGACACACATCTTTCTTAAAAGCAAAAGCTCCTCCTACAGCTCTCAACAGTGAATTGTCTGCAACACCTACTTTGCTATCAGCAAATTAAGGGGCCCGTGTGCACACTGGTTCATTCACAACACATACTAAACACCTGAAGCTCCCTGGCAAGAGTTTTCAAGGATACAGCTGGATATGTTTTGCTTGTTTCCACAGCACATTGCAATTAGGTTATTTCAGTGTTGCAACTGTAGGTTGTTCTGATCCAATACAAATCTAGCTTGCTCCAATTTTGTACATAACAATTTCTTCCTTTTACATATTTATATATATGTATATATATACATGTAAGAATAACTAAAATTTCTTAGGCACATCTAAGATACTTTTTCCAACAAAGGCTAAAGCCTTTGCACTTGAAACAAAACAAGTTAAATACACAAACCTAAAGTAAATTTCTTTGAAAAGTTATTTCCACATTTGTGTTTCCTAGAAATTTTGGATTCCAGGGTTTTATTAAATTTAGGGGTAATAAGTGTCAGGAATCTCTCAAGAAACCCTTTGAGGCATTGCAAGAAATCAGACAAAGCATAAATGAAATGGGTCAGATTAAGTGTCCTAACTGCCTGGGTTGAGCTCAGAAACTTTTGAGGTGTCATTACCACTGATCACAGTCCTGCTGTTATTTCAATGCATTTCCTCAGCAGTGAGCCTTGTGTCTCTCTGCTGTATCAGCAACACCAAAAAAAATGGTTTTGACAGTATTGTGGAAATCCCAGCAGCCAGAGTTCGGTGAATACTCCACTGCTATATTGGAAACGACAATATCCATCTGCCTCCAAAGAAAACAGTGGCCCACAGAGTGCCAGCAAAGTCATATTGTTAGAGCTCAGGGCACTCCACCCTTATGGGACACACTGGGTCTGAGCTGCAGAAGGGTGGGAGTGAGCTCGCTGCACACATAGAGGGACTCTTGTCAACAAGAGGCCGTAGACAGGCAAAGAATCCTAAACAGGAAAGCCAACAAATGTAAATGCTTTCCTCCTTTTCAGAGGTCAACCTATGGCAGATTTTTCTCATGTGTACAACGTCTCCGTCATTAACCAGGCAAGCCTCTGGGATAACGATCTCATGAGAAGGAGAAAGATTTCAATTGTTGTGGATAATAATACATTATGTCCCAATTAAATAGAAAGCTGCACTTGAGCAGTTTAGCCAATATTGAATGCCAGCTTGAAATGTTAGCGATTAAATTGCAGCCTAGAAATTTGTTCCCAACTATCAATTATTTAATACTCAGAGTTTGGAGAATTATGAGATGTTTCAATCATGCCACTAGCTAGAAATAAGTACCCCATTAAAGGAGATATTATCAAAATAGTGGAGTTTGAAAGGAACTCTTAAGGGAAAGCATTACAATTTCTATCCAAATGGCAACTGCACTTTCTGGGTGGAAAGGGAAAGGTTTCTTACTGTGTAAGAGCCCATTTGAGGACACACAAAGCAAAGAGAAACAGATGGCTTCTGTCATGGCAAATGGAATAAACTGGCAAAAGTTATCACTTACAGAAACTGATGGACTCAAAGAGGACTCAAAGAGAACTCAAAGTTCTCTTATACAGTAGCTTCAAGACTGAACAGGCAGTCCTTTTGTGTAGAAATAAGTCTCCCATATAGCAAGGTTCATAGTATTGTTAGCAGAACACTGAGCAAGATTTCAGAGCTCCCTCTCAGTATTACTGTGATCTTCTGTGCTGATCTCATGTGTGATGTACTAAAGTGATACCTTGTCCTAATGCTATTATTATTGCAAAAAACCTGTTCGTAAGGCCAGAAAAGACATGTGGGTTTTTATTTTTGCCGATCGTAACACATTTCCTACCCAGGAATGTTGATAAATATTTCACTGTAGTTGCACATTATTTATCTGGATGGATCATTGTACATACACAATGGCTATTTGTGCATACACAATAAATAGATTCAAAAGACTACTGAAATTTTTCTGACAAGAATACTTTACATATCACTCAACATAGGTGCATTAGTATACAGTAGACAACCATTTATTCCTCTAAATTCAGGGGGAAAAAATACCAAAAGCATGATGATTGCACTAAGCATCATATATTAATGCTGTCCATTAGGAAGGAAAAAATTACAATCTTAATCAGTAATAAATACTTCTGCAAATAAGTAAGAAATAGCCTCAAAAAAAGGAAGATACAATTTTGCGTTAATGTTCAACAGCATAATATAAATAGTTTCAAAATAAAATATCTTTAGGTGGTGATTTGAGCCAGTCTGTATTCAAATCACCTGAAGGATACTACTGTTGAACATCTAGAACCATGCACTCATATTTTTAAAGCCTTGAAATTTACATCATTTACTATGTTGAAATCATGCCTAATGAACAATAAAGCACCCACAAAATTTGTGGGGGAACATGGCTGGTAAATGCTAAACCTGGGACTGCCTGTACACCCAGGTTAAATGAGAGGAAAGTGGGCAGATTCTAAAATGTTGTTGGCCTCTGGTGAACTCCTCACTTCACTGCATATCATATTGTTACTTAGGGTTCTTTTTTTAATACTCAGTGCCTGAAGTAACATCAGAACTTTCCCCATTCAGTTGCAGCATTATAGTAAATTCGTCGTGATTATTAGAACATCATATGCAATATTTCATACAGTAAATGACTTGCATATATTATAAAAATAATAAAATTATAGAAGGAATGATTTCTGATGGCAGGTGGATTCTGCTTAAGCCATGCAAAGCACCAGTCTTGCTACCTTATTAAAATATCCCTACAGGGCTAAATCTTTGCAGTAAATCCCTCCTCTCTTCATTTAAAATAGGTAACAAATTACTGCTCTTGGAAACTTGCGGGTCCTACACATCGATGCATATGGTTTCTGCCATAGCTGTTACCATCCTCTCTCGCTGCTAAACACACACAAACAGTCCGTGAAAACAAGAGAATGGAGGAACAGTCATTTATCTAGAGATTTTTTCTTTTGGTGAGGTTTGCAATATTAGTGTGACTGGAAGATACTGACCTTAAGAGGGAGAAAGTCTCTGCCCCCAGGTACCTAGATTTTGAATGAAGAGGAGGGCTGAGGAGAGCAGGCTGGCTCACGGAGAAGACTCTCTGAGGAATCCGACCCACAAGAAGGGTCGGATGGAGGAACCCGGTAACTACAGACCTGTCAGCCTGACCTCAGTGCCAGGGAAACTGATGGAGCAGGTTATCTTGGGGGCAATAACTGCGAACCTGAGGGATGGCCAAGGGCTCAGGTCCAGCCAACATGGGTTCAGGAAGGGCAGATCCTGCCTCTCCAACCTGATCTCCTTCTGTGATCAGGTGACCCGCTTGGTGGATGTGGGGAGGCCTGTGGATGTGGTCTATCTGGACTTCAGCAAGGCCTTTGACACTGTCCCCCACAGCAAACTGCTGGCTAAGCTGTCAGCCCACGGCTTGGACAGCAACACTCTGCGCTGGGTTAGGAACTGGCTAGAGGGCCGAGCCCAGAGGGTGGTGGTGAATGGTGCCACATCCAGCTGGTGGCCGGTCACTAGCGGTGTCCCTCAAGGATCGGTGCTGGGCCCCATCCTCTTTAACATCTTCATA
>VXBP01000760.1:0-14034 GCA_013400115.1 Rhinopomastus cyanomelas | reverse complement strand
TGGCACTTGGTGCCATGGTCTAGCCTTGAGCTCTGTGGTAACGGGTTGGACTTGATGATCTATGAGGTCTCTTCCAACCTTGGTAATACTGTGGTACTGTGACACTGTGAATTAAAAATCATGCCTCCTTTCTTATCAGTCCCCTGAAACTGCTGTCTGTATGGTTTAACAGCACTACCTGTCTGAGCTGTGAGGGCAACACTCCTGGTTCCACTATCCATTCTGGGTCACATCACATGGGGGCACTTCAGACCTCCAAGAGGATGCTGGATCACACTACTGCTGCTGCCTCAGACCCAGTCCACTGCTGTATCAGTCCCATGCTTCTTCAGTACATGAGGCCGTGTCCCTTCAGCAAGTTCCTCTGGCTGACCTAAGACGATAAATGTCATGAAATGCAATCTCTTCTTAGGAAATAGTTTTGACAATGAAGCATCACACTATATGAAAGAAGAAAAAGCACCACAAAATGCAGTTGTACTGTGTTTTCTCTCACAAAGTAGTGCAACCCATTAATTCACATAAACGTAGCATTTTACATTAAAATCATTTCTGACTCCCAGACATTCATGGCACCTAAAAGTATGAATTCTGTTGTCAATGTGTTACTCTGCTCAGATTGTCCAGTGTGTTTGCTGTGCCGTACTGATTATCAAGCTTAAAGTCTTGTGCTCACTGTTGATGTATTCCTGCAAAGTGTGCACCAGAAAATTGCTCTGCCCCATCAGCCAAATTTCTTTTTAATACAGACTTGAACCCTTAATTTAGCAGGAAAGACAGTGGAAAGATAAGTTCCTTTCTCTATATTCAGTTATTAGCCATGCAGCAGCAGAGCTTTCCACACTGTTAGGAAACAGTGATCGTGCCCCATGGAAAGTAACTTTTCCAACCCCTTTTGAACCTCTTTTCAAAACCTTTTTGCATTTAATATGTAATATGGCTATTTATAAATAGTATGTGTCAGAAGTAGCAGAACGTATTTAATTGTCACTGCCATTGGCATGCATGGAAACAATATAAAAATGATGTTCACAATTCTAAAATAAAACTTTAAAAATGCATTTTTTCAGAAGTTTTCAAAAGTTAGAGTTTTTTAGTAAGACTGGAAAGTTTTACTTTTGACATCTTCTTTAAAAATGAAATAATTTCATGCTTTTAACCCCACTGGTTTTTGTGAGGGACATCTTTAACTTTCCTAAGTTTACAGTAGTAAAGATGGAGTAAAATAAATATCAGAATGCAAAGGAAAAACTTTGCATTTTATTGTAGTGAAAGATTAAGAGTGACTACCTTCAAGTGAGTTTTCATTTCTGTAATGACAGTTTTACTTAAAGTATACTTGTGTGTTCAAAATCCAAAACCCACAGCAGAAGATCAAGTGTTCTCCTTTCATAGAGGATTGTTAGAGAAAACGACATCTGCTACCCTTGGCCCAGAGTGACACTGATGCCTGTAAAGAAGCTAAATCTGCAAGAGTAGGCGTGCTCCCCAGAGAGCAATGAGGTTTGCTGTATGGGGCAGCCTGTGCTTGGGCTGCTCTAAGAGACAAGATCAATTGTCAGGCAGGAATTCATAAAACTGATTATGTTCAGGAGAAAACAGAAGCTGAGACCTAAATGGACTAAATATTTTGCTAAAGTTGGATATTTGGACAAGGGAAGTGCTTTGCTGTTGACATTTATCTTCTGTGCTGAGCGAAACAGAAACTTGTGCACATTTCTAGATAATGGCCTGGACATCACAAAAGAAAATGCATGATGTATCTCATCAGTGCCATCTCCTAAAGGATACACCCTGTGATGCCCAGCATACTGACTGACTGTACTGAGGAAGAAACAATAACTGTACTTTTCTCTACCTTTTCCCACTGCATAAAAGGAGTAGAGGGAGGGAATATGAAAGTGGAATTTTACTTCTAAAACAGTGACAAAAAGCTGGAAAGTTTTAACAGTTACAATAATTACGTTGAACTTTGAGTGAAACAGTGTTTTGTTTCTGTGGAATTATTGTAATTCTTTTATGACATATTATACCAGTGAAGAACACCATGGTAGGGGTTGGAAGGGCCCTTTGCAAATCATCTAGTGCCATGTCCCCCCATGTCAAAGCAGGATCACCCAGGGCAGGTCACACAGGGTTTTGAAAGTCTCCAGAGAAGGAGACTCCACAAACTCTGGGCAGGAGCCTGTTTCAGTGCTCTGTTGTTCTACAATAAAGAAGTTTTTCCTGATGTTAAGGTGAACCTCCTGTGCTCTAAGTTGTACCCGTTGCCTATCATGTGACACTCCTGAAAAGAGACTCGCCCCTCGTTCTTGAAAGCCACCCTTCAGATATTTATAGACATTAATAAGATCTCCTCTCAGCTTTCTCTTCTCCAGGCTACACAGAACCCAGTTCTCTCAGCCTCTCCTCATGGGAGAGGTGTTCAAGTCCCTTAAGCATGTTGGAACCTCTCCAGAAGTTCCCTGTCTCTCTTGAAATGGATAGCCCAGCACTGGACACAGAACTCCAGGTATAGTCTCACTAGAGGAGAGTAGATAGGAAGGAGAACCTCCCTCGATCTGCTGGACACTATTTTCTTGATGCATCCCAGGATGCCATTGGCTTTCCTCACCACAGGGCCACATAGCTGTCCCATGGATAATTTACTGTACACCAGGACTACAAGGCGAATCAGTCAATCCTCCCAGTTTTGTATCATCAGCAATAAGAGGACATAAATTACTCTAGAAACCTCTAGGTCATTTTTCATTGTGGACATTACGTGTCTTTTCAGTATTACATTGCTGTGGAGGCAGCTTCCGGCATTAACACTTTTTTCCTTCTCTTTCAGGTCTATACTGTATTTGTGCTAATGTTAAGCAGCACTGTTCACTTAGTGTATTCTTGCAGTAAATGGTGCCCATGTCCAATCACAAGACTCTCAACCCCAAGTCTCACCTGTCAAACACTCAATTTTTCCACAGCTCAGCAGTTGTCCAGAACAAGACAGCAATCATGGATATTGTCAGGTATGAGTCAAACACATTCAAAAGTCTTTTATAAACTCTGCTCAATAGCAATGACCTTTCATAGTATTTTTTTAGCAAGTCCCTGTGAAACATATTTCAAGGTAAGTATTACTCTGGTACTCTTACAAAGTCATTAGTTGGTCCAGACAGTCCCATGAGCCCTGTTCCAGCACTGCATTTAAGCAAGTCACCCAATGTTAAGATTAAAAGCAAGCTTGTACTTAGATACCTTGCTGCCCTATAATGAAGGAACTTACTACAAAGTTACAATGCTTTGCACCTGCCTACCACTGCAAATGTGGTTTGCAGAAAAAATGCTGCCATAGGTCAAAGAAAGTCTTCACATACACTTTAATTTCTTCAATAGCTTCCTCACAACTGAACAGGACAGAGTGGCTGACGGGAGTCATCCAGCTCTGTTGCAGTCATGCAACCACTGATATTTAAGAGTCATGCCAAAATGCTTGCATTTAACAATCAGACACTGCAACTCAGGCTCCAACAGGCAAGAAATTTGAGATCTATCACCCTTCCCTTTTGCTTTTATGATTGCATGCAAACATCTAAACTAGGTGAACCTTCAGATGGTTTCCAGGGTGTACAGAGCACTGGCAGCTTGTTCTGGAAAAACCACTGCCAGGCTGAAATGAGTAGCTGTTGAGCAGATGGAGTGTTTTATTATTTGGAATTCAGTATCTGCTTACTTTCTAAGGTTCAATGTTCAAAAACAAACACACAGGTAAAAATACAGGCAAATCATACAGAACCCAGAAATCTTTGGACCTGGCTTTAGAATTTATCAGAGCCTAACAGCAAGAATATCTCTCGTCATAAAAAAAAGTTTTTTTCCTTAAAAATAAGCTTTGTGAGTTAGTCACTATGGCAAAATTTGGTAAAAGTTACATATTCTGTGGGAAAGAAATAATTTTGATTCAGTTACCATTAGTAAAGTAGAAATATATACAGTTAATTAAGACAATTCAGCAAGCTAAAATGAGAAGATTTGCCACTTTCCAAAGATGATGGACTGAAACAGAGAAGTGTGAAAGGCTCGCATGAGGTTTAGAATTGAGAGGAGAGGATATTGTCCAAGACACAATTAAATCTGCAGGGAATGTTGTTTAGGGCTTGTGATCAGAACAAGTCATAGTGTGAAACGACTGATCCACCATGGAATCATCGAATCATCAAGGTTGGAAAAGACCTTCAAGATCATCAAGTCCAACCATCTGCCCTACAATCCCTAACCACTAAACCAGGGTCCTCAAACTTTTCAAACAGGGGGCCAGGTCACTGTCCCTCAGACAGTGTCGGGGGCCCAGCTGTAGTTTGTGCTGCCTGGCTTGTCCTGCCTGGGAGTTGGAGGGAGAGACAGCGAGCCGCACGCCTCAGCCTGGCCGTGCAGTCGGCAGGAGGAAGCCAACTGCGGCTGCCCAGAGGGGTGGGGGGGTTAGTAAATACCGGTGGACCGGCGGGCCAGATTGGACATCCTGGGGGGCCTGCCGGGGTTTGAGAACCCCTGCGCTAAACTAACTCCTGAAACACCACGTCTATCCCATTTTCTGAACATCTCCAGGGACAGTGCCTCCACCACCTTCCTGGACAGACTGTTCCAAGGCCTCACCACTCTCTCAGTGCAGAAATTTTTCTAATATCCAATCTGAACCTTCCCTGGCACAACTTGACCCCATTTCCTCTTGTCCTATCTCTATCCAGTTTATAGCACAGAGTTATACTTTAATCTGGTACAAGCCTGTGACTTGAATCACCAGTCTGGATGGTGATTCAGCTTTCTAGTTCTCAGTTCTCAGAAGAAAGCACAAAATATTTACTAGGTTAGGCAAAAACATCTGTGCTATTCACAGGCAGATCATCACACAACTAGGATAAAAGAGATGGTACCAGCAGAGTCTAACCGCATGGTTATATTTATAGTACTCTGTTTGGAGGATGTGACAAAATTTTTGACCCTAAAGAAATTTTTTAATTTTTGGCTATTGAAGAATTTGTAGATATTCCCTGCAGTATGACCAAACTCACGTGTATTCCCTAAACTATTAGCATCTCTAGCAGTGTTTTAAAGCTAACACTATCTGTACTCAGAACATCATTCAGTACTGGGAAGCACTGTGGGTCACACCTCCTGCATGCTTTAGCAAACAGTGGGTATCTTTCACCATGCATTTGAGTGCAATGAGAATGATGCTGTCTTAATGTAATTGGAGCTAGTAACATTTAGGCTTCTTTGGGATTAGAAAGTTTTATGCCAAAGAGCACTGGCAGCCTCAGGATCCCAGGGTGCTGCTGTCTGCATCTCAGGGTGGTTGTATATGTGCTGTGCATCTTCTGGCTGAGGCTTGTTTGCCCACATCCACCTGAACTGCATGGTTATAAACCACAGCTCCTGCTCCTACTGAAAAAGTTCTGCCATCACCCACTTTAGAACAGCTCTGATGTGGGCTGAGCTCAAGTGCCAGACTCCTGACAGCTCCATAGTACCAGTGTAGTGATGGCGATATGACTGCATTGACTGAGATGCATTAACAACATACAACAACATCCAGCTCCAGTCTAACCCCAGTGCATTAAACTATGAAGTTGCACTGTGAAATGTCATAACGTCTTTATCAGTCTTTATCGTCTCTAGTGGAGATACTTTGCATTTTGTTCACGATTACAAGTAATTTTCTCTACATAAACTTCATGCATGTTTTATTAATATTTGTATGATCAATTACTGCTCTGTTAATAGATGCAACAACAGAACTTACTGGTATTCACAACTCCTAAAAACAAGTCTTGTTCAATGCCAACTTCAAGCAGCATGGATGATGTGTTAGACTGCTCTTTGCTGAATTTTGTGGGATAAGCACATCACTTTCTGCCAGTGCTGTCAACAGTTTTCATGGTGACATTATGAAAAACACCATCTCTCAGGCTAAAAGCAAACTTAAGACATTTTGCAATAAATAATTCTTGGCAGCTTGTATCAAATGATCATGGAAAAGTTGTGGGAGCTCAGCCTTTTCTGCTTTTATTTTTCTGGAGTCCTGTTGTCTAATCAAATGTCCCACTTAGCTAAGTGCAGAAGACTGCTCACTTTTTAAATCCAGTGGGCAAGACTGATGTCTTAGAGTCAGGTTATACTTTTGTAGAGTGAACCTGAATTTTTTCTTGGACTTTCTGAAATGGTAGGATTTGATTATATTCATTTAATGATGTTAAAAGTGTTTGAACCCTCCCTCCTTCAGTAAGTCACACCAATGTCACAGAGTATCATAGGAAGCTGGATCTAGGGTGAATCTTTTTCTATGTAAAAGCATAGAAGTCTTTAGAGCTTTGTAAAGACATAATTCTACTCAGTCCTGCTGAACAGCAATGCAAAGTGGCAAGCTTGACGGTAGGGCTTTAGGGGCCACTCCACCCTCAAGAGGTTGAGGCTCCATGAAGAAAGAAGGGGGCCTGTGCTGCTTCTTTTGCAGAAGTGTCAGGGTTTTTGGGTAGATTAACTGCTATTCCATATTGTTTTGTAATTTATATAACAGAGACCTACAGTTCTGGATAGGAGTCATTTTTATTATAGCAGGAATTCACAGAAATAATTTCAGGACCACAGATCCCTTTAGACAGGCATTTCAGATATGATTAAATGCCCTTACTGGAAACAAAAACCTCTGCTCAGTGCAATGAGTTTCACATGGGCCCCAGAGCCATTCTTCTGCTCCCATTCAACTGGCAAAGAGATATCACCTTCAAAGAGCTCCTCCAGCTTCCCCCACAGCAATACAAGATCCAGTTTTCCTTCATGGGATTTTAACTCTTTGGACCCTTACTGAAACTTGTGGGCACACAAAGTGAAGGCAGTGGTGGATTTTTATTCTGCAATGCTAACACCTTTCCCCCAGCACAAGTTAATTTCAAGCAGTCATGCTGCAGTATAACTGTGCATTCTGGTGCACTGGAGTGAGAGCAAAGCCAGAGAAAGAAATAAAAAGTTATCTAGATAAAAACATTGTCCTTCTTCACCAAAAAAAAAAAAAAAAAAGGCTGGGAGGAGATTGTCTACATTGCTGCCAAAAGTCCCTGGTGGAGGGACATCTTTAGTATGACAGATGACAAACTAGAATGCAACTTCTCAAGGACTCACATCTGAATTTGCACCCTGTGCCCATCTCACAATTACTCCAACCTGGGAAAACACTCATCTTCAAACTGGAGATTTAAGTCCTTCATGTTTAGAATCTGGAGGTATTAGACCTGTTAAATAAGAAGTTACTCTGATATTTGTATCCAAGAAGGAAGGTGGTTTCAGGGACATACCCAGCTCTTCTGCCATCTGACAGGCCACACTGAACAACCTGGGCGAGCTGCTGTGAGCAGCCAGGAGCAGGAAGTACTGCCTTGCAGCACTGAGTTATGTGCTGAACTCATGGCTGCCTACCAGCATATTCCCCTGCACGCTTCACTGAGCGAAAGGGAAATCTTCCAGCAGAAAGCTAATCACTGTCACTGCTTTTGGCTTTTGAAGCCAATCAAGCTGCATGATTTGAACCAATAGCAAAACAGAGCTCTCAGCACACAGAAGTTTTCATTTACCTTCCGCAACCACACAACAGCTGCAAGAAATGCGAAGAAAAACCATAGCAAATAAAAGAGTTGATATTAAATTTGGAGTGGAGTTGCCAACGAGAGTGCGCTGGTGCTTTGTGATGTACAGCAGTGGCCAGATCCACTTTCAGCCTGTAGATGAGGTGGATCTTTGAGACCGAGCATACCATGTCAGTGGTCAGTCAGGAAATGAGAAGTGAGAGAGCAGACACTCCACTCAGCTCATTCCTGAGAGCAGAAAGTCTGAACATCTGCAGCGACACGAGCAATCACAAGCACAATGGCAAAGTGCAACCCTTTGCTAATTCAAAGGTCCCTGTTCTCGGGCTATCAGCGTGCAGAGGTGAAACCATCGTCCTTTGGTGGCACTTCCTCTGGCTGAGGCAGGTGATCCAGGGCCCCGCGTGCTCCTTCTGACCACAGCAGTCTTCCACCCCAGCTGCAGTAGCCGCTGCAGGCTACCAAATGACCGCAGAGAAAAAATACCGACTTACATCAAACAGGGCTCCTTCATGGCAGCTAGAGATAAAAACAGAACTTCAGAGTAGCAATTGGACACGTGTGCACTGTAACTCATGCAATGTGATGGACAGTTTACACAGCTTAACCTTTCCCATTTTAAGTGAATTTAAGTCATTTTCTTTAAAATAATGGTGTGTGATACAACCCTCAGGCCCGCAGGGACCATAACACATGTCCAGCAATGACATGAGCTTACAAGACAAAATAAAAATTATGGTAGATTCCTAAAATTTAGTATATTTATAATATCTTTCCTAAATTAAACTAGAAAAAATCTATGCTTCACTGATTCAGGAAAAAAAAAACCAAACCCTAACAATTAATGTTTCAGGTACTACAAATTTCTAAGTGACACATAGCAAGACTTAGACTTGGGGTTAAATTGTGGAATTAAAAAGTGCCTTTGACTTAAAAATAAGAGCAATTTAGAACCTTCTGTTAGTTTCTCTGGCAGCTGTATTATAAGGGTGTTTGTGTGTCACTGTCTTTTTATTTTCCATCAAATATGCCAGTGCAGCAATTTCCCTACAACAAGCTAAAAACTTCAGCCCTTCCTCAGAGATCATGAAGGACCCGAGCTCTCTCTTCTGAGCCAACATTCGGTTTGTGTTGGTACGTCCCCCAAGTGACTCCATGCGAGCACTTGGTGCTGGTACAAGCAAGAGGTGAAGTAATGATCAAGCAAAGCATGTGTGATCTGTGCAGTTTGTTTGGTGAGCAGGAGAGTTCTTTAGCTTCTCCATCTCAGGGTACAAATCAGAGAAGAAATGAACATGCCATCTAAGCTACAACATCTGTACGTACAAAGCTCCAAGACAAAGAGGGTAAGAAAAGTGAGAGAACCAGAGTTGAACAAAATGAAGGGGTTTTTTTACCCAATGTAAATACAAACATAAAGCAGCTACATGGCTGCTATGTAGTCCTTGTTTAATAGCAATCAAAATAAGTGAATACAGAGACAAAATACAAGTTGTTAGCTATCTCCTCGGTGAAAATTACCCTATTGTCTCCACCGTCCAGTGACTATCAGCAAACTCCTTTAGTGTGTCTTTGATGCAAAACACTCCTGCCTTAGACCATCAAAGATTTGTTTGGTCACATTGATGTTCCTGCTCACTTAACTTAAACATATTTTCTCCAGACTTTTATGAGATACTTTCTGTCTTATGATCTCAAATTGAACTAATTTTTAGGTGTTGCTTGTGTCTTCCTACTACTCATACCATAAAAAGTGGTTTTTAGACTTTTTTGCCAAATAAGTTCCAGTCTTACTGTGAAAGAAACATTGTTCACTTTGGTCTCCATATGCAAAAATAACAACGGTGCCTGGGTGACATGCCAAAGTTCCTATACCCCCAAGCAGGCACAGATCAGGATGGATCACCAGTAGGCACAAGAGTTGTCTCACATGGTTGTCTACAACACCTCAGAGTTCCACAATATCTCAGATGTGACCTTTACAATTAAAAAAATGGCTCCTTTCTTCTCCCACTTTTGCCCTCCACAATGCATTAAACGTTGTTTATCTCTCAGATGGTTTTGTCAGTGTTGCAAACATGACATGGGGACATGTCCTGACATGGGGACAAATCTTCAGTATATACTGACCAAAGGTTGGGGGGTTGGACTCTTATTAATTGTGATCTAAGTTGCTTAATTCTCCTGCAAGCTGCGCTGAAAATGAGCCCTACTGTGCCATGCCGCATCAATTAGGACACAGAAGGTGACCTGAAGCAACGGTTCTGATGCAAGAAACTTGCTGTCGGATTGTCTGAGTTTGTGAAAAAAGGTACAGAGAAGAGACTGTGAATTTTTTTAATATTTAAAGATTCAGCATCATCTTGAAAATCACAGATTGTTATTCTACTTTGTTACTTCTACTGTAATTAATGCAATGTTTACATTCAATGAAATTATTCAATGGAAGTTATTCAATGAAAGAACATACTATTCTATTCTTGTGCAGTTTGCTGTTCCAGCACACCTCTTTCATATATGGTCATTTTGTCATAGAATCACAGAATATTTTAGGTTGGAAAAGACCTTCAAGATTATCGCGTCCAACCATTAACCTAACTCTACCAAGGCCACTGCTAAACTTTGTCCTTGAGCATCACATCTACAGGACTTTTAAAAGTGTCTGGTAATATGTCTCGTTACTTGTGAGAAGAGACCAAACCCACATCTCTACAGCCTCCTTTCAGGTAGTTGTACACAGTGATACGGTCTCCATATTATTGCTTCTCTTATATCATATTGCTCCAGCTTATTTCATACTACCTGTTGAATTACATAATCACTTTCAAGTAGCAGAATACGTTTTGCCATCTTTTAATCATTAGATAGGAAGAATCAAGAGTTAAAAACAAAAGAAAAAGAGATCAAAGGTTTTTGTAACCCTACATACTAAATCACACTTTGCAAGAGGATTAAATGAGATGAAGATCGTTGAATAAATTGCCCAATAAATAAAGACCACACAAAGAAAGAGAAGCATAGTAAGCCAAATGGAAACATAACTAGCCACTCTATGCAGAAAATGAACACAAATTAAATTAAGCAAGAATGAAAAATGCAGTCAAGGGATCAGAAAAAAAGCAGGTCCTAAAGGTATTGCTGGCTTCGGTCCATCTCTGTATCTGTGTCTGCCTCTAGTCAATACCATTAAGCATCTCACCACCACTGAATTAAATTTATCTGATTAGAGGATTTCAATATTTTGGAGGATATATCCTATGCTTCCAAGAGTGTTGTGTTTTAGTTTTGATAGTCACTGGAAATAAAATGTTTGCGACCAACAAATGACATTTCATGTAATGAATCTTTACTAAGCATAATTTCAGTAATTGCTTTCCTTTCTCTCTGACAAGCCACAGCAAGAACATGAAAGACAAACATTTGGAAAGGCCAAGGAAACTGCATGAAAGTGGAAAAGAAGACCAAATAGTGAAATCTAATTACAAATATTAGTGATGTATTTATACAATTATAAAATTATAATTTTTATGTTATTATTTCAACTAATAAGCTGCATAAAGGTACCCATTCCCAAGAGTGTGTACTCAGAGTGAAGAGCAAAATCTTTCAGTCATGAAGGCCTTAGCTCAGGTGAGAGTTTCAGCAGCTTCAACAGGCAAACTTCTTTTTCTGAAATGAGCACATGCTTATAAAATGGGAAACTATGAATATTTTAATTTTTTTCTACCCAGCTGGGCTACACCTGCTCCAACCTTGATCTAGTAAACTGCAGAGACAAACAGTGCACCTTTCCTTACTAATCAAGCGATATGATTCTGAAAGAACGAAAAAAATGAAGTGTTTAAATGATGTAAAATGGGAATGGAAGCTCAAAGTGGAGAGAAGGGAAGCTCAGCATCTCACTACATTCTTTTCACTACAGACTTTTGTGATGTGGAATTCATTTTCTCAGATATCCTGTAGTGTTCTCAGCAATTTGTTTACCATATTTTCCCAATCTTGAGGATAATTCGTTCTGATTCCAGATTTCTGGGACAGGCATTCTCTGCAGGTAGGTCTGGTACACTGACACTGCACTCATGTTTTCCATGACTGGTGAAGTGTAGTAGAACTACTAGTCGGAAACATTATCTGCTTTACCGTTTACTAGTCTGTTCACTCCTGAAGTGACCTTATATCCAGATATTGCCAACATGCCTACCAGATGCAACCCATACTTGCTTCTGCCTATTATGGGGATGAGCTCAAAAATCTTTGTAATAAAATACCAATGTTCTTAACCATCCATAGTTTTCTTGTCCTTCACTTCAAGCTTCAGTTTAACAAGATATGATAAGGGCATCAAAGCATTTTCAACAGAGCAGTGTTCTACCCTCAGAAAAAAAAAAAAGTGGCACAAAAACTGAAGGTTTCCATGTAAACAGAATGTTTTGAGAAAAATGCTTCATTAGGAAATGCTCTGCCTTAGGTCAGGCTGGCATTAATATATAGGGCAGAGACAGAGCTTATCTCTTATAGCAGTTTGCTCAAACCAGAAGCCAATATAAATTAGATTTCAGCTTGAGGTCATACAGCAACTTCTGTGTATTATTTATGCCATTAAATTCCTGTAGACTTACCCTGAAACTTACGCCATACCCCAAGGACTGCCAGCGTTCCTTCAAGTCAGTACAGTATCACAGGGGAGGTTAGGATTCATCTTTGTAGATACAAGGACAGAAATGGAGCCATAGGGCCAAATCCTATGATCACTCAAACCTTTGGAAACATTTCCTACCTTTCAGTGAGTGTAAGTTGAAGACCAAATACCAATATATGTGCTGCATTATATAGTTATAATAAAGCCATGCACTACTACTTTAACTTCAATTATCACTTCTTAAGGGTTCCTCATATACTAATAAGATAGTTCCTTTTTCTACAATCATTGAAAATTCTTCTTGGTCACCAATAAAAATAGAAAACCTACTGAGAAAAGCAAAATTCTGGAAAGTGGATTTGGTATAAGTCAGAAAGAGGTCCTCATGCATGATTCTGAAGTTATAGTGTGCATATAAAGATGCAGAAAAGAATATAGCAGTTATTGTTTCTTTTCTTTATTAGTTTACCTAAATAGTCCAGTGAAAGAAAAGAACAAAAACATCACATAAACTCAAACAAAAAATTCCTATCTATTCTTTTATTTGGAGTATTAGGGATAGTTTAACCAGCTGTTACAGATTTATAGTTTGAATAAGGTCTGCAAAAACTGCATACTCTCACAAAACCTTTTCTAAATCAAACAAGTACACAAACTGCTTTGGCAGCCATTCTAGGAAGGTCATATGGTCACAAAGAATATAAATTTGTATGGGCCTGTGGATTAATACAGACTGAAAGGCTCTTTTTACTGTCAGACTAAGATAGCAATGCTCCAGTATTTATAGTGAAACATAACATGATCACATCTTGCGCTTTAGAAGAGCACATAATTAAGGTTTGGTACAATACCAGTTAAAGAACTTATAAAACCAGAGTCAAAGTTAATCTTAGATTACTGTCATAATCCTTGAAAGACTGACTGCAAAACCTGTAAATTAAAACAACACATGACAGAAACTGGAAACCATTTCTTTATCCCTGGCCACAGAGCAAAACAGCCACTAAATTCATCATCACCTGATGTTTTGATTAATTGAAGAGACAACAGAAAAAAACCCACCATTGCTGTACATCATATTCCATGTGTTTTGGTCTTTCCACTACCTGGTCTATAAATAAAGTGTAGATATATTTATATTGATTTGTTTCCATAGCAATGTAAAAGTTCCTCTTGGGTTTCCAAGGCAATATGCGGCAGAGTAACAAATCAGAAAAGCATGGGAATTATTCAGCAAGCAACTGGTTGAGGCAGTACCCCAGGCCTCCAAGGAGAAATGTATTGTTCATTGCAGCAATCTGAAAACATTGCTTGAAATTAAACCAGAAAATCTCATTTACCAGGTTTATATTTTCCTTTGCCATCAAACACACTCTGTAGAAATAGCTTCTGTTTGTGACAATTCTCATTCAAGTTGCTCCTGCTGACAGGACTAAGGGTTGCACACTTTGGCTGTTTGTCAAACATGGAGCTCTCTAAAAGGGTGATAAAAGCTTCAATACAAAGTCTGCTAGAGGAGGGGTGGTTCCAAGACCAAACCCCAGACGATAAATTCTGACTTCTTTTTAAACCAGAGAGATGCTACTAATGATTTGGATAAAAGAAGACCTTTTATTCTGATTTGACCAAGGCTTCTTAGAATATCTTTAAGATTTTTGTTATATTTACTAAAGAGCTCTGTCACAAGGGACTATTTTGTTACTGTACAAAAGCTGAACGGAAAAACTATCTATCTCTACACTATGGACTGGAAGGGACCTCGAAAGATTATCTAGT
>VXBP01000759.1:0-38236 GCA_013400115.1 Rhinopomastus cyanomelas | reverse complement strand
GATAAGGTCACCCCTGAGCCTTCTCTTTTCCAGGCCAAACAAACTCAGCTACCTCGGCCTCTCCTCATAGGGCTTATCCTCCAGCCCCTTTATCATTCGAGTTGCCCTTCTCTGGACCCGTTCCAGCACCTCGACACCCCACTTAAACTGAGGGGCGCAGAACTGAACACAATACTCCAGGTGCGGTCTAACCAGTGCAGAATACAGGGGAAGGATAACCTCCCTTGACTTGCTGGCCACACCATTCTTGATGCAGGCCAGTATGTCACTGGCCCTCTTGGCTGCCTGGGCACACTGCTGACTCATGTTAAGTTTACTATCCACCAGTACCCCCAAATCTCTTTCTACCTGAGAACTCTCTAAGAACTCCATTCCCAGCCTATAGCTCTGCCTGGGATTGTTGTAACAAAGCACTTTCCACCATTTCTAATTCAATCTAATTCAATCCCATTTAAGGTTGGGTATCCTGTAACAATTGCATATCCACTCACTCATTCACATCTTTATGTGATGAGGATCCAACTATAAAGAGATGCTTCCCTTCCTCTAATGCTACTTCAGACAAATCCTCCCTTATTTTTGTTTGATAATTAATTAGTTCTAAACAATCATGTATAGTCTCAGGTGTTTCAGTCTTGTAATAGATTGTGTGAAAAATCCAGGTAATTCCCTCCTTTGTTGTCCAATCTTGCATGATTTTAGCTGTAAAATGAGAACCATTCTCTGACAGGATTAATTTGGGCTTGAAAGAAGTATCAAGCCAGTACTTTAAAACTTGCACTGTCTTCTACAAAATGCTTTCCTTCAGATCTCTTAAAGGGGCAATCCTCCTGCCAGGCATCGCCTCCCTGTGAGTACAGAGGTTCATTCTATAAAGGGTGCTTTTCTAGCTGTCTGCCACCGTGTTCGCAAGCTAATACGCAAGTCCCACACATCTCCCTGGCAACAGGCCAGCGTCTTGCAAGCGCTTGATATTCCTAACTTATACTTATGCCTTACATACAACCATTCCAGTGATTGTCTAAACTACAGGGAGGGCTATCAACCAGGACATGTTTTCCCCAAAACACCAACCACAAAACTTTTTTTTTTACCACTGACAAACAGGTGGTTGGACTTAGATGATCTTTCGAGGTCCCTTCCAACCTCTAACATTCTGTGATTCTGTGCTTCTTTGCAATGTCATCTGGTTTTAGGACAAGGGGCAATGGGTGTAAGCTGGAACACAGGAGGTTCCACATAAATATCAGAAGGAACTTCTTCACAGTGAGGGTAATGAAGCATTGGAACAGGGGTTTGTGCTCAGGGGTTTGTGGAGTCTCCTTCACTGGAGATGTTTAAAACCCACCTGGGTATGTCCCTGTGCGGCTTGGTCTAGGTGATCCTGCTGTGTCAGGGGGATTGGACTACATGATCTTTCGAGTTCCCTTCCAGCCCCTAATGATTCTATGATTCTATGATAACCTAGATCCTGAGCTATGATGAGTCTGAGCACTGTTGACATGAGGAAACCTGAAAGCTCAAGAGCTGCTGATAGAAGACATCCAATGGTCTGTTAGCAACCTGATGTTCTGATCTCAGCACTCTTACCAGTGGAGGCCAGGTGATCTATTATTATGCAAAGGCAAAGCTATGTTCTTACACTAAGCTTGTTGAGGCTGACAGTTCAGCTAGATAAGCTTTGCACAGATTTCCAGGAAAAGCACAAAAAGTGCTGGTCAGTGTTGGGTTTGATTTCAATGTCTGATGACAGAGTGTGTGGTGTTTTGACAACAGACCCTTCCACACGCTTAACATAACCGTAAGTAACGAAGTATTAGTATTTCCCCTGTAACCCACTTAATTTGGGGGATGAACATGAAACATCCACATACTGCAGGGAGAAACTGATGGGTTTTGCCCACCCTCCTACTCCCAAGGGAGGTAGCCTTTTGTTAAGATTTATGACCTCAGTTATGCTGAGTGCTTACCAAAGAAACTAAGCTGGTATTTGCAATCACAGATTTTGTTTGTAGAAGCTATAGCTGTCTTTATGAATTAATCACCTACAATGTTAAAGAATCTGTGCATGTTGCACGTAAATACACCATCATATTTGAGCACCTGATCTGCTTCTTCAAAGCAGAAGGACACATAGTGAACAGACTGTTTGTGTATCTGGTATTAGGCTTATAGTCACTAAAACGCAACAAGCACTTAGATTGAATTAATGCAGCAACAGCCACAGAAACCACATGAATCTCTGGCCCAGTATAAAATGAATCAGGAAAGTGAACTTAAGTGATGAAATGTGAAGTCTCACTAAACAACACCCCAACTGACATGAACATGAGATTTCTTTCATCTGTTGTCAGTGGATTGCTTGTGTCAATACCGATCATTAAATGACAATGGACCATGAAAAGTGTGATTTACCTTATTTTAATGATACATAGAATCATAGAATCATAGAATCATTACAGATTGGAAGGGACCTCGAAAGATCATCTAGTCCAATCCGCCTGCAACAGCAGGATCACCTAGACCAAGTCACACAGGAACCCGTCCAGTCGGGTCTTGAACATCTCCAGTGAGGGAGACTCCACAACCCCCCTGGGCAGCCTGTTCCAGTGCTCCATCACCCTCACCGTGAAGAAGTTCCTTCTCAGGTTGATGTGGAACCTCCTATGTTCCAGCTTACAACCATTGCCCCTTGTCCTATCACTACATGACACCGANAAGACTCTGCACTTACTCTTGTTATACCTCATTAGATTTTTCTCTGCCCAGCTCTCCAGCCTGTCCAGATCTCGCTGACTGGCAGCACAGTCTGCAGGGGTGTCGGCGACACCACCCAGCTTTGTGTCGTCAGCAAACTTGCTGACAGTGCATGCCAATCCCTCACCTAAGTCATCAATGAATAGATTGAACAGGACTGGTCCCAGGACTGATCCCTGGAGCACTCCACTAGATACAGGCCTCCATCTAGACTCTGTCCCATTGACCACCACTCTCTGACTTCTACCCTGTAGCCAGTTTACAATCCACCTCACTACCCGAAAATCTAGGCCACACTGCCTCAGTTTGTCTGCAAGGATGCTGTGAGAGACCGTGTCAAATGCCTTTCTTAAGTCAAGATAGATGACATCCACGGCTCTGCCATCATCCATACATAACGCTGAGATAATCCTGTCTCAAAAGCCTGGGCAAAACTGACAGATCTAAATGTATTTTTGCGGAGTAATCACTTTCATCTGTTGTAATAGCAGCAGCAAAAGACAAGAAAAATTTAAGCTTCCTGGGTGCACCTGTGGGTGATCTAGGACCTCCTACTGAGGAGCAGATAATTCCTCTTTCAAGGGAAAACTGAAGTTTGTAGGGAGTTTGTAATTCAGAAAGGTTTGTAAATTTGCAAAGACCTTCCCTGTGTAGGCATCTTGGAGTAGGTAACAGAGTCTCGGAGACTGATGCTTGTAGTCTTTGCAGAAGAATGTGGGTCAGATTAGATGACTTGTAAAGGTCCTTTCCAATCAAAACTATTCAGTGATTCTCTGATTCTAAGATTATAGCAACACAGAAGGGGTTTGAAAGCCACCAAGAAATCAGAGAGGCTCAGGAAGGTACATTTATCTGGTTTTGTTAGTGTGTTGTTCTGGTCTTGTCTGTGTTGCCTCAAAGTATTGTATTTTTTTTTCTTGATTATTCATTTCTAAGTAAAAACAGATGAGTCTGAGTTTTGTTTAATTTTCTAAGACTTTGAGTGGAGCTGAAAAGCTCTTTGCCAACAATTGCTATAATGAACTCTTGAAGACAGCACATAAGCTTTGTAGAATGGCTATAAATTAACCCTCTTTCTTTTCATTAATGCATAAAATCACTTGCATAAACATTACCTACTTACTATATAAAAATCCCATAATCACAGTAGTGCTGTTAATGGGAGGGACCTCTGGAGATGATCTAGTCTAAACCCCAGCTCAAAGCAGAGTCATTTGGACTAGGCTGGCCTGAAACATACTGAATCATATTTTGAATGCCTTTGTAACTTCTCTGGGAAATCTGTCCCAGCACTCAGTCCTCGGTCTGGTAAAAATACTTTTGTCTTATGTTTAAATGGATGTTTTCCTATATTGCAATCTGTGCCCATTACCTCTTGTGCAGCAACGGATACCCCTGAGAAGAGTCTGGTTCCACCTCCTTTAATTCTCTGCAGCCAAACTGAGGCAATGTGGTCTGGATGATTCGGTAGTTAGGTGGATCATGAAATGGCTGCAGGTTAAAGCCAGAGAGCAGTGGTCAGTGGGACAGAGTCTAGTTGGAGACCCATATCTAGTGGAGTCCCCCAAGGGTCGGTACTGGGACCAGTCCTATTCAATCTATTCATTGATGACTTGGATGAGGGATTGGCATGCACTGTCAGCAAGTTTGCTGATGACACAAAGCTGGCAGGAGTGGCCGACACTCCAGCAGGCTGTGCTGCCATTCAGCAAGACCTGGACAGGCTGGAGAGCTAGGTAGGGAGAAATTTAATGAGGTATAACAAGTGTAAGTGTTGAGTCTTGCATCTGGGCAAGAACAATCCCAGGTACCAGTATAGGTTGGGGACTAACTTGCTGGAGAGCAGTGTAGGAGAAAGGGACCTGGAGGTCCTGATGGCCAGCAGGATGACCATGAGCCAGCAATGTGTCCTTGTGGCCAAGAAGGTCAATGGCATCCTGTGGTGGATCAGAAAGGGAGTGGTTAGCAGATCGAATTAGGTTCTCCTTCCCTCGTACCCTGCACTGTTGAGACTACATCTGGAACATTGTGCCTGTTTCTGGGCCCCTCAGTTCAAGAGGGACACAGAACGGCTGGAGAGAGTCCAGTGCAGAGCCAGAAATATGATGAAGGAAGTAGAACACCTCCCTTATGAGGAAAGGCTGAGAGAGCTGGGTCTCTTGGAGAAGAAGAGACTGACAGCAAATGTAGCTGTTAATGCTAAGCAAGTTATGCAAGCAAGTCCTCTGTAAGTAGTCTACCAAATTGCACAACATTGTTTATTCATGAGGATATTATGGGAGATAATGTTGACATATCTGTATTAACATGATCTAGGAAAAGTGTGTTATTAAAAGAACTGAATGCCATTGCAGCATCCAAAATGTCTCTTGCTCTCTTTCCATGAAACATTATCATTGTGGATCTAAGTCTTTTGTGTTTAATTGATTGGCTTGGTTAGATGTGTTGAATTGGTTTGTGGCCTGTGGAATGAAGATGTTTGTGATGCAGTTGTTCTGTGGATGCAGCTTTCTCAGAATTTAGATGCATGCAGTACAGGGAGCAGGCCCTACTGGATAGATGTTGTTCTTTTCCAGGAACAGTATTCATTTGGTAACAGTTCTGGAAAATTTAGAGGGTGTTATTGATATGCCATTGCTTATGCGTCTTCTGTTTCTACAATAAGATGTGCAAATTACTTCCATAAAAAGGATGTACAAATTTTGCAAAGTTTTTCCAACATAATGTCACTGGGTAAGAAATTTTGACTCTGGAATAAAGGTTTCAAATGCTTAAATGAAAATGTATTCCTCTCCTATGAATTAGACAAATCACCCTATGCTAGTAGTCATTGTTCTTAACTGCAATCCTATCTAGCATCTTCTAATTTCTCCTTAATATTTGCAATGCGATGTTTGCATGATTCTGTGATTTGCAGCACTATACAGGTGCTGCAGAGAATATCAAACAAAATTCCAAAACCAAAACAAGAGACATAATTCACAAGCAGCTACTCTTGAAGCAACATTACCATTGTGTATTTCAGCATAAACAATTTAGTGATTAGGTTCCTGCCTTGTACTTTGCTTAGCTGTCATTTGGGGGAGGAGGATGGGGAAAGTTGTCCAAAAATCTTCTGTTTATGTGGAGCAACTATTCAACAGAAACATAAAATGGAACAATTGTTCTTAGTACAATTCTTTGTACTAAGGTACAAAGATTTGCATCCTAAAAGATCTCATGATTGCTCTGCTAATTCTTTCTAAAGTCATAAAACCTACAAGTAAAACGCAGCTTGCAGTACAAATAGTACGACCATTTCAAATTTTATTTCCAGCTTGCAACAGGAAAAATACTGTTGTGGTTTGACCACTGACTCCTTTTACATGTGACATGAGACATCCAGATATCACTTTTCATAACAACTCTTAGAATGCAGAAGAGGTTCTCTTTTCTGGCTTCTGGCTCACTGTGGAGCAGCAGCCTGCTGTCCTGCTACACAGACCTGGTGAAAGATAATCCATCTTCTATCTCTCCCTCTGGGTTTTTTTTCTCTCTCCCTCTCTTAAAAGTGCAGGATCAGGTTTTCTGTTGATAGCAGCCACAGCAGATAGTGTGAGCTTTAACAGCAGTTTGTAATTCCTTTCATTCGCTTGTCTTTTAACCCTTTTTTAACTCTCTGTAAAAAAAAAAAAACCCAAATTCATTCACTGTAGTATTGTGCTCAATTTTTTGTTGTGTTTTGATGACCTTGAGAAGACATACTGGCACAAAATAATCTAAACTATGACAAACACATAACTGAAATAAATTGGGTTTTTTTTATGCCTGACTTGCCCTCTTTCCTTCTCACCTCAAGCAGGATGCTGCCATACATTGAATTTAAAGCTAATTTGCACAAAACATCTCCACTGGTATTATTATAGTCCTAAAAACCAATATGCCTCTGAAAAAGGACACTGACAGAGGTGGATATTTAAAAAAGCAAGAAAAAGCAAGTAACCAGGGAATGAGGTGATCACACTGTCTTTGGCAATCAAATCTGACAGAGGAACAAGAGCCTGAAATCTGTGAAAATAAGTGTTTGAGAAGAGAGAGGACAATCTCTCAGGAACCCACTGAAAGAACTGTTGTGAGCTCTTATGAGACATTGGAAATTAACATGAAAGAACACACAACTCTAAAATAAGCTTCATATTTGACACTTTAGTAACAAGAGTGAACTACAGTTCTCTACAACTAAAGGTATATGAAAAACAACATTTCATTAGGTCTGTTGTTGATGAAGAAACAGGGCAGGTGGTGGGTTTGTTGTTTTGTTTTTTGGGGGGATGTTAAAGTTGCAGGTCAGCAGTAAAGAAGTGGATTTGTCTGAAGACAGTCCAGAGGAGTCATGAAGACATGGAGCAACTGAAACAAATCAGTAAATCATGACAGCCTGTAAGCAGAGGAATTGCTCCCTGTGTGACTCTGCAAAAGAAAGACTAATGTTTAGTAAGAAAAAGAAGCTGTTTGTGGATTACACAGATTTTTCTAGAAGATAGCAGTTAAAATGAATTTTGACAGAGAGCCTGTCATAAAGAGAAGCAATAGCTAACTTCCCACTAAACATAATTCTGTTTTATACAAAAAGAGTTGCTCTATGCAAGGAAAAGTATAAAGTGCCCCACCGTGCATCCCAGGAACAACAAAACAAAAGCAGTTTTTCTTTTCCATGATTGTGAGTAGCTGCAATAAAGCTGGTTGCAAAAGTTAGACCGAAGTTCTCATTTTAGCCATTCAGAAAATCAATGTGCTCCTGATAGTCAAATATGTGCTGTCTTCAGCCCCTTCATCTTTTACCAGTCTATTGTGCCTACATTTCTTTAGTTCCCAAACTCTGACAATGGTTCAAATAAAATCCCCTTGTAACAGAATCACAGAAAGGTTCAGGTTGGAATAGATCTTTGAAGATCCTCTACGTCAACATACCTTGCCATGGGCAGGGACATTTTCCACTACATCACATTGCTCAAAGCCCCATGTTATGAGTGAAAAGTACTTGAAGATCCCTCTGGGAAGAGGCATGACGCTCAGTGAGGCAAAGCTTTGCCTTTATTGCAGGTGCAACATTACCACAGTGGCAACACAGGAACACTGACGCTAATAAAAATAGTGACCCAACTCAACAGAGCCCTTCTTGGGGCTGGTGCTCAAGAGAAAGCACTGCAGGGTTGGGTAATAGCACTTGCACTGATTAGCATATCACACGTATGCAATGTGTTGTTTTTGCTCATTAGCAAACTCGCTGATGTATTGCAGGTGCTGTTGTATACAGCTGACCATCATGTTGGTGCCAGTGCAAGAGTACGTGCAAATGAGGGATAAAAAGCTATTATTATAGATTGCTATGACAAGATAAAATGTACTTAGGACTTTACATGCTTTGATGGGGGAGGCTACTTATCGTGAACTACTGAGTCTCACCTCTCTCAGCCTTTCTTCATAGGAGAGGTGTTCCAGCCCTCTGATATTTTTGTGGCCTTTCTGAACCTACGCTTACAAGTGCATGACTTTCTCGTGCTGGGGTCCCCAGAGCTGGGTAGAATCTCATCATGGCAGAGTGGAGGGGCAGAATCACACTCCATGACTATGCTGTTTTTTATGCAGCCCGGGATACAGTTGTCTTTCTGGGCTGCAAGTGCCCTTTGCTGGCTCATGTACAATTTTACATCCACCAGTAAGACCAAGTCCTTCTCTGTAAGTTTGATCTTGATTGATTTTTTCCCTCAGTCTGTATGAATACTTGGTACATCCTCACCCTGGTGCATTTTGCACTTGGCCTTTTGAACTTCTTGAGGTTTGCATGGGCCCACTCCTCAAGTTCATCAGAGTGCCTTTGGATGGCATCCTGTCTCTCTAGAAAATCACTTGCAGACTTGCTGAGTGTATATTCAATCCCACTATTTGTCATTGATGCAGATAGTATTGCAATACTATTTGTCCCAGTGCAGACCCTTGAATGGCACCACTCATTACTGGTTTCTACCAAGACATTTAGCCATCAACTGTAACTCTTTGGACATGGCCATCCAGTCAATCCTTTATGCACCTAACCATTCTTCCAAAAAAAAGTATCTCTACATTAAGAGGTAACCATGCTATGGGAAATCATATCAAATGTCTTACCGAAATCCTGGTAGATGATATCCATAGCTCTTTCCTTGTCCATTGATGCAGTCAGTCCACTGCAGAAGAACACTGTTAGGCAGGAATAATTTGCCCTTGATGAAACCATGTTGGCTGCCTCTAATCACCTCCCTGTCTTCTGTATGTTTCAGTGTATGGATCCAAGAGGATCTGCACCATGCTTTTACCAGTCACAGAGGTGAGGCTGACTGTGCTGGAGCTCATCTCCTTACTTTATGTCTATATTAGCTGAGATTTCCAGATTATGCCTGTGGGTATTAGCTTTGCCCAAGAATCCTTAGCTTCCAAGATGAGTCCTGCCACAAGCCTGCTTCAGCATGTCGTGGTTGGAGTGGACATGCAACACAGAGTCAAGAAGATATTTTATTAACACAGCTACCTCCTTTTTATACCCTTTCTGCACACAGGTGTCCTTGGTTTATTGGTACAATACATATATAAACAAGTGGCCATTGGCGTTTCAGCTTCATACGCCCCTTGCTCATGTCTTGTCAAGCTTCTCCCAGCACGGTCAGTTGTTTACATCCTTCAGGTATCTCTGACTCCTTGTTCTCACGGATACACTTTAATCTGTCCAAGGTTAAACTCTTCTGTTTCAGTCAAAGGATCTACGGACCTGCCATAGCCCCCCTACATCAGCATGTGCATTCCATGGGGTCACAGCCTCTTTCAGGAGCAACTATCTCCTTTGGCATATGGTTCTCCATGTGCTGCAGGTGGACATCTGCTCCACTGGCTTCATGGACACAACCTACCTCACTATGATCTTTACCACAGTCTGCAGGAGAACTTCTGCTCCATTACCTTGAGCACTTTTCCACCCCCTCCTTCTTCTTCCAGACCTTGAAAGTCTGAGGGAGCTGGTTCATTTGAGCTTGGAAAAAAGGAGCCTGAGGGGTGACCCCATGAATGTTGATCAATAAGGGTGGGTGTCAGGAGAATGAAGCCAGGTTCTGCTCAGGGCACTCAGTGATAGGACAAGGAGCTGGAAGAGAGGTTCCACATCAGGGTCAGAAGGAACTTCTTCCCAATGAGGGTGACAGGGCCCTGGAAGGGGCTGTCCAGGGGGGTTGTGGAGTCTCCTTCTCTGGTGAAGTTTCAAACTCTCCTGGACATGTTCCTTTGTGACTTGATCTGTAGGATCCTGCTGTGTCAGGGGGATTGGATTAGATGATCTTTCAAGGTCCCTTCCAATTCCTAATGTTCTGTGACTCTGTGACCTTGATGCCTACAGAGGTGTTTCTGTCTTATTCCTTTCTCTGGCAGGTTTTTCCCTGCTTCTCTCAATATTTTATCCACGGTGATGCTACCAACATCCCTAATTGGCTTGGCCTTGACCATCTTGGAGTTGGCTAGCACTGGCTCTGTTTGAAATGAGGAAGTTTCTAGCAGAACTTCTTCCCACAGAAGCCACCCATGTAGGCTACCCACTAGCAAAACCTTATCATGCAAACCCAGTACAATTTGGAATAAGAGCATCAAGTTGCTTTGGCCAACAACACACTGCTGGTGAGTGCTAGAACTCAGAGTGTCTTAAGAGCATGTGTTCACTGCACACCTCTAACATGATGCCTCTGGAAATGAGAGACAACTCCAGCATGAGGTGAGCAAAGGTGGTGCCCATTTACAAGAAATCTTTCTAGCCTTGCTGCCAGGAAAGATTATGTTAACAGATCATCTTGAGTGCCAGTGTGCAGCACGTACAGGACAATCAGGTGATCTGGCCCAGTCAGCATGAGTTTATGAAAGTGAGGTCCTGCTTGATGAACCTGATCTCCAAGACAAGGTGACCTGCCTAGTGGTTGAGGAAAGAGAATGTCGATATTATCTAAACAGCTTTTGACACTATTTACCGCAGTGTTCTCCTGGAGAAACTTGCTGCTCATTGCTTAGCTGGGCATACCCTTTTCTCGATAAAAAATTAGCTGGATGCCCAGACCCCAAAGAGTGATGGTAAATGGAGTTAAATCCAGTTGGTGACCAGTCCCAAGTGGTGTTTCCCAGGGCTCAGTATTTAGGCCACTCTTGTTTAATGTCTTTATCAACTGTTTGGACAAAGGGATTGAGTACACCCTCTATAAATTATAAAAATGATGATAAGATGATAAGATGATAAGATGATAAGAAGTTGGGCTGAAATGTTGACCTTCATGAGTAGAGAGCTCTTGTTTATGAGGAGCAGCTGAAGGACCTGAGGTTTCTTAGCCTAGAGAAGAGGAGGCTGAGGGAATGAAGCCTTATCACTCTGTAAAAGTACCTGATTGGAGGTTGGAGCAGGGTGGGCGTTGGTTTCTTCTCCCAAGAAACAAACTATAAAGATGAGAGGAAATGGCCTCAGGTTGCACCAGGGAAGTTTTAGGATTGGATATTAGGAAAATTTTCTTTACGTAAAGGGTTTTCAATCACTGCAAAAGGCTGTCCAGGGAAGTGGTGGAGTCACCCTCCCTGGAGGTAATAGAGGATATACAGATATAGCGCTTTGGGATGTGGTGCTTTAGTAGTGACCTGATAGTGCTGGGTTAATGGTTGATCTTGGTGATCTTAAAGGTGTTTTCCAACTAAAACTGTTCTGTTAAAAGGCTTCTGAAGAAGAAGCACTTAAATACTCAAAATAATGATAGACAGTGTGATCTATTCTTTTTTTGTTTGTTTTTGTAGTTGACAGCTCTGCTGTTGTGTTGGCTCACCCAGTACAATACCTGTTTATGATATGAAGAGATTAAAAATTGCTACCTGAGCATATGGTTTTAATAATTTTTTATGGCATCTTATTATCTTTTTTCTTGTTTTCTTTTATGTCTTAGTCTTCTTCTCTCTTATTTCTTTTTTAACAACTGCCATTGCTGGGCATTTTATTAGCTTGTGACAGACATAGCTATTTATGCAAACTTCGACTATTATTTGTTATTTTTGTAGCTCCTCAGGGCATCGGGTCCAGGATATTTTTTCCATTTACAAATAAATTTAAGAAATAGTTTCTCATCCACTGATTATATTTCAAGCAATTCTAAAAGGAATAATTTCCATTATTAATATTTTTCCAGGAAGTGGCAGTGTGTTCTTCTTATTTCATATAGATTCATAGAGTCATATAACAGTTTTGGCTGAGAGAGTGTTTTGATAAATCTATAACACAGTCCAAAGAGCATGGCCATGAACAGAAAGCAGTTTGTTGTCAGTTCTTACATAATGTAGGGATAAGGTTGCATAACCCATCACCATTGAAATAAAGAAGAATATTTCTGTCCAAAAATACCCTGGCAGAAAACCCAGAGGTAGAAAGAAAGTCCACAACAAAAGAAAAAACAACCCAAATCCATCATAGAAAATATCCATTAAACTTACAGTTACAAGTCTGCAGCAGCTGTCTGCAGAGAGGTAGAAGTCCTGCAGAAAGAGACTGCACATCTCTACCTCCTTGCAGGGCTCTCACCAAGCAGCCTTCTTTTTGTATTGTAGTGCTACTTGAGCAACCTCCTCCCTGAAGCAGACACTGGTTGCCATCCAGTTCAGACTCTCTCTCAAGATTCATTGCTTCTGGGAAAGCAAGCCAGGGGAGTATTTTCTCCACACCCCCACAAGAATCTTGATACTCACAGGAAAAGGGAATCATCTACATGTCAACCTCAGTTCTCAGCACTTGGCTCCCTCACACATGGATGAATCACAACTATCACATCATGCCTAGTGGTGTGCTTCACACAGCCTCTCCTCCTGGATGGCCGTCTCACAACAGAGAGGAGAGCATCCTTCATGTCAAAGTCTGGTATGACATGTCTGTCCACTGCGCAATGCCTAATAGGTTGCAGCCAGCAGTGGAGCTAAAATTTCTTCTTGGTGGGAAACTTAGAGGCCAACCCACTCTTGCTCTTGACTATGGTTCAGCCTTAGTCCATTGTCCAGTCTTTTATTTTTCATCGTTGCATCTCCAGGACAAAGAGACCTTCAAGATCATCAAGTCCAACCTTTTCCCAGCCCTATTAGCACTGCTGAACCATGTCCTTCAATGCAATCCAAGCCAAACTGTCTCTGTTGAGGCGATCAAAGCAACACAGAGTTCAACTTGATGTGCAAGCAGTAGTTCCATTTATTCAGCACAGCTTGTTCTTTTTATATGCTTTCCACACGTGTGTTCTTATTTCATTGGTACAACACACATACAAGCCAGTGGTCATTGGTGTTCAGCTACATATGCCCCTTGTTCTATCTCTATGCCAAGTTCTCCCTAGTGCAGTTAACTTGTCCCTCAAAGTTGCTACATCCTCAAATATTCCCAGATATTTCTCCCTAACCTCTGGACATTGCTATATCTCCAGACAACTCTGACTCCCTGACTTGTTCTCAGGGGTACATTTTAATCTGGGTAAATCGAATTCTTCTTCCTTAATCAAAGGTCGTACAAACCCACTGTAGTCCCCAACACTGAACCTCTCTTTGGTGCAGCTTAAGGCCATTGCCCCATGTCATATCACTGGGCACTAGGGAGAATAGACCAACCCCCGCCTCTCTACAACCTCCTTTCAAGTAGCTGGAGAGAGCAATAATCACTGAATCACAGAACACCAGGAATTGGAAAGGTCATCTAGTCCAATCCCCCTGCTAGAGACTAAACAGCCCCAGATCCCTCAGCCGTTCCTCACATAACACACATTTCAAATCCTTTACTAGCTTGGTAGCTGCCTCTGTCCTCTCTCCAGCCCTTCAATGTCCCTGTTATAGTAAGGGGCCCAAAACTGGATGCAGGACTTGAGGTGTGGCCTCACCAAAGCTGAGTAGAGGGGATGTTTCAGGATGCAGTATGCTTGTATCCTGTTTTGAGTTAGGACAGAACTAAATCTGTTCATTGATTTTACTGTTCAGCTCAGTCTCTTCTCACTAACTGCACTTCTTGAAGCTAACAGCATATTTTTGCAGGCAGTGGCTGCTTCTACAAGTGGTAACACTTGGTATTTACAGCTAATACCAAGGACTGGTGTGTGAAAAGGCTCTTGCTTATACTTTCTGCTATGGAGACCAAGGTCATTACCAAGCCTTGTGTGCTGCATTGGGATGCAGTAAGTGAGAGGCTACAGCTGCAGGAAAGAATGGCCAGGACAGGTGACACTAAACTGACCAACAGGGCCTTCTATCTCATATATGTCATGTTCAGTATAAAGATGAGCGATCACAAGGGTCAAGTATTGTCCAAGGAGAACTCTATCCATTTTGCCTTCAATTCCAGTCTATATTTTTCTGAATTCCTTTTGGGAATCCAGCTCCCAAATCCTACTGTCATATGCACTGAGTCCAGGCTGGGTCTTTACCACAGCCTGCCAACAGCATCAGTGGCGATAATGATATAATTGTCATCTAGGGGGTTGGTTTGTACTGGTTTTGTATATACTTCTTTTTTATTGTTATTATTTTCCTTGCAGTACTCTAGAATTTCAATCCCTAGGTCTCTTTCACATTTTCTTTCTCTGTCCCTTTGGGAAGAGAGACGGGTTGTAATTTGTCTAGTGGCCAGCCTGGCCTTGACATCTATTTATAATCTTAAAGGATTTAATTTTCTATTTCCATTTATAGGTGTAGTATTTGAATAATTTCATTCTGATTGCCAGTGGCTGGGAAACGCTAAGATTTTACAGAAACAAGGACATTTGAATAAGAAAAGTGACTTTACAACACATTACATTAATTTAGAATAATTTTCTTTACTCTCACCTTCTTGTTCTTTTTCCCCCCTTGCTTCTCTGGTTTGTCCAACATTCTACACAACTCTTTTGGCCTTCCCCCCAGCATTTCCATTTCAGAACTACTTACCACTTGCAAGGGGAATGTTGTTGCTGGGTATCTTTCCAATGAAACTTCTGCTAAAATATGTGAAAAGCACTGGCACTTTTTAGCTCTGGCTATTGACTTCAGTGTCAGGTATTGTCTATTAGCATCCACAAGGATATGCAAATTTTCACAGAGATAATTGTGTTGTACTATATTACACTAAATTTCCAATACTTCCAGTATTTCTCAAAGTATGTAGATAAAGAACAGAGCCCTTAAACTGTCATAGAGTCATAGAATTGCTTTGGCTTGGAAGGGATCTTTAAAAGTCAGCTAGTCCAACCACTCTCATTGAGTAGGGCCACCTTCAATTAAATCAAGTTGCTCAGAGACCCATTGTAACAACCCAGATTCTCTCAGCCTGCCCTCACAGCAGAGGTGCTCCATCCCTCTGATGATCCAGTAGGTCCATGTCCTTCTTGTGTTTGAGGACTCCAGAGTTGGACACTACTCTGGGTGGGGGTCTTACCACAGTAGATTAGAGTACAGTAGAGTGGAGTAGAGCAGGAGAATCACGTCCTTTGACCTGCTGATCATGCTGCTTTTGATGCAGCCCAGGATGGCCTTCTGGGCTGCAATCACACATGTGCTCATGTCTAGCTTTTCATCCACCAGGACCACCAAGTCTCTCTTGGCTGGAAATCACTTCAGCCAAAACTGCACAGTGAAGGCACAAGGAATCTAGGCTTGTTCTCCCAGGAAGAAAGCAAGAGAGACAGGAATCGTGCTGCTGCTTTTCATTCTCCTTAGAAGCAGATCACTCTAGCACTAGTTCCCTGCCTTTCCCACGTCTCCCTGAGTAGTTAGCAAGAATGCCTAGAGTGGCTGGAAATCAGCCGAAACTGCACAGTGAAGGCACAAGGAATCTAGGCTTGTTCTCCCAGGAAGAAAGCAAGAGAGACAGGAATCGTGCTGCTGCTTTTCATTCTCCTTAGAAGCAGATCACTCTAGCACTAGTTCCCTGCCTTTCACACATGTCCCTGAGTAGTTAGCAAGAATGCCTAGAGTGGCTGGAAATCACTTCAGGCGAAACTGCACAGTGAAGGCACAAGGAATCTAGGCTTGTTCTGCCAGGAAGAAAGCAAGAGAGACAGATTCTTTTGTAGCCAAAGATCCCTATTTAGCCCAGCTGGTCTCCTTCCCTGCCTACTCATCTTTCATCTCATGGGGACAGCCTGCTCCTCTGCCCTTAAGACTTTCCTCTTGAAATATGTCCAGCCTTCCTGAACTCCTATATCTTTCAGGGCAGCCTCCCAAGGGACTTTGTCAATCAGTCTCCTGAACAGGTACCAAGTTCAAATCAGTAAGTTAAAAGGACTAGGTAGTGTTCAGTAGCCTATGGCGTTCAATAAGTCCAAGTGCCGGGTGCTGCACTTTGGCCACAACAATCCCATGCAGAGCTACAGGCTGGGGTCGGAGTGGCTGGAGAGCAGCCAAACAGAAAGGGACCTGGGGGTGCTGATTGATACCCGCCTGAACATGAGCCAGCAGTGTGCCCAGGTGGCCAAGAGGGCCAATGGCATCCTGGCCTGCATCAGGAATGGTGTGGCCAGCAGGAGCAGGGAGGTCATTCTGCCCCTGTACTCTGCACTGGTTAGGCCGCACCTTGAGTACTGTGTCCAGTTCTGGGCCCCTCAGTTTAGGAAGGACATTGAGGTGCTTGAGCGTGTCCAGAGAAGGGCAACGAGGCTGGTGAGGGGCCTTGAGCACAAGCCCTATGAGGAGAGGCTGAGGGAGCTGGGATTGTTTAGCCTTGAGAAGAGGAGGCTCAGGGGAGACCTTATTGCTGTCTACAACTACCTGAGGGGTGGTTGTGGCCAGGAGGAGGTTGCTCTCTTCTCTCAGGCAGCCAGCACCAGAACAAGAGGACACAGCCTCAAGCTGCGCCAGGGGAAATTTAGGCTTGAGGTGAGGAGAAAGTTCTTCACCGAGAGAGTCATTGGCCACTGGAATGGCCTGCCCAGGGAGGTGGTGGAGTCGCCAGCTCTGGAGCTGTTCAAGGCACGATTGGACGTGGCACTTGGTGCCATGGTCTAGCCTTGAGCTCTGTGGTGACAGGTTGGACTTGATGATCTATGAGGTCTCTTCCAACCTTGATAATACTGTGATACTGTGATACTGTGATACTGTTGGATATCACTGGCCAGTGTGATACAGCAGATTTTGATGATGACAAATATCCTCTTCTACTAATATCTACAAATATCTTCTCTACTAATAAAGGAACTAAACTGAAACTATTGACCTCAGAATAGGAAATTTCCCAAACTCATTTAAATAAATATTAAAAAAATGAGGAAAATGTAGAACGGGTGGCAGACTTTACACCCCTTGGTAAAAGATTTTCTTGACTTCTCAGGTTTCTGGGTTGTAAAAACATCCCCCTTATAGTTAGTTGCCATTGGTGCTATTTACTGATAGTATTTACCAAATCCACTCCTGGTAATGGATGTAAGAGGTTGTGCCAATACAGGCAGTACATGCAACAGCACTCTCTTGATTTTCTTGTTTTTCCAGCTACGAGTTACTTTTGGAAAAAACTCTAATCTTCTGAACATCATTTTAGATGACCAATGAAATTCTGCACTTGTGTAAGTCACCATCCCTGGAGGTATTCAAGGTTAGGCTGGATGAAGTGCTGAGTGGCATGATCCAGATGTTAGATGCTAGGATTACTGGGGTTTTTTTGGATTTAGGTTGGACTGGATGATCTTTAAGGTCTTTTCCAACCTTAACATTACTGTGATACTGTAATCCCAAAAGATTCTTAAGTTATACCCTCACTTGTATGATATGTTTGAGTCTGGTCTTCTTGTTGAAAGGCACTGACTTGTATTAAAATGTCAGTTACAAAATGTATGTCTGAAAAGAGTATGTTAGTTCCTTCAGTTCTATTGGAATAATTTGCTGGAATATGTCCTGTGTGTCACATGATAGAGAAGAGACAGCACAACCTCTTCTCTCACCATCCCTGTCCAGCAAGCACATCGAATTAATTGCGACAACTTAAGCTTCTAAGCTCAGTCAAAGCAAGAGCTGCCTTATCTGTGGTGTTTAACAAGGTTGGGTAATAAGTTATCTAATGTGAGCACCTATTCTGTTTTCATTTGAAGTTGATTTATCTGGTTTGGTTTCTAAAGTGGCCTTATTCCACAGTGCTACATTTCATTGATCCTCTTGTGTCTGAAGAACAATGTCTGTTCCAAAATGCCTTAAGTGTTGCGAGACCTAGCAAGGGGAAAGATGCCTTTGTTTCCTTTACTCCTCAATTTTGTTATGAATAATTTAATCAGACCTCATTCCAAAAACTGTCAGAGCCAGCTGTTCTGATGATGGATGGGGGGAGCTAGAAGGTTAATGAACTATTTGAGTTGAGACTGAGCTAGACTGACTAAGGGAGCGATTATTGACTTCCTCATCCCTAATTAGCATTTCCTAGGGCCATGATAGAGAAAGTAGTTCATTGGTCAATCTCTTGCATACTGTGGTTACACTCCTCTGAGATAGTGTATAAAGTGAATTACCTCTTCTGATGTATTCTCCATAGCTTGAGGAAGCTCTTCATACATACACAGATACTTTGCAGTATTTACAATACAGTTGGGTTGCATCCTTGCAAGTGCAAAGGGATACTTACTGTGGCTCACCAAAAAGTTGTTTGAGAGGTTTAAGCACTGAACCTTCTGACTGTGATTAAAGCAAATAGAATTCCATGCAGCTTAGTGTACCTTGTTTTGAAAACATAACAAAGCAAAAGGGAAAATTTGTCTCTTTGAAGCAAAATGCAGAAAGCAGCTGTAAGTTGCCGTAGGCTTCAAAGTAGGCATGCCCTGCTCCAGCACTATCAAATCCTGCTTTTGATCAGCTATACAGCAGCAATACATTTATCTCAGTGTTCTGCTGAGTGAATTCAACTGTGATTAAAAGGGGTTCAAGAGAAGAAAAAGAACACAGAAAATTATTCTGTACTGTTGCTTTGCGACATTATTCAAGTGGAGGTTAAATGCTGCTATGCTTTGGTAGCATTTTGTGCTGCTGTAATTGACCCTGCCAAGTAGGTGGCAGCAATTAATCCTTTTAAGAAGAAAAATAAAAGGAGAGAGACCATCAAAGCACGGCAGGGTAATAATATGAAATCAGATAATAAAAGAAGGCACCAAGAACACTGAGCTTCCTAAAACTGCTCTATAATTGCATCAGCCCATTCAGTGCAATGCTGCAGGATTTCACCTGGCATGGTTAATTTGGTTTTAAATCTTATACATTTGCATAAGTTTGAATCTGAAAGAGAACAAACGGCAGTCTCAGAGCAGCTACCTTTAGATCTGCAAGGACAATCTTATTAGGTTCTATCTAGAGCAATAATTTTCAATTTCTTTCAGTTGCAGTCCTTAGCAATTTTTCACCGCAGTTGCAAGATCCTATAAACTGAATTCAAATATACTGTGAAAGGGTTTGCTGCACTCCTTGTAGTACCCTTGGAAGTATTTGTGGATGAGATTATTGCTTTATAGTTGAGAAAGAAGGGAAAAGTTTCTTTAGCATGCCATTCAAGGCTGATATGGTAAGTCAGCCTCTGCTGGAGCCTTCCTCTTTCCATTAATTGCAGAAGAGCTACTTGAGGATAGTTTTCTCTATCTGAAGCTACACATTGTGGTGGGGGGTGGGGAGGTTGGTGTGAGAGGCCTGTATCTAATGGGGTCCCCCAGGGGTCAGTACCTGGACCAGTACTATTCAATCTATTCATTAATGACTTAATGACTTGGATGAGGGATTAGAGTGCACAAATTCTCAACCTGCTCTTCATCTGCCCCTGGACAGAACTCAATACATTCCAGTTGCTCTCTCACATTAAAAGCAAATCCACCACCTTGTCTTGCTGACCTGTCCCTCCTGAAAAGGACATAGCTGTCTGCGACTACATTCCAGCCATGCGAGCTGTCCCACCATGTCTCTGTAATTGCCACCAGATCATAATCACCTGACTGAACTCTTCGTGTAAGACATCATGGTCATCATGAAGAGACAACTGCTCCTAATGCTTAATGAAATGCTGCATTTTTTTTTTACACACCAAGCTAGGTCATCAGCAGTGCTGTTGGTGTAATGTTATTGTTAAGAGTGACAAATTGTTCCATAACAATACTTTCAAAAAAATGTGTTAATCTGTTTGACCCTTCATATTTCAGACTGCACTTTTTGAAAGGGCAAATTCCTTAAAGCAATTGTCTTCTATGACATTTTCTGAGCTCCACAAAACAAAAACCCAGGAGAACTGTTCCACAAACTGTGTTTCATTCCAAATTTGAACAAATTGATTAAATAACTTAATCAGCAAACAAATCCAGATTTCAGTGAGCTTTACTAATTAAACTCTGCAGACTTTCCTATTGTACAGCTACATTGTATGATCTCTTCTGGCTTTTCTCCTCACTGGAAAGGTGCAGTGAACTTGCCACTTGTAAAATGTTCTGGGTTCTGCACTGGAATTTGGTATGGTAAGGTGTACAAAACAAGACAATCTTTTGGAATTTCATAACAACTGCAAATAACAAATTGCTTTAAGTACCTGAAAAATTTATCATGTCTTCCCTTTGTGCTGAGGACATTGAAGCAGCAGGATTAACTAGAAGGATGGCAGAGCTGGGTACAGAAAACAGGCATCATGACTTCCAGGTCTTTGCAGTTTTTGGTCTAGTGGTAATAAAACTAAATGGAACATAAAGAAGCTTTTACTTAAAATATCTCAATAAATGAATATGAAACATACTGCATTGTAGAGAAGATGCTTTAGAGAGAAATACTTTCAAGAGCGACGCACATCTACTCCTTCCTTTTTAACAAGATTTGTGTTCATGGTAACAAAGCCTCTAAAACTCACGTCAGCATTACAACCTACTGGGATGCAAAGGTTTAGTAGTAAAAGTAAGCGCTATTTGACACAATTCTATGAAACTATTTGTTAGATTAACAAGGTGTGGGGGGAGAGGCATAAGCTAAATCAGACAGAGTTTAATATGGTCTTTCAAGCAGGACAAAGAAATGTGTTTTATTTTTATATTTTATTCATGCTCCTTTCCCTGTTCCCACCTCCGTGCAGACTGCACACAAATGACTGAGTCACAAAAGCTCGGCTTCTAGTCAGTCTAACTCCAACAATAATTAGAACAATTAAAAACAAAATCTGTTAAAATATTAATCTAGAAAAGAAAAGTTCCTTCATCTGCAAAAATGAGGCTCCAAGGGCAGAAGATGTTTCAGTTCATAACATTAAATTTGGCTATGAGAATATGATGTAGGCGGTTTGGGGCAAGGTTTTTTGTGGCACGATGACAGGTCAATATCTCCCCAGCATGAGACCAAGAAAGAAGGACTTGTGATCCCAGGACAAGGAGTAACTCAACATATGCCGGAATCTGCAGAACACTAAGACACTCACTTAACACAATGATAAAGCAAGCATGGATACAGGCAAGGATAAACACTGTTTAGACATAGTTAACAAGATAGTGGGTTTTACATTTTGGTCTGTGGGACTGACGGAATGTTTGAAAAGGAATGTCATGATAAAATTTGCCTTTTACTATAAATGTTGGAGTAAAGGGTCTCTGTACAAACCAGATTCAGGGTCTGTCTCCCTTCATTTGCTATAGTTTTTGAGTTTTGCGTTGAACTTTCCAGGCTGCCAAAGCTACTACTAATAATTATTTTAAAATCTCAGCTCTACAAATCAGGTTTGAGGTTTACCTGTTGTTAGTATTTCCACTGAAAGCGTAAGACAATTTTTACCTAGTTTCACTTATAGCCCTATTGGGATAGCCTTTTATGAGGGCATAACCAGGTGGATACATGATGGCAAAGCAGTGGTGTGGTCTGTATTGACTTCAGTAAAGCATTTGACACTGCCTCCCACAGCATCCTCACAGCCAAACTGAGGCAGTGCGGTCTGGAAAATTGGGTAGTGAGGTGGATTGTGAACTGGCTGCAGGATAGAAGCCAGAGAGTAGTGATCAATGTGATAGAGTCTAGTTGGAAGCCTGTATGTAGGTATCTAGTGGAGTCCCTCAAGGGTCAGTACTGGGACCAGAACTATTCAATCTGTTCATTAATGACCTGGAGGTGGGATTACAGTGCACGGTCAGCAAGTTTGCTGATGACACAAAGCTGGCAGGAGTGGCCGACACTCCAGCAGGCTGTGCTGCCATTCAGCAGGGGACCTGGACAGGCTGGAGAGCTAGGCAGGGAGAAATGTAATGAAATATAACAAGGGCAAGTGTAGTGTCTGGCATTTGGGAAAGAACAACCCGAGGTGCCAGTATAGGTTGGGGACTGACCTGTTGGAGAGCAGTGTAGGAGAAAGGGATCTGGGGGTCCTGGAGGCCAGCAGGATGACCATGAGCCAGCAATATGTCCTTGTGGCCTAGAAGGCTAATGGCATCCTCGGATGGATCAGAAGGAGGGTGGTAGACAGATTGAGAGAGGTTCTCCTTCCCCTCTACTGTGCCCTGGTGAATTTGCATCTGGAATATTGTGCCCATTTCTGGGTCCTTCAGCTCAAGGAGACAGAACGGCTGGAAAGAGTCCAGTGCAGAGCCATAAAGGTGATAAATGGAGTAGAACACCTCCCGTATGAGGAAAGGCTGAGGGAGCTGGGTGTCTTTAGCTCAAAGGAGACGGAGGGGTGACCTCATTAATGCTTATAAATATGTGAGGGGTGGGTGTCAGGAGGATGGAGAGCCAGGCTCTTCTCAGTGTCATCTAATGATAGAACAAGGGGCATTGGGTGTAAGCTGGAAGGCAGGAGGTTCCACATAAGTATGAGAAGAAACTTCTTCACAGTGAGGGGGATGGAACACTGGAACGGGGTACCCAGGGAGATTGTGTAGCCTCCTTGTCTGAAGACCTTTAAAACCCACCTGGATATGTTCCTGTGTGACTTGATCTAAGTGATCCTGCTCTGGAGAGGTGATTTGACTAGCTGATTTTTCCCTTCCAATCTCTAATGTTCTGGGATTCTGTGACATGCACATCCATGTAAGTATACTGTCTCTCCTATGGAAGTTCCATTGAATTTCAGAAAGATGCAGTAAACAATATTTTTCATAATTATTAAAAAATTATGGAAATATTTATGCTTGGATGTATGCACACATATTATTCTTATAAAACAAGTAGCTTTTGGTTGTTTACAACAATTTATGTTTTCAAAAATTATTTATACACAGAAATTCACATTCACATGACTTTGTACCTAGCTATAGAGTTTTAGCTAATGCACTTTCACAGTTTCACAGTTTTTGTTTATCAGGAAGAGTATTTGTGGTAATGTTAGGTCATAGTCTGGACTTGATAATCTCAGAGGTCTTTTCTAGCCTCAGTAATTCTGTGATATGTGAGAAAGATACCCTCAAGTCTTCATGGATATTTTTATATAACTGCTCAAGTGCTGTGGCTTTAATAAATACGTCTGAGAAAATAAAATTTGAGGGGCTATATTCACACATTGAGAGTTATCTTTACAATTTTCCTCTCCTTTAAATTATCTGCAGCTTAAAAAAATTTTTCTTAAAGCTGGAACAACAGTAGGCAGCCTAAAAAGAAAAGAAGTTTCTGGAAATAAACTGTTGGTCTGCAAAAGATCCAACAGCACTGCTGAGCTGATGTCTGATGATGAAATGATGACTGGAAATATGTTACCGCTCCTGGGCCGAAAGCCGTGGGCTACATCCTGCTGAAGCTAAACTCTTTAGCTAACAGCAGGAACAAGATACTTGGAGGTCCCCTGGAGCAGCAAGACTGTAAAGACAATGCTCCAGCAGATAACACTCTCTTAGCATGAGATAGTGTTTACTGGAACTGTTAGCTGACCACTGCTATTGTAGAGCATGTATCGAATCCTATATAAGAAACTCCTGGATGTCTAATAAACAGAGGAACATGTTGCTTGCATCAAGTAGTGTCCCGTCTCTCAATTGCGGCAATAAACAATTCAAAAATTCATATTGCCTCACATTGCTTTTGAGAATTTTTTTAGAAAGCAGACTGAGTAATCCTTCTGAGACTGATATACTAAAATATACCAGATGTAGAAACTGAGGTTTAAATAAAACAAAGAGAAAAATATAGTAAATATACAAGAGTATTCACTCACCATACAAAAGGCTCTTTCTCTTTCTGTGCTTAAGATTCTTTTGTTAACTAACAGTCAGACAAGGTGTATTAGAAGCCATTTCTAATGTCAGCATGCTGACTCCAAGGGCATGTTTTCATCACAGGGCAAAAAAATTATTACTTTGCATCTGCAAACATTGACAGTATATCACATGTAAAAAATGCTGTTTAGGAAACAACAGAAAGTTTGAGAAATGTGCCTTCCCAAGGAAATGGACACCATCAGAATCCCTGCCAGACATAATGAATGCTGCATCAGAGGATTCCCTGATGTGTACCTACAAACCACTGCTGTGCGCAAGCATTTTTTTTGTTTTCTGTAGTATGAGGAAAAATGCCGGTTCATAAGCAGAAGATTTTAAATTTCTTTTTCATGTTGCTTTCAGCTTTGCAGTGATGAATAGAGAAGGCACATATTTTTCACTGCACTTTAAAGTCATGGCAGAAATGTTCCTTTTCCTTCCCTCAGAAAGTTCCAGGAGCATCATATTAGGTTTTCCCTCCTCTACTCCTTGGACTCACATTTTATAGCTATGCTCTGAACCCTCATGTTTTTTACTGAAGGAATCAGAGTGATAAGCACAGAGTGATCAGACACTGGAATGGACTGCCCAGGGGAGTGGTGGAGTCGCCATCCCTGGAGGTGTTTAAGGACAGACTGGATGTGGCACTTAGTACCATGGTCTAGCTGATGTAGTAGTGTCTGGTGATAGGCTGACTTGATGATCTCAGACGTCTATTCCAGCCTAAATAATAACTATAACAACAATTTAATGCATGTGCATTCAGTTTTGAAAGTTGTATGAATGAAGAAAGGCAAATTTAATTTAATACATTTTAACAACTCTTCTGTTAGTTACTTGTAGTTTTTACACTGTTAACATGATATTAATTCTCTACTCTTCTGTATTAATATTTTAAGTACAAGATGTTGGTGTAATCTTTGCATATACTAGTTCTAAGTAAATGAAGATAGAACTTTTAAAATATAAAATCTAGATATATTTTTCTTGGTTTGTTCATTTTTTTTTTTAATTCGTTTGTGTCTACTTCTGAAGTTTAATTTTTTGTTCTTCCCCCACTGCAACACCTCCTCACCCTCCAGTTTCCTGTAGAAAAAATCTCATTGACAATTATAAAAAAGACAATAACTAAATGCCACAGAAACCACATGAAATTCTTTTGTATAAAATGTCATGTTAGGAATACAGTGAATAATCATGATTTGGTGTTTCAAAGCTCGAAACAGATGACTGACAAGGATGAGGATTCTGAGGAGTTTAGGAAAAGAAAGGCTACTGTTGTCAAGTTCATTTCCCTGTTGTCCTGTATCCATTAGGATTTCCCTTCCTTTTTACCTAATGGTAAAGAGTATTCAGACCATTTTTTTAATACTTCAGGGGTTCAATAAATGTAGGACATTTACTTACGTAATGAAGATTCATATTCCCTGCCTTCACCCACTGTTCTAAGACAGGATTAAATTATCCACTGTCACTAGCATACATCTTTTTCTTTTGCACGATTAAGTGCCATTAATTTCAGAACCAAACATCTCTCAGCAACTAAACAGGAAATCTGAGTCATGCATTTTCTTTCTGAGAAGTAGGCAACTGTTTCCTCCTTTGTCTTGCAAACATGGATGATACATAACTTTCCTTTTTTTGCACCAGATCTAATGTTTTCAGGAAGGAAAGCTGTTGACTTTTAACATTGCAGATTTTAAGGGGGTGGCTTCTAAGCCATAGTTTGCAAAGCAAGATCTAGCCATGATCTGAACAAGAAGGGGGAGAAGGGATGGTGGAGATCAGGTCATTCGCTCATGTCACATAATTCAAAAGTCTACCAGCAATTTCAGATGGGGTCTAATAGTTTCTGTGTATCACTTCAACATCTCCCTCCCAAATTGAATGTGTACTGCTATAGTGATTCCTGTCAAATTACAGTTTACATGCTGATCTTTGAAAATCCTCCTCTTGGCCATTACTACAACTACATCAAGTGGAAGACATATGTATCTGACATGGTCTTACAAGGGGGACCACTGTGAAGGGTAGCTTTAAATATGCCTTCTGGAAGATGCACAAACACGTCATAGAACCATAGAATGGTTTAGGTGGGAAGTGACCTCAGAAATCATCTAGTTCCAATGCCTATGCCATGGGCAGGGACACCTCCCACCAGACCACTTGCTCAAGGCCTCATCCAACCTGGCCTTGAGTTCCAGGGAAGGGGCATCCACAACGTCCTTGGGCAGCTTGTTACAGTGCCTCATCATCCTCATAGAAAGAAATTTCTTCCTAAGATCTCATCTAGATGTATCCTCTTTTAGTTTGAAACTGTTCTCCTTTATCCTATCACCAGAATCCCTCTTCAGAAGTCCCTGTCCAGCTTTCATGCTTACGGAGCCAAGACAGGCAAGGGTGGAGTAGAGAACATGCTGTCACATAGTACAAAGCATGACTGAAGCTGGAAATCAATTTGATGTAAGAGAAAATTCTTGCTACCATACTCACTGGAGGATAGGCGGCCTGAAGCATAAGCCACTTGGGTTGGGCTGCAGCCTTTTAAAAGGAAGGATGCCCCCAGAAAGAACTCAGGTGGAAAGTAGGTGACAGTGAGTGACAGCAGAGAAGCTATTGAGACATAATCATGGCTGTGATGAAGACTTCTTCATGTTCAGTCCATCTATGGTCATGGTCCATTTCAGCCAGCTAGGCTAGGCTGTGTCTGGCATGGGACAGCCCCTGTTCTCTTCTTACTCATGCAGCCACCCACCTCCATTACCATAACCTAGCTACCTACATCCAGTAATAGGTCATATAGCTTTAATATTATAAATGCTGTTAACATTACCATGCCCCATGCTCACAATGCACTTCAACATTTTACTGCTACAGAGGGCCTATCTTCCAGGGGACTATGAACTCAATATCCTTTTCCATTCCTCCCCCCAAAATGTGTTTGACTTCAGACGTTAAGAAGTTAACCAAACTTTGTATGGCATTAGAAAAATTGCCAGCAAGTGTAAATAAATAAAGCAGATAGATATTTGTTGAGAAAAAACATCCTTTTCTGCAGTTGTAGTTATTCTTTTAACTAGTGGAAATGAAAATGAAATTTTAGTACCAAATGATAGATCTTTCATTAATTCATAATACCTAACCACACTGTCATAACTAAACAGAGTATTAGAGAAGAAAACGAAGGAGCTGATTTGGAATGGAACTATCTTTGTATGGTATCAGTGATTTATTGAAAGTAAAATTATTTATTGACATGATACAAAACATTGCTACAAGACTAAGGGGAAAAAGTAACCCTGGGTAGTATGTGAGAAAGAAATACTGGTTACAGTATCTATTACCTCATTGAACTCAAAAGGTCATGTTTCTGATGCAATGTATAGGAATGAAATATCTATATTCTTTCTTTCACTCTGTTGCTGTTCAGTGTTGAATAAAAGACAAAACAAATTCAGTCATCTCTTCAACATCTTAGTCCAACTGTCCAAATGACCACTGCTACTCAACCTTTCTAATCTTTGTCTCAGTTTCACAGCTGATTGTATCTTCCCCTTGGTATTTGATTTTTACCAGTACAAAACCAGAGCATTTCAAAAGAGAAGAGGCAAAGTAGCTGAAAGGCCTATTGAATTCTGAAAAACTGCAAAATGAAGAATCCTTGATCTCAGTTGCATTTCTAGCCAATTATTTCCACAGTCCTGCATAAGTATTAATTTAAGGCTCTATTTTTTTAAACGATGGGTTTCTGTCCTGGGTTAAAAGCAAACAAACAGATAGAAAGGCAGTCAGGTCTCGATGAGGAGGGGTCTTGGAAAGAATTTACCAGGCAATGGAGCTGCTTATATAACTAAATACAGAAAGAAGAAAAGCCCAAGCAAGTTAAAACACACAAATCAGAAACCTCCGTCATAATGCCATTACATACATTCCTATGATTTCGGAGAAAAATGAGCAAAGAATTATTGTCTTTGAAGACAAGTCGAGGGTCCCCAGGGCAGGGGACATGCACACACATGCATACACAGCAGCAAAAGCGGAATGGGCCACCTCTCAAACACGTCAGCTCCCTGATTTTTCCTGAGCAATCTGACAAAGTTTAAGAGTTACAAGTCACTTCAGCTCTGTTCTCCTGCTTATTGAAGCATCCTCAGTTTTCTCAGTGGCAAAATGACACACAGTTTCTCCTCCTGCTGTTGAGTGAGTCAAGGTGGCAATGGCCGCATGGCTGGCCATGTGATAAGCACACCAGAGCAGTGGGCGCATGGCCATGTCCAGCAGGCTCCTCCCTCGTCCTCCTCCAGGCTTCCAGGCTTTCCTTCTTTAAAGTTAGCTCACTGTTCCAATGTCCGTGAGCTTGTAGTTCTTGGGATGGCTTTATGTTACCCAATGCAGGGAGGATTCAGCATTGGTTGTTTCTTGTGGCATCTGCCCTCCTCATGGCACGGGGCTTTCGGTCATCACGGCACCAAGATGCATGCCTCAGCACATCTCAGCTTTGCACAGCTTAATGCAGCAGAGCATGTTGCCTCCACACTCTGCTGTCACTGCTGTCCGTGTCGTGTTCTAGCCTGGATCTGGCTGGTTGGGGTTGGGGTCAGGCGTGGTCGGGGCCATGGGTGGCTGGGGCTGCCTGCCTCCTGGGGCTGCCCTGTCACAGCCAGGACTCCAGGGGAAGAAAAAGACTGTCCAGGCTCACCCCCGAACAGCCTTTTATCACACTGCACGGTAGATGAGAACATCCCTGGCAGCCCTTTCTAAACCAACAACAAACCCATTTCCCAAGCCCCCCTATCCGAGTCTCCAAGCACCTTCACAGTGCCTGTAAGAAGATGGAGGCTTTGTCTACTCAGAGATGGCCCATATACGGAAAGAATAGCTAGACACCAGTTAATGGCTCTGCTTTGCCTCCATGAGCAGTGGAAAAAAAGTGTTATCTGAGGTAAGGGGTTTCTTTCTGCCTCTTAAGATACTACTTTTGGAAAAAGAAAGAAAATGAAAGGTGATACCAAAGTCTTATTTTCCCTAACCCACAACAGTGTCTTTGTTCAACTGTGCCTACTGTGACCTGCACAAGGACTGGATACTTTACTGCATTGAAAATAATGAATGAATGAAGAAGCTCAGCAGACTAATTTGAGCTGCCTGAAAATTTGACTCCTCAGATTCAATCCTTTGCTTAAGTGCTTTATTTAGTGAAGTTCTTCACTGAGCTCAAGGATTTGACTGTTGTGTTGTGTAGACTGCTATTTCAGCTAGCATTTGCCATCATCCCATTAAAGAAAGTAAGTGATGACCAGTGCTGCTTCAGAGTGTCCCTTAAAATACACACACATCTGTTTTCACAGATTTAGGTGATTTTTTTTCTCAGTAACAGAGGATACTGATCTACTTTCCTTTCTCCTTACTGAAGAGTTAGATAGGGCAAATTCTGAGAATACGCATCTCCAGATGCACAGAATCAGTATATCACAGGATCTTCTTGAGAAGGCTACTTGAAAATCAAAGCCACTAAGCGGGAACACATTAAAACAAAAAACCCTTCCATTTTCAGTCCTTTGTTCATGGTTTATGACCATTTTTTATCATTTTCAAAAGAACAAATTATTTGTTTTCTTTGTAATGCAACCCTGCTGTAACTTTTGCTAACCAATTGTTTTATTTGAGCAACTTTTCATATGTTCAGAGTCCCTGCAAGCAGGATTATACTTTTAAGTAGTACATATGAATCTCTTATTGGCTAATACTCATAGATAGCTAGGACTAATGTGATACTAGGCTAAGTACGCCACCTCGATGCAGGCAGTTCTTCAATCAGCTTGTTGGGCAGCTGACAATCTGATGGGAAACTGCTGGTCTGTGCTATTTATACAGGTTCATCTTTACTCTTGCGGAGTTCCCTTCTGACTACCATGCTTTGTCTTGAGGTATCTTTTTCATGTTGCTATCTACTTCTTTTGAGTCACCATCACTGTCTCAAAACTTCACTATTTATTTTGTCTTTTCTTATCTTGCATGGGATATTCTTCTACAGCTCAACAAAGAAAATATTTTTGCAGGCTAGCCAAGGTCAGGAGGATTCTCAGAAGGGGCCTAATGACCAGGAGTAGGTGAGTCCCTGCACTGTAGATCATGCAACAATAATTTGTTCTAGCAACTTACAGGCATTTTGGAACCCATTAATTAATATTTACTGGAAAATTGTTTTTTAACCCTGATTGTAGTGGTTTATAAAGAGTTTGTCACAAGTTGAAACTTTCTTCTGAAATGCTAATCTCCCTACTTACACCAAGAAAGTTTACACCAGAAGAAATGCTAGTAACAAGCAGAAAATATTTGAAGAAAGACCCTGTATTATCAAACTGCATGAAGACAGAACATCTGCACTAATACTAATACTGTCAAATGAGACCTAGAAATAAGAACCAGGAAATCAGACTAATTAATGTGTTAAATACTTTATCTTTTCTATGTAAGATTGTAGTAGAACTCCATATTTCTGCCATGGACATGGGGTAGAATCATAGAATCACAGAATATCATAGGGTGTTTTATTGCTAATTTGTGTCTTTGCTAGCAGAAGTTCAAATGTGAGAGCAGTTATCCCTGAGTAATGTGGCTACTGACTCACGTCTTAGTGGCTACAGCAGACGTGCTTTCTTGGCAAACTTCAAGCAAAATTTTTATCTGTTCTTTTTAAAGTTCATTTTGTCTTTTGTGCTAGTATTTATCTTGCTTGTCCTTCATTTAATGATTGCATCACAAATTGTGTTGCATAGCCTGCTAAGCCTCACAGATGTGATGCTAGCATATTTATTGGACTATAATTTATTTGCTCATGCTGTTGCATCTGGCTATTGGCTTCTTTTATTTGATTCATTGGGTTGTTTCTATCTCTAGATTATCTAGATGCCATGGCACTGAAGCAGGTGATGGCTCTATCATGGCCAAAGATCTCTTTTTGTCAAGCACAAAGCACAGTTGGGTTCAGCTTCAGTGATGAACAGTTATAACGAGCTATGAATTACTCGTCTGGGGTCCAGGGTTAGTGAAGAGGTGTTTTCATGGGAGATCTAGCAGACTTTCACATTTGGACCAATATGCTCTCGTAAAAGCCCAGGAAAATCCGAGGACGAAGTGATGCACACAAGAATACCCAGGAATGAACACTTTATTAAACAAACCCACTAACTTATATAGACTTCACATAACCCGCCTCACAGGCAGTGCTATTGATCAGATGACAGACTTCCTTGTTCTTTACTGGAACAAGCTAGCTGTCCACACACCTGCAGACAGCAGGCAGTCCAGCCCTGCACCTTGTGCAGCCTCAAAAACCTTCCCATGCTGCATTTCATTGTTAACAAAGTCCTCCAGCATAAGGACTTGATTGCTCGCGCACTCATGTTCCCCTACAAACAGTGACAAACAGTTACTCTCCAAATCTGGAAGTATGAAGTGCATACAGAAGCTCACTATATGTTAGCCACTCTTTCCATTGCTTCATGTGACTTTTTCATAGCTGCTAAAATACCAATCTTCTCAGAGAGATAGAAGGAAAAGGAGAGAATTAATTGCTTTTGACTGGGAAAGCCACTCTTGCAACAGGGATAAACAGAAGCCAAGATGGAGTCCAGTTGCCCAAGAGCAAATGTCCTTCCAGGTTCCAGAATGTCTTTTAAATGAATAAGATTATGAGAGGGGATAACTAGCTGTCACATGTCACATGGAAACATTAAGGTGGCACATGAGTCCTGTAAATTTAAGGTGGTATCGTCTCCCTGTCACAGTTTTAAAAGCTAAGCAAAACATATAAGTTTAGTATGTGTGTTTTCCACAGAAAAGTTTGGGTTTGGAGAACGATTCTGTCGCCCCCAATTCCCCTTCCCCCATGCCCATCTCTGTTTCCGGCTTTTTCTTGAATCTTTAATTTTGTCTCATGTGTGTTCTTGGTTATGGAATTCGCTGCTGAGGAAAAATGCCTGCTATTTTGAAGATTTTTCATCTGGTTTTTCATAGTCTGCTGCATTCTGTCTGTCTCTTCAAAGTGACTGTGCTTTCCGAAAATGTGGAGATTTATGAGGCTAACTCTTAAGATGTACAACTTGGGGGAGTCGGGCAAACTGGGGTGGCTTCAGAAAAGAAGCAGAAACTTTTGACAGTGTCTCTTATCCCTTTTAGAGGAGTATAGACATTTTGGAAATTTTGGCTCAGTTATGTGAGAGCATTGTGGCAAATCCCTGTGTGTCTGTACGTATGTCTTCTGTGTGGAGTTTTTTTCCAATATGTGTACGGCAGTGAATGAAAATGTCTCATTGCATTTTTTTCCCCAAAATTCAGTAAGTTTTTTCATTGCCTACAAATTCATAAGTGGTTTTTTTAAGGCCTCCCTTTGTGTTTAGCACTTTAGCTGAAAGTTCTTGGTCAAAATATAATCAGAGTTTTCAACCCACAGCACTCCCCATTACACCTTCCTTGTTGCATCCCTACATATTCTGGCAACATTCTTATATTCTCCCCAAATGCCCAGTCCCTTGTTCCACATACTATAAACTTCTTTCTCCCATGTGAGTTCTGCCAGAAGCTATGTGCTCATCCAGCATTTTAAGACTAAAGATGAGTACTCAAGTTATTTGGCTGCTCATACAGAGTTCCTGCCAGTAATGTTTATTTTGACAGCAGTTAAGCTCTTTAGTGCTTCATCTATTAAAAGACATTATGGTCACAAAATTTAAAAATTAATCAGATATGGGGGCACTTCTTTCAGGTAAAACTAAATGTGGCGGTAGGGATGTGCCCTGATACAAGCCAGAATGATGTGAAAATGTGAAGGCTTTGTAGACTCTACCTGGGCTTAGGCTCTAACTACTAGTACCCAGGTGTGCAAACAGACTTGCATAGGGAGCTGTCATGTAGAAACAGAAGCCATCTGTAGCCTTTAAGCTTCTCAAGAAAGGAGCTAGAGGCTGGAGAACCACAAATGTGGGTGTAATACCTAATCCCTTTGTGTGAGGAATTTTGCTGCCAAGTCTGATACTGGCTAAGTCATCAGCAAGCATCTTACCCAACGTGCCTGCATCTGGCTCCTCTTCAGCACTAATAAATCAAAGACAATAATTAGATAAACACAACTGTGTATAATTAATTAATGCTTTTGCACACCGCAGGTGCAATAAGAGGATATAAAAGCATCACATCTTGCTAACTCTCTGGTCGGGTCAAAAAGATCTTTCTAAGGGTGTATCTTCCACAGCTGCATTGAAAATAAACCCTAATACTCGCAGCAAAGGTACGTACTCGTGGTTGAGCAGGAATGATGCACAGCTTGGTTTTTCTTCCTAATGCTTGTAAGGGAAGCTATGTAATCAATTCAATATGCCAATTTTAAAAATCTGTTACGGCATACAACATTCTTCCTGATCATTTTAGACACGGGGGTAAATCCTGCTTTAAGCTGAGAGAAGGAGGTGCGGTAACCTTGGAGGACGCCCGAAGGACCGCTTCGTCACATGTTTAGAAAGCTCTCGGTTCTCTTCCCTTCACTGGCTGAAGCCCAGCCCTGCCGCCCGCATCCCCCGGTTGCCCGCAAGCCCCGCACCGGCACTGCCGGTCTCCGCGACGAGCGCAGGTGGAGGAGGTCGCGGTAGGGCAGAGACTCGGAAAAGCGCCGCGGAGTCGCTGCCACTCGCCTCCTGCACCCCGGGCAGCGCGGAGGGGGCCGTAGCGGCAGAGGACCAGCAGCAGNCCCCGAAGGAGCTTTTTCTCGTCCTCTCCCCTCAGTTCTTCCGAAAGCTGCTGCGGCATGCCCAGGCACCTCATGGCAGGGCTAAAGCGAGGAGCGGCGGAAGCGAGTTGCGCGGGGAGCAGGGAGCCAAATGTGCCTTTACGGGGCGATGCTGGCAGCGGCGGAGACCTGGAGAGAAGGGGTGGGCTGAAACGGGGAGCAGGAAGCCCGACTCCTGCCTAGGATGGCGCTTCTCCGTCTCCAAACCGCTGTATCCCTTGAGGCTCACGCTGCAGAGCCCCGCCGCTTCGCCAGGACTCGGCCGTAGAGGACCGAGGCCGGGTGAGCGGAGCTGAGAGCTGGAGACCTGAGGCCGTCCGCATCGCCCAGTGGGCGGGCAAGCGGGCATGCCCCCTCCTTCTCCTTTTCCGCCTCTCCACCCTCTCCTCGCAGGCTCCGCGCTCCTCCGCCGGTACGCGCGGTGCGAGCGGCGGCATCAGGGAAGGCAGAGCGGCGGCTGCTCCTCCCTCCCTCGCCCGGCCGGATATCCAGTATCAGACCTAGAGTGGGAGGAGAGGTTTGTGATTTTTTAAAACATTTTGTTGGCTTTTCATTCCCCCCTCCCCCCCGCTCATGCCTCCCTTTCCTTGCCTGGAGTTGCTCGTGTGGTAGGGAAGGTGGTGGGCGACAGAATTTTGGAGACGGGAGTTAGTCGGAAGAAGCGGTAAATTGAAGGTAGCGTTCCGCTGGGAGACACGGTCGAAGCAAAAATTGTGAGGGGAGGGGGAAAGGAGAAAGGAGGAGGCGACATTGCGGAGGGATGATGCTTAGGAGGCGCGGGGGGCGGCGGGGCCGGCTGCGGCTGCTGCGGGGCGGGAGGCTCCGCTGGGGCCGGCCCGGGCAGGTACTGCAGCCCCGTAGCCATCCCGGAGCAGGGAGCCAGCGGGTCCTGCGGCCCGCCGCGTGTCTGGGCGGTGCCCCTGGGGAGCGATGACCGCAGCCCCGCCGGTTCTATGGCTTCTTCTCGGGAGAGTTGTAGCCGGAGAGCAGCTGTGTGATGAGTAGAGGATGTCGTGAAATGTTGCTGTGCTGCCTTTCGCAGCAGGGTTTGCTCCGGGCAGGGGTGATCATCAGTGCGGTGCTATAAGAAAACGGGGAGAGAGAGCGGGTTGGGGAAAACCTAATGTAATTTTAGGGGAGGCTTGCCTTTTTGTTTTCCGTGCTTTTAGGCCTATATATCTTTTTTAAAGGCGTGTAGTATTAGCAACAGAGTTCTAGTTGTATGAGGAACGCTCCTTATTCTGAGCCTTGGTGCTGGTTTCTGTCTGCTGATCGGGAAATGACTGTTGCCCACCCACATTGCACCACAAATATCCCAAAATTTGTTAAAGGATCCTTGCTTTTCCAGAAACTAGAGACATGTGACCTTGTCTTATACAGCCTTTTACAGTGATGTTAGAACAATTTGCGTTTGCATGTTTGTGTCGAAGCCTTGGAAAGGCATAACTAGAGAGATGAGTAACTAATGACACATCATTATCTTGCAGTGGGAAGTAGTAAAATTAAATGTGAGTTTTCACCCAGAAACATCACACTTAGAAAATTTAATAAACTAGATTTATGTCTTCATGTAGATTATTTTGCTCTTTCTAAAGGTCACTTTAGAATAGAAAAGCATACTTCAAAATCCATATCTACTTTAGTTCCACTTCGCTGTTATTTGTGTTAAAATTGAATTATTAGTAGGCGATCCAAGAAGTGTAATAAAATGTGTTGTCTTTCAGAGGCTTTTAATGCTGAAGCTCACACTGCTTTGGCATGTTATTTTAGAGCGTAATTCGATGTGTGTGCTGATATTCTGGGAACCTTCATCTCCCCTTGATAAGAAGCTGATGGCAGTTCAGAGTTCTGCTACTGGAGTTCGTTTTCATTTTTATCTGCTATATCAAAAGCATCATCATTTCCTGCTTTCTCCAACAGGAAAGTGCAAGTGTGTTTTGTTACTGTGTTATGTACTCATCTTTAACCACGTAATTTAAATACATTTAAATACATTTGCTGCAGAGAAGCTGTCAAATTCCTGTTATAATGTAGTGTTTTAGTCTCTGAGGCTGTTGTGTTTTCTGCCTCTGACAAACTCTGTTTTTAGAAATAAGTTTTTAAAACATTTCCTCTGTTTTGGGGTGTTTGTCTAAGGTAAAGTCACCATAAGCTTAAATACATAGGTGATGAGAACAGAAAATTGGGGGAGGGAGGAGAGGTGCATCCACTCAAAGGTAGCTGAATTAAACATGAAGCAATAGCAGATTTAGGCCATCCTTTTCCTGTATTTAGAAGATATTTGAGGATAAATCTGATACTGTAACAAAGGGGCCAGTTTCTGCCAATTTGGGTTTTGGTTCAAATCCTTATTAAACCTTAAATTAGCAATGGGAAAATACACTGTTTCAAAGCGGTTGTGAAGACCATGTAAGAAAAGCCTGAGTAAATAAAACCCAGTCAGTATCAGCTGCACCAAAAAAGAAGAATCTAGAGATAGACTGCCAGAAAAATAGTAGGGAGTGACCTGTTAACAGGGGCACAAAGTATGTGGCTGTGTTACGGAGGTGGCTTTCACTGATAAACTACCTATGCTTTCCCCAAAGTCAGTTCAGACAGACGTGGATCTTGGTGGGGGGAGCTGTGGGGATGCTGGCAGGGAGAACATGAGTTGTGACATGGCAGAAGGATTGTGGATAATATGACCAAAGACACAGAGACTGCTGTTTGGCCTGTCTGATGGAAGACAAATGAGTGGCCAATGTCTTCAGGTGTGTCTGGCCTACTGATTATTTCAAGTCCTGTGGCAGAGTATAGATCCATGCTCAAAGGGCACAATCTGCAGCATCAGACCATATTTGTAAAAAAGCTCTAATTTTCCCCCTTTACATTCAATATAAGAAACACTGCATTCTGATCAATTTGCCACTTTATTTTTCCCAATGACAGTAAAGTTTGATCTATGCAAGAGACAGATCATATACATTAGGCCATAGCGAATAAGAAAAAAAAAATCCCTGTGTTTTGAAATGGGAGAGACTAGACGCATTTTTATTTATATATTGATGTCGCAGATCTGAGTAGTTCATAGGAGCTGAAGAAGAGTGGAGAGTAACTCACTGGAGTTGGGGAAATGCTACTGTCAACTGCTTGACTCATCTGGGCACTATTGCTTTTCTTATGATGATGTTTGCTTTTGCTGTGTTTGTAGGAAAATGTTGGCAAGAATAGCAACATTATTACTATTAAAAACTGTAGCATTCTTATTCCCTGTGGTTCCTGTGTCCACAAAGGAGGCCCAAGAAATGAGTTTGAATATTGCAATGTACTCAATGAGACTAACATAAGTTATTAGTGATAGGTCATAGAAAGAGTTAGGCATCTCCAGATGTACCTAGAACTATGTGACATCTGACGTGCATTCACTTCCCTGGCACAATAAACTATGTATTACACAAAGTCAGTCCTGGTCTAAGAGCTGTTCACCTCTATTAATATGAATCTGTGCTGGAGCTAACCAAAATTTGCCTCTCTGCAAGGCAGAGGGTGTGTTTCATGGTTCATTTTCATTTGCCCTAAATGTGAGCTCCTGCCAAAGGGTCAGCCTGCCTGCCTCACCTCTGGCTATGCATTCCTGATCTCTTGCTTCTGCTGGTATTATCACTTGTGGCCAAATGCAAATCCACTCATGTTGCTGTTGGCCTGGTTTTCAGTTGGATGAGTTCCTGGGTATGAGTCAATGCATGACTAAAATGCATGGAGGAGTCAGCAGAGATCTATGCTTGTGGGAAGAGCAGGCTGATCCTCATTGTGCTCAGTAGGAGTCCCATTTAGACCAGATTAAACCTGTAGCCTAATGAGCTTTGCTCAGCACTGTGCTGACACTTCTGTGTCCCCTCTAGGTTATGTTTAGCTTATATCTAGCCAATTTGAGGTAAGGAGGGGTGAAGAGATTTGTCTGTCTCCATTCACCTGTGTAAATAGTCTTCAGAGGACCAAAAGTTGTCTTAGATGCCTGTATTCTTGAAGGAGGTGGGGTCTTACTCTGGCATGCTGAAAAATTACCTTCCTTTGCTCCACATACAGAGATTTCCTGGATGTCTGTGAAACAGTCCCTGTGGACTGCTGTGCAGTGCCATCATGGGATCACCATGCACTTGTAGCATCTCAGCCCTCTTTATATGCAGCCATGTCTAGCAAAATTTGTTTTCTTTTGTTATTACAGCAGAGAGTGTACTGCAGTGGATGCTGTGACTCGTATTTGTATACCAGCTGAGGTAGACATTTTGTCTGTTGTTTTCAGCTAAGTGATGCTTTTGGGGTATTTTTAGAAAATGTAGTTGCACAGCATTAAGATTACAACTAAGTAGATCTTTACACATGAGCAGTCAATAGTAGGATCTTGTGTACAGGCCAATAATTAATAGTCTATAGGTTATTATTGTAAACTGGAAATCCCCTCTCAAATATCTGTTTGCATGCATTTTTGTTAAAGCTTGAGGTGAAAGTTAACACTACTAATTACCATGGCTGT
>VXBP01000758.1:145-33945 GCA_013400115.1 Rhinopomastus cyanomelas | reverse complement strand
TACATCCACTTTGATCAACTTATCCCTAACCCAGTTCTCAGCAACCTCAACTTCCTGGGGAATCTCAGGCTTGAGATCAGGACAACCCCCAGAAGTATAGAAAGAGGCAAAGAAAGTGTTGAGTATCTCTGCTTTCTCTGTAACCTCTGTCTGTAGGGCACCCACCTCATTCAGCCAGGTGTCTTCANGCACCCACCTCATTCAGCCAGGTGTCTTCATTGCCTCTAGTTTTAGTTTTACCTGCAATGTATTTGAAGAAGCCCTTTTTGTTGTCCTTGATCTCTCTTGCAAGGTTTAATTCCAAGGAGGCCTTGGCTTTCTTAGTTGCATCCCTACATTCTCTCACCACAGCCTTATAATCACCTCAATTGGCCATCCCCTCCTTCCATGACTTATAGATTTTCTTCTTCTTCTTCAGTTTGCCCAGCAGCTTCCTGTTTAATCATGCAGGTTTTCTGGGTCTCTTCCTTGACTTCTTTCCTGGTGGAATGCTCTTTTCTTGCGCTTTAAGAAAGTAATCTTTGAATGTTGACCAGCTATCCTGAGCTCCCTTCACCTGCCAGTACCCTGTCCCATGGGATGTCCCCTAGCAATTGCTTGCAAAAGCCAAAGTTGACCCTCCTGAAGTCCAGAGTTGCGATTCTGCTGGCTATTCTGTCCCTACCACACGAGACCCTCAACTCCACCATCTCATGGTCACTGCACCCAAGGCTGCCCTCAACCTTCACAGCCTCAACCAGACCTACCTTGTTGGTGAATACAAGATCCAGCAGCGTTCCTCTCCTAGTGGGCTCTTCCACCATCTGCATCAGGAAATTGTCACCAATGCACTTGAGGAACCTCCTGGACTGTGGGTGGCTGGCTGAGTGGGTCTGCCTGTAGAAGACCTCATCAACTTCCTCATTCTGATCTGGTGGCCTGTACTAGACACCCACAACAGTGTCACCCATGGCAGCCTACCCCTTAATACGCATCCACTAACTCTCAACTCTCAAGAACTCTCTCTGTCTGCCCTTGGAATGAACTCAATACATTCCAGCTGCTCTCTTATGTAGAGAGCAACTCCTCCACCCCACCTTGCTGACCTGTCCCTTCTAACAAGGACATAGCTGTCCATGATCACGTTCCCGTCATGCAAACTGTCCCACCAGGTCTCTGTAATCGCTATCAAATCATAATCGTCTGACTGGACATAGATTTCTAACTCCTCCTGCTTACTCCCCATGCTGCGTGCACTGGTGTACAGACATTTCAGGAAGCCAGCTGAGCGCTCCAATTTCATCCTAGGACAGCGAGATGCCACCTGGTTTTCATTAAGACCAGAGCTCTGTCCCGCTGGTGCTCACCCATCAACTATCCCACCCCGCCTTGAATCTAGTTTAAAGTCCTCAGAGAGGTTCATCTCCTCCTCTACTCTGCTCTGGTGAGACCACATCTGGAGGGACTATTGTGTCCAGTTCTGGGCTCCTTAGTTCAAGAAGGACACAGAACTACGGGAGAGATTCCACAAAATTTATGAAGGGAATAGGACATCTCTCTGATGAGAAAAGGCTGACTGAGCTGGGTCTCTTTGGCTTGGAGAAGAGGAGACTGTGGGGTGACCTCATTACTGTTTATAAATATGTGAAGGATGGATGACAGGAGGATGGAGCCAAGCTCTTCTCAATGTCTAGTGATAGGACAAGGGACAATGGGTGTAAGCTGGAACATGAGAGGTTCCATGTGAATGAAAGAAGGAACTTCTTCCCAGTGAGGGTGACAGAGCACTGGAAGAGGCTGCCCAGGGAGGTTGTAGAGTGTCCTTCTCTGGAGACATTTAAAACCCACCTATATATGTTTCTGTGTGACTTGGTCTAGGTGATCCTGCTGTGTCAGGGGTATTGGACTAGATAATCTTTCGAGTTCCCTTCCAGTCCCTGGTGTTCTGTGATTTTCAAAGGTGCCTGAGACACTAATAGATGCCTAGAGAGACACAAAAAACTGACCTTGCAGGGTAATAAGCTTTGATTTCTGTACAGTCAACAGGGAGAAAGATATTTAGAAAAAATGAGGACAAAATTTTGAAGAATCTAAATCTGTGTATTAATTTAAGTCTATAAACACAGATGACATATTCTAAGTGGCATCTTACAGAGTTAACTGATGAGCTTAATGATCCACTCACAGCAGCACTGGAAAAAACTGGGTTTGCAAGTCTTACCCATTTTATCACACTCAGAAACCTTTAGGCTAGTTGTCACCACCATAGCTAGAATTTAACTATCTAGCTCTGATTTTATTGAAAGTGAGAAGTAACACAGTAAAATCAAGTGGCTTTTTTTGCTAAGGTTTTCACCTAGTGACTACTGATAAATGTAAAATTGGCTTTGCATGTAAATATACTTGAAAATATTCATCTAGTTTTATGCTTTTGGCTTTCGTTTTCTGAAAATTTGCTACCAGTTGATATATACACAGCTTGCAAACTTGGTTTCACTTTAAGACTTGGCAAGTGTTGCAGTTTTCTGACTTGAGCCTTGTGGTAGGCTCACTGCGTTATTCATCCGCAGGAAGGAAAAGAAGACTGGCACCTGCAAGTCTACTGCTGAATCAACAAGGTTTTAAAAACAATAGACAAATAAATGGTCCATTTTCCAAACAGAACAGTGAAACTGCTGCCATCTAGATAAGAAATTATTTTTAAAGTCTGGCCTGTTGATGGCTAATTTAGCAAAAGACACATGGAGAAAGTTCATCATTATCTGATGGGTAGATTATCTGGTTGTGGTTGACCTGTCAGAGGAGTCCAACTCTTACAAAGAGACAAAATCTGCTGAGATGTGGTGCAAAGGCTAGAGCAAACAGGAAGGAAAAGTGAGTGAATGCATCATCTTTGTTACCTTCTTTCACAGCTATTGCCTTCCAGAGTGAAACTGAGAAAGGGGTGTGTGAGGTTGTGTTGGGTTTTTGGTGCCTCTCAGGCACAGAAGGGTATCATGAGGCTCTGATTCAGTATAGAGAGATCAGGATAGAAAAACTTGTTTTGATGGGAAATATCACTGCATCTTGCCACAAGACTGACATGGTGCTCTTTTTGCAGCAACATAGAAAAATGTTCCTCAAAGCAACCCTCAGATGATCATCTGCTTGTCCTCCAGAGGTGAGGCTGGCACGTCTTTAGTGCTCAGCAGAGTATGCCACATCCTCTTTCTTCAGAGTTGGCCCTCCGTGATTAATATAACCAGAGTATCATATCTCAAATCCCAGACTTGTCCCTTCTTCTTGAGATTCCATTAAATTAATCTCAAACGTCATCCATTGAAAAATTAATCCTTTTCATAAGAATGGAGCCCTTCTCCAGATGTTATGTAACTGCTGTGTAGTGTAGTTTACTGTTCAGCTCAGGTGTGAGTTAATTTTCCAGATATTTTTTGTTGTTCTTCTAAAATCAACAACTATAGGACTGTAGTACCTGAAAAGTCCTGCAAAATTTAGCCTCAGGAAAGCAAAATTTATGTAGCCTGCCTTCAGGCCTTTGTTGAATTAATTTCCTATAAATGTTTCAGTAAATACTGACAGCATATTATTAAAGAGAAGTGCATTAAAGTTAATCCTCACAGAACTTTTACTAAAGTAAATAATAATTTCTTAATTGTACCTATTTGCAGCCAAAATCTGATTTTAGGAATTACACACATACATAAAGACAGCAGAGACATTTCTATGCATTACTTTGTGTCTAGCTAAGTGTTACAAATATACTTTGAACATTAAATTCTTAAAGCAGGCAGTTCACAATCACCAGGTCAATAATTTTTGTATTATTGGACTAGATGATCTTTCGAGGTCCCTTCCGATCCTTAATGATTCTATGATTCTATGATTCTATGATTCTTCAGTAACCAACCTTGAATAGCAAATGCTGTAGGCAGGCATGAGGAACAACTGAAACTGGAATCAATTGCAGGTTATATCGTACTTGTTAAACTCAGAATAATTGTATTTCTTTGTAATGTGTGTCAAAAGCACAAATAGTGCCTATAAAACAGAAGTACCTACAGGGAAGATTGTAGCTGCTTTGCAGACTTCGTCCCATGGTGCTCAGAGTAGTACCAAGGCCACCCACCTGCCTCCATGTTTCAATTTGCATAGGAACTAAGTCAGGAATGAGGCATGTCCTACCTCTAGCACCCAAAGCAGGAGGATGTGTCAGCTCTCACCGCAAGAACACAAAAGCACATCTGTTAAAACAAAAGAAAATGCACAACAAGCTGAAACACCAGTGATCCCTGTCAGGGAGCAGGCACAAAAGAGGAACCCCCAGGTGGCTTCCTCTCATTTGGCACAGAAGAAATTTCAAGACAGAGGGGTGGCAGAAGCCCTTCCTGGTGCCACCACAAATGTATCTGCTCCTTGGGAATACAGATCACTGAGGTGAGCTACCGCCTTCTGTGGAAGTGCTAAAGAAAAGATGAGGGACATACAAATCTTTGGACACGCACAGAAATATTTGTAAGAGCCCAATGCCTCAAGACAGGTTCAGATTCTTTTGGGTTGTTATATGTTGGGTGGGGAGGTGGATGAAGAACAGCATGTGAAGGATGACACATTTAGATCCTAGACCTAGAAAAGAGCAGCAAAGTTAATGTTTGTACTGTCCTTATCTCTTCACAGCCTTTGCCTTCCACATGTGCACACGTGTACACAAACATATATAAAAGTTTATGCCCTCCACATCAGTGGCTTGTAGGTTAGCCCTGAATATTTGTGTGGGAGTAGGTTAAAGGCATCAAAGCATGAGTTTCCACTCCAGTAGCCTCTCTAGGGGAATTCACCCTGTGAGCACAAGCAGGAGAGATGAAACAGCCGTGTGCTGCCTTTCCTGTGGCCAGTTACTTGAATCCCCTTTGCACGGTATTCAGTCACTTCTATGCAGAGATGACTAACAGCCGGCCTGAACATCTTTCTGTTACATTTTTAAGATTATACGCCCTAGTGGCAGCTTAAAACTGACCAAGCAATCTTTACTCTAAATGCAGGAAGTGCATTTCATTTGCATAGCTCTGATGGGATTAAAGGAGGCATTAGAGTAATTAAGGTCAGAGGGGTTTACCATTTACTAAATCCCTAAATCCACCTCCGCTTTAGCATAATTCAGTAATATCACGGGGCAAAAGGTCACTGTAACAATTTATGCCTGTCTAGTCTTCCATTACAAAGAGATAAACCCTTTTTATTTTGGACAAAGAGCTTTTCTGGATAAGATACATATACATTATTTTCCACACAGGCATCACAAGAAGTTGCCTTAGCTACAATCTGAATCTATTAACTACCCTCTGTGTCTCAGGGTTTGGGGGATTTTTTCTGGTTTTGTATGGGAAAATTAGTGATACCACTTATGCACATGAGCTAACATGGTTTCAATTTTTTTAAAATGCCCAGCTGATATGGATCTTTCTCTGTTGAAATGAGAATAATAAATGTCCAAGGAACATTTGAAAGATAATACATTATTTCTTATGAGTAAGCTTGCAGCAGTTACTATGTTTAATTAAATGTACATACATTTGACACCGCTGAAGGCCTTAGCTTCAAAAGCTTTATTGTTATCGATAATCCTAAGATTCAATTGAAAGGGCCATGAAACGGAGTAATAATGTTCAGCAAAGCTGCTCTGAGGACCAACAAATGGGCATTTGTTGCCTTTTCCAAATTCAGTTACTTCCAGGCTAAGCAGATTGTACTGGATGTCCTCCACTCACACTCTTTAGGCAGAATCTCTGTAAGCTATGTCACCCAAAAGCAGTCCCAGAGGGACTCTGCAGCACCCTATGCTAGAGGAATAGGTGCCTCGATGGACAGAAAAGAGGTTTGCAGGACTCTCAGGTAATGGCTTTGTAATGATATTTTAGTCTGACCCTGTCACTATGTTATACTTCACCATCATGTCTCTGAGCATTCCTAGCTGACAGATTCAAATCTCCAAGCAAAGTACAAGGAGTTGAAGGATGAAAAGAATTGTTTTGAAACTGAGGAGACTCATTGAAATTGCTTTGGCTGTGTTATATATAATTATTGAATAGAAAATGGTAGAAGTAACAAAGCATCCTCAACCCTGCGAAGCGTTGTCAGAGAGTTGTCAGTTCCTCTTGAGACAATTTGTCCTGACTGACCCTAATGTCACTCCAGGCCTACATCTCATGGAGCAGGTAGCAGTTTCAGTTGTGGGACAGCATAGGCAACTGGGAATTAAATCCTAAGCAACAAATTTCTTGCCAGAAATAATAAAGAATTAGAAAAAATTGTTTTGCTTCTAAATGATGAGAAGCAGTGAACATGCAGAGCAAGACCCCAGTCCCCAGCCAGGTGCTGCAGCACAGCTACAAGGAAGTAAACTGGAGGATTCTCGAGCAACTTAATGTGTTGCCCCTGCACACCTTTGCCTTAGAACAGAGGATCCAGGGAGAGAAGAAAACTACAATCATAGGAACATATAATTATTTAGATTCTAAAATCCCTTTAATATCAAGTCCAACTGTTAACCCAGCATTACCAAGTTTTGATTTGAAGTGTGTACAAAATAAATAACTAAATGAACTGAAGATGATAACACCAGAATTCAGATTTTAGCTCATGTTCAAGTGCCTTAATGCCTTAGAGGCCTATATGCTGACATGCTGCAGTGCTTTGTGTCCCTTAAATTGAGCTTGGGTCCCCTCCCCAGTCTCTACTTCAAAAGCACCTCCCAACACATCCTTGTTCAGTAACAGCAATGAGGCAGTCCAGCATTCATCCTCACTAGGACTATCAGCTGCTGTTGATGTTTCGTCTGTGATGTTTTCTCATACAAACAGTATGTAAAATGAGACAATTTCTTCTTCTACAGTTGCATGAAAAGGACTCAGCACAGAGGTTAGTGCAAAGATGATTTCAAAAACAGACTCATGGACAGATACTAACCCTGCCTTGCTGGTCCAGGTAGCACCGGCAAAAAAAGTCAGGAATAAATAAAGTCATCTTTGGCTGTAAAGAGGCCAGCACTGTGAGAAGACACAGCAGTGCAAATGAAGCAGAGACAACAGTGCCAATGTGGCTGCTAATGCCATCCCACTGGCACTCAGGCTCTGCTGGTGTTTCAACCCCTTGCTACCAGGTGTGCTGTGGCCCTGAAGAAGTTGCTATGTGCAACAGTGCTATTGCTGCATATGCTCACCCAGTCTTGTTCTCACCGTCCTGCCTTCTGGAGTTCCTGGCACCTCTGAGCTAGTGATCTGAATTAGTTTAATATGCAAACAATGGCTGAATCTGCATGCAGCTGATGAGGTGTTGCCCAGGTTGTCCCGCCATGCAGAAGGTTCTCTATGTCTCTGTCCTTGTGGTTGGCGGCAGCATCTAAAGACAGGGACATTTCTGCTGAGGAAACACTGCGTGAAGGCTGCTGTGTACAGAACTGGTGAGATTGCCCTATCCCAAAGATATTATTGCAACATTTTTTCCACCTAAGAAGATAGAGACAGGTATTTGAGAACTATTTTTAAAAATGCATGTTCCAAGTGAATAAATAACAAGAAGAAATCTACTTGTCATCCTAAGGGATGTAAGATCAGAAAGAACATAAACCAAATAGAGAAAGGCATTCTGTGAAGCAGGACACATTTGAACACTGCTTTAATCAGAGGACCCAACATGGCTTCTTGACCACTGACTGCTCCCAGCTTCACTAAGAGTAGATGGAATGTCTGTGCTAAGTAAACAGCATCTGCCATCTCCAAGGCCTGTTGAAAATGCTGACTAGCTGGTGAAGAGATTAGCACCGTCTGGCTCCTCTACTAATAACTGATTTGTTACCCAGGCTTGGCAGTGCTTTTCTAATTGTCAGTTAGAACTGCTGACATTCCTGAATATTGCTCTTCAGATGTAAATAATATTTATTTGAGGGTGCTGTGGCTCCTGTTTTGATCCTGCAAGTTCAGTTGAGTTTACTCACCCAAAAGGACCAAAACAGGTTTTACATTGACTGGTGCATCCATTTAATTACTAACATGTCATTATAATTCTCTGTCTTACAGGGGCATATTTTGAATCATCTGCTTGAAATTTTGGTAGTTAACCTGAGTTGGGCTGGGGTGGGTAAAGCTGCTTCACAGTGCATTTACTCTTTGGGAAATCAATAAGCAGCTCTACCAAATGTTGAACACTGACATTTGAGTAGTGGTGTCTGAGCAGGACCATGACTAGAAAAAAAATTTTTGAGAGGCAAAAATGTAGACAACTCTACATTATTACCAGAAAATAATCAAATGTCGAAAGTATGTGGCTATGTTTTGTCTATGATTTGTTTATGTAGATTATATACTGACTAAGGAAAGTGCTTTTTCTGAAATTCTCATTAGGGTTATTTATGACACTGTCCTTTAAAATAGTCTGGGAAATATTTTTTATGAAAATCAAAAGCACATACTTGTTTTAAGTTCAAAACATGAAGCAACCAAGGGCTGTGATTTAATTCTGCCTTTTCCTATTTTAATTTCTTTGTGCTTTTTTGCTACATCTCTGCTGAACAGATGGCCACTAGCTCCTGACGACGATACTTCACTAGTCTTGGCAGGATGATGATGGTTCAATCACCCATTAATCCCGTGGCAGATAATGGCTGAAAGCAACAGATCAGGTCACTATTTTTGACCAGATTGTGCAAATCTGTATATGCAGTTGGTTTTTTTCACTCATTCCTCTGAAAGCTTTTAAATTTGCATGTGCAACATTCGCATGTCAATAACTGTGAGTCTTATCACAAATCCTCACCCTGTCCTCCCATGATTCTCCCATCTGGTGAAAAAGCCTTCACATTTTTCACCTGCAAAATACATAGAGCTCCTAGTAAAGTTGTGTTTTCAATGAAAAATACTTCTTTGAGACAGTCATGCCAGTTATTTCTGATACCTAATTCATAGCTGAAAACCAAGATGCAGCCCAGCACAAAGACTGACCCAGGAGGTATTGTACCCTTGCCTCCTGGAAGCCACATATCCATGAGCACTGGACAGGCATCAGGACAGCTGGTCCTCCTTCAGGAGCTGCTCTCAGGAAGCAGGCAATCAGTCCTACAGGCAGCACACATGGGTAAGGGAAATCACACCTGGCTTGCTCCCCCTTGGACTGGTGTGTAGCTTCGAAATGTCCACATTTTCTGCATACTGTAATTCCAAACAGTTTCTCCACTTAAAAATAATGAGTAATAAAAACCGCAGACAACTGATCAACAGTGTTGTTTGTTCCCTAAATGAGAACAATACAGGATAATTTTACTTGCCTATAATTTCCTTCCTGTTTGCATTTTACTTTTTTCATGTGATTGTGTAGACACTGAGCAAGCCGTCCCTCTAATGAAGGTAGACAGTAGAGATGAGTGGGGAGTTACTTACTTGCATCCTTTGCACCTCTGTGTGAAATTTGTTATTAGATTATGTTATGCTGAAAGGGTCTTGGAAGATGGTCAAAACACTTGCAAACTCACACTATTGTAGCCTAATGTTATGCGCATGTCCAAACTGTGGAGTCATTATTCGGCCCTTACCCAGCAGAACTCTCTACTCAGCCAACATTTGGGAAGAAGTTGAGGTGTACAAGGACAGCTGTTTAGCCAGGGGCCATTACCCCCTACAGCAACAGCTGTAGCTCCCACAGCTGGTTGAGAAATGTCCAGATTTAGCAAATGCCTCAGTGAGTTGATTAAACAGGTACTCCAACGGAAGCACAGGCAAAGAAAGTTTGAATAAGTACTCCTGAGTGTGTTAGGAGACCTCCATCCTTTCCTCCCTTCGTGAGAAGAGGCTGATGTTAGTGGTGGGCAGAGCAGGCTGCAGCAATAGATGGTAACAGACGGAAGCCAGAGGTCTTGCCACTGAGCAGTTCTCTTGAGACACCTCCCTGAGCTGGGCCTGTCTGCTGGTAACATGTGAGAAAAGAGCAGAACACATGAAGAAACAAAACAAAAAAGCGGGCAGGCTTAGCTATGCATAGAAAGTACTGACAGCCTTAAGGCTTGCTGCTCAGCTGAGTCAGAGGAGACAAACCATCCCACTGACCACATTAAACCTTTACCACACAGCATTTTAGTGGACCAAAGCCTGACATCTCTCTGCTTTGGGTCACAGGAAAATAAAAAGTTGCATTTCCATAGTCCCGCTGGGAAGCAAAAGAGTATGAAGTACTATGACTTTTCTTTATCAGCTGAGTGATAGCTGTGTTTAGTCTGAATGTTTTTTATTAGGCCTAGCATGCCCTTGTCCTCCAGTCATCTTGCAGTTTCTGATGATTGGTATGCAGATGAGAGGTCACACTGTTCCTAAACCATGTGTGCTCCTCTGCTTCTCTGGATGCTCCTGGAGAAGTAGTCAGCAAAGTCTGAAATTTGCAAGTACAGTGGGAACAGCAAAGCTCAGATAATGACTGGGATTTCTTCAGAGTTTAAAGCTTTGGTCCTAAGGTCTGGACTAAGCCTATTCTCTTTCTTTGAAAATATCCCACCAGCATATATGTCCCTTCTAAAATACTCATACCTACAAGGTGCCTATCTAGATGGAGTCAAGCCCAGATATTCTCAAAATAATTTCAATGAGCACAGCAAAAAGGCATCCCCCACAATGTCTATTATCCAGGCAGCAAAACCCTCCACAGGTGTTCTGTAGCTGTACTGAAAAGAAAGCTTAAGGTGCAGGCCCCCAGCATCCCCCCAGAAGGAGCAGCACAACCACCACACCCATCAAGAGTCAATCCAAAAGGCACCTGCCATGCTAGCTGCACTCACCCCGAGCCTGGCAGGTGATCTGACATGACATGTTCAAAAAGATGTTAGTGGAACACAAGGCACCCTTCCTCCATGGCCAGGGTCCCCCTGGTTTGATGTGCTTGTAAATAAACCTCTACTTCCAAGGAGGCTGTTTCCTGTTAGACCCTACTAAACTCTCCTCTAATGTGCCCTGTTTCCTATGTTTAAAAGATCTGATCACTGTTAGTCTTTTAACCATATTTAATATTAAATACTTCAATGTCACTGTCGTCATACCATCAATGAATAAAGTAATCATTGCATAAAATATGCTTACATGGAAAAAGTGATCAGCTTGACTCCGATGCAATAATTTCCATCATACATAAATGTTGAAATCATTGTGAATTTTTCCACTGACTTCAATGGGGCTCAGGATTTCATCCTAAGAACTGATTAGAGACAAGGTCCCTTGTGTTGCCTTGCCTTGCCCCTTTGCCTTGCCTTGCCCTTTCCACTTTCCCTTCCCCTTCCCTTTCCTTCCTTTCTTGAATACTACAGAAAGAAATACCTTTATTGATAATTGAGAATAAATACTATTCCAGAAAAGTATGCTTCTTACTGAGAGTCTGTAGCACCTACATGAAACAGATTGGGAAAAGAGCATAGTAGAAAAAGAGCTGAAGAATGAGCTAACTCCCATTTTCACAGTCCGTATTTCCAGAAGTAATTTCACAGTTAGTATTTCTGTTGAAAGCCAAACAGGATGCGATTTCAGAAATGTCCTGATTTGAGAAGTGTTCTTACGTAGTTCTTTAAAGTGATATTACGCTTCATTAACCATTGAATGATAAAAGGGAAAAGCACTGTGCCAGAAGAGATTCTAAAGGGAGGAAACATTTGGAGCTATTTGTTGCTCTGTGAAAAAACAAAAGGTGCCTATAATAATGTTTCCCCAAGTAATATGTTTTTAAAGAGTTGCCATTGTTATTTAACTTGTGAAGGCACCACTATTTTGAAAATTGATTGCAAGGTCTGGAAAAAGAATGACATGAGAGTTACCAAACAGACAACAAGGTTATCAACAGTTAGTATGTTGAATCTCACCCAGGATATCACTCCAGTTAAAAAGTGGTTCCAGAGTGCTCACATTTGCTGAGATCATTGTACGGGCAAAGGCCACAGATTTCTCCAAATCACGTTCACAGGAGGCTGCTGCAGGCAGCTCATGAAGTAGATATTTCCTGACCTGTAGACATTTTTGTCATTGCACAGCTGTGCTGAGTATTCCCAGGGAATCCCAGATAAAATCCATAAGCAAGCAAATTTGCTAGCATCCTGTTATGATTCACGATGCAATTAAACCTTCCAGTTAGCAACTGTAACAGGAAGAACAAGTCAACCAGTTGAAAAAAAAATGCAAGGATTGCCAGCTTCATAATAAATAAATCACATAATCACAGAACATTAGGGATTGGAAGGGACCTCAAAAGATCATCTAGTCCAATTTCCTCCACCACAGCAGGATCACCTAAATCAAGTCACACAGGAACATATCCAGGCAGGTTTTAAACATCTCCAGAGAAGGAGACTCCACAACCTCTCTGGGCAGCCTGTCCAGTGCTCCATCACCCTCACCATGAAAAAATTCCTTCTCATATGAGATATTGACACGTGTATATGAAAAATACAAAGTATTTTATGGTAAATACAGGATTTGTCTCTGTCAGGTTTTATATTTGATGGGAAATCCTGCATGTGTTGCTGTAGGCCTTTGCACAAGGGCTGGTGTTCATAAAGTCTTCTTTTATAAGTGCTTTGGAAGGTGATGATTCAGAATGTCTGAAAAGTCCCTAACAGATACAAAGCCACAAGCAAATACAGATGCAGACACCTCTTTTCAATTCTGTGCCTAATTCATTTCCATGTATGCAGGAGCTCTGTGTGTACAGATGCTGTACTCCTCTGGGGCTCATAGCTCCTAGCTCCTCTAAAAACCTGAGCACGATGATGTATTTTAACCTGCCACTGTTTGCAGGGTTGTAATCTTGCTATGATCTTGCTACAACTTTTACCTGTGCCAAACCAGCTGCTAGGTGCAGAAGAAACTTAATAAAAAATGTATTTCTAGTTTAGCAGCATCACCATGGACTTGATGATTTCTCTCTTGAGTTAAATAATGAAGCCATTTTCCTTATGTTATTGCAGCATATTTCTAGGAGTGTAGTTTGATTTGTGGATTGCCCTGAATCATTGCATCTGCATCACCAAATGCAGATAGCCTCCTTTCTGGCCTCATTTCCATTAAATACTTTTCATTTGTTGAAGTACATGAGGCTGGAAAAGCTGATTTGAAGAGAGCACATTGATTACACACTCATTCTTCAACCTGCATGAGAGTTTAAATACTGTATATTTCGATTCTTACTTCCCACAGAATGTCAGATACCCTAATTTTTTTCTGTATTTCATTCTAAGGGGCTCTCGACTTAGACTTCATCCCCCACAGCATCTTTTTTTTTCTCTTGTTCTCCCAAGCTATTTCTTACAGCTTTATTCCAGCAAAGTTTTAGCTGCTTTGCATCTCTGTTGTTAAAACTTTCCAGCTATAGGGCATTTCACCATTTTGTGAGTTGTGGATCCAGCCCATGACTTTAGGCTCAGTGCCTGTGAGCCCTGCTGAGCAATCTGTATGTGATCATTCCCCTCTTCTTTCTCTAATAACAATACACTGGACAGTCCATTTGAGGTCAAGATGATACCTACTCAGAATTTCTCAATTAAGTTTCTATTACGCAGGGCAAACTGGAAGAAAATTTTGCTTTAAGGCAACAAAACACTGTACAGACTGTTCTCTTTTTTCACTTGCCTTTAATTGTCATTGACAGTGTAGGCACTTAAAAATTGCCTTCTGGATCAACAGCTGTTTCTCAGACACTTAAAATAAGAGTAACCCCTGTCATTTGACTGAAAACAGAGGAAAGCTAGTAACAACTAGAAAGTCCATTCTCTGGATGCTCACTCTGTTCTGTGCTCCTTTTGCTATATCAACAGTCCTCTGTTTTCTTAATCTAGCCATCACTGGAAAGGAGAGGAGTGTCCTTCTGCACCACAACCCCTGCACCAAACCTACCTGGATGTAACCCATTTGCAGCACCTCACGGAACAGCTTTTCTGTATGCTGGGGGCAGGCCTGAAGAACAATTTCAATGTTGCAAAGCAGAGTCCTTGAGACAGAATTTGTAGCAAAGAAGAAATATATGCCGAGTTAAAAAAAAAAAAAAAGAAACAAGGAAAAAAGCTTCACTGATATTTTAATGTTTGGTTTGTAATAAAAAACACTAAAAGCTTTGAGCCGAGGCATGCATCTGGTTTGCATGGCAAGGCTTTTCTGGGGGGAGTGCTACACAAGATAGAAAAGCTGACAAAACCTTTCTAGGTTGACAAAACCAGTGCCAGATGGTTACCTCATGGACCCACCACTGTCCAAGACTGAGACCATCAGTAACAGTTACATCCCTGTGATAATGTATTTAAGAAGAGACAAATAAAACTGTGCATCTCCAGCTGATGTAAGAGTAAGTATATGTCACAGAAACAGCTGTTCTGTGGCAGGACCTGTAACCTCATAGGTAACCCACAGTGGATCAATTTGTGAAGAACTGCAACTCCTGGGAAAGACTGACATTGGAAAAGTTCATGGAGGACTGTTGACTGCAGGTGGTACCCCACACTGAAGCAGAAGAGCGTGAGGAGTCCTTCACTTGAGGAAGAGGGAGCAGCAGAGGCAACGTGATGATTTGACTGCAACTCCCATTTCACATCCCCTTGAACCACTGGCAGAGAGGAGATAGAGAAATGAGAAATTAAGCCCAGAAAGAAGAGGAGGTAGAAGGAAGGTGGTTTAAGAGTTCGGTTTATTTCTTGTTATCCTATCCTACTCTGGTATGGGTTGGTAATAAAATTAAACTGACTTATCCAAGTTGAGTCTGCTTTGCCCATGACAGTAGTTGGTGAGCAATCTCTTCCTGTCCTCATCTTGATACAATAGCCTCAGTTATAGCTGATGAGGGGACGAGAGGGTCTTTGGTGATCATATGGTCTCCAGGCACGGTCAATCCACCACAATGTATAGGATGGAATTCTAAGCATCCAGTTATCATGGTCATAATCTTTAGAATCATAGAATCATAGAATGATCATGGCTGGAAAGGACTTCCAGGGTCATGAGTCCAACCTTTCTCCTAGTGTCTAACTGCTAGACCATATCTCTAAGCGCCGCATCCACTCGTTCCTTAAACACCTCCAGGGATGGCGACATCACCACCTCCCTTGATAATCCATTCCAGTACCTGATCACCCTCTCAGAAAAGAATTTCCTTCTAATATCCAATCTAAACCTCCCCCAACGCAATTTCAGGCCATTTCCCCTCGTGCTATCTGATAGCTCCTAGGTAAAGACAGACAGATTCCATTAATCTCCTGGAAGCCCAGGGGCCAATGAGATGCCCAGACTCCCTGCCAAAGGAGCACATCCTGATAGTGCTGTGAGGGCCACATCCCAACTGTCACAAGGCACCATCTGTATGAGAGAACAGACTTGCCAACTCATTGCTGTCCCAAGTTTGATCCCACCCTAAGGTGAGAGGAAAAATATATTGTATAATTTCCCTGCATCTGTGAAAAAATAAAATTAAAGTAATCTGCAGATACACTGCCAAAGCAGAGGAGAATGCAGTGCAGCAGCATCCTTGTTAGCACACTCAACACAGTAGGCTGGAATAATTTTTATGGAGAGGGGAAACAGCTTTCATCCTCTGGGCTGCTGCCCTATAAAGTACTAATTATCATCACCGCGTGGAAGTTCATATCCAATGCTAAAGTTCAGCCAGCAATGTCTGGCAAAACTGTAGCACTTTTTAAACAGCATGGGTGCCAGATCCAACAATTTTTACTTAAATGTTTTTACGTCGTATCAGAGCAATCCTTGCCACCAGAGAAGTCTGACACAGACCAAATTTATACACATGAATATGTTAACACACATGTGTTTAGTTAAGCATGCTCCTCCTAGGCATGTGGTCTGGGAACAGGCCACATAATATTCTTTTGGCAGCAAGCAGCAAAAGTCGGACCATGGGATTTTTTACATCCTCTCAAATCTTCACCACAGTCTCTTTCTTCTGTTACTCCATACTCCTAGAAACTTTATTTATTGCAGTACATTGCTGGGTGAAGTGATACACCAGCACTGTCCTCAATTAGATGGTGGGTGGGATGCCCCATTCCTCTGCATGCCCCTGGCAAGTCTGTATCTGGGAAAAGCATTCATTTCCAGCCAAAAAAGGTTGCTCTTAGCCCTCAGAAGACATGCCTTTATCACAGGTAGATGCACTGGTACTTCTGAGCAGGATTCCTCCTCCAGAAAACAGGCTCTGTTTAGAAAATCAGAAAAAGTTGTAAGAAGAGCTGGACTAACAGGGATCCAGCTCTTCTTTCTCAGAAAGAGTCTTTCTGCTTTTCCTGGGTCTAACTCAATCCTACTGCATTTTCTACTTCATTTCAAAGCCCTTTGTGGTGTCTAGGTCTGTCTGACCCTGCTGTGAGTGCATAAGCTACCCCTCAGTTTGAGTCATGGCAGGAGAAGAGGGCAGTGATCATTCTCTCTAAACCACATGCCTGAGGGATATCAGTCCTCAGTTTATTAAAGTTTTTACAAGCATACAGACAAATTTAATCTTGCTAACAACATTCAAATGAAGGCAATGCAACTGAACGCCTGGATCATCTTCGGGAGAGCCACTCCTGGGTTACAGCCGTGGCAATGTGAAACGACAGAAGAGCACTGCTGCCACGGGTGTGGTTTAGGTTACACATCCTTTCCCCTGCACTGAACCCTTGAAGCCTTCCCTTGAGCTAACCCAATGGTTCAATTTACAGCAAAGGCCCTTTTGGTACAGAATCTACTTTTCTTGAAATTAAACCACAGAATGCCCCTGTATCAGACATTAGGCAGTGCCAAGTATCTTGATGCATTGCAACGAGGGGAAACAGGTCCAAAGTGCAAGACTGTATTTGTTGGTGTGAACACACCTTTGCTTTTTGGGCCTTCAGGTTTGACGGCAGATCCATGCAACCAGTGAAGTTTTACAAATACGACCAGCCCCTTATCATCTGTCAATATTATTCACTGTCTGGAAGTTGGGGAGGATTTTGGTACAAACCAAATTCATTCAGCCTAAGCTAACCATTTGATTCTGAGTATCTCACAATTGCACCTTCCTCGGTCTTGCAATGGCTTTGAAACACTTGCATGGTGAAACAGCAATGGCTTCTGCCACCCTGATTGTAATTAACCCTAATGCTGAGAACAAAGAGCTTCTTCTGTGATAATGCAATACAGGGCAAATAATGACAAACCCAAACTAGAAACATCCTGTTGCTTTGCTGTCTGTGAGTCAGGAGGTGAAGCAGGGAGAAGGTGGGAGAGGCCCTGGGGCTGCCATCCCTGTCTCTGACCATGATCCCATTCCAGCTGGCTGACAAGGCCTCACGAGGGCTGGCTGCACACACACAGGTGATACAGTATTGTCAAACATTAATAAAATAAGGCAATCAAGTAGCTCTTTAAGGAAGGCCTTTCTGACTGGTAGAAAGGTGTACCAGTTATTTTATCTGTTGGCTAAATTAAAAATATCCGTCTTTTAAAACTTGGTGTCTGAAGGCAAAGTGGGAAGTCCCCTACCGCAGGATCCAGCACTAGCATGGAGACACTCTCTCCAGAGGAGTGGGTCTTACTGGACACCTGGATACTTTTTGTGGGTGCACATTTTGTAGGTGCTGCTGGGGCAAAGAAGAAAGAGTTGGTGCATGAATTCACACTGTGATATTCTTTGTTTAATAAAGCTTGTAGATTACAAAGCAGTGAGGAAGGACAGTAGTCAAAGTGTTGGAAGCAGCAGAACAAGAACCTAAACTGCTGGAAGAGATGCTCTGGCAGACCTGCACTGGTGAGACCACACCTGGAGTATTGTGTCCAGTTCTGGGCTCCTCAGTTCAACAGGGATGTGGAGCTCCTAGACAGAGTTCAGCTTAGGGCAACGAAAATGATAAAGGAAGTGGAGCACCTTCCTTACGAGGAGAGGCTGAGGGACCTGGGTCTCTTTAGCTTGGAGAAGAGGAGACTGAGAGGTGACCTCATTAATGTCTAAATATTTGAGGGCTGGGTGTTGGGAGGATGGAACTGGGCTGTTCTCGGTGTCATGTAGTGATAGGACAAGGGGCAATGGTTGTAAGCTGGAACATAGGAGGTTCCACATCAACCTAATAAGGAACTTCTTCACAGTGAGGGTGACAGAGCACTGGAACAGGCTGCCCAGGGTGGTTGTGGAGTCTCCCTCACTGGAGATATTCAAGACCCGCCTGGATGTGTTCCTGTGTGACTTGGTTTAGGTGATCCTGCTGTTTCAGGGAGATTGGACTAGATGATCTTTCGAGGTCCCTTCCAATCCAGAGTGATTCTATGATTCTATGATTTGATTCTATGTAGGTCCTACTGCCACAGTCCTTGGTGTTGTCTCCTATCAGAATGCTCCACCAGCAGGCCGGGTTGCTTTCATATGCTCTGCCAAAGGCCTGATAGGATACACACTCTCCAGGAAACACATGAAAAAAATGAAGGGAATCAGTAAAATTGTAATTACTGCTAGGATATAATATGAAAACATTGGAAAAAATGGAAAGGAATTGGCATTCCTACTTCACAGAATGTGCCAGCACTTCTAAGATCTGGCTGCATGAACTTTAGCGTTGGTTGCATATACCTATGGTAATGGGCATTTTTCAGGCCAGTAACAATAACTCATGGGATAAAGAGAAGTATTTCCCCACACAGATTATGCTGACTGCCAGCACAGCATTGGGTATGTTTTTGGAGGAATTTAGCAATGTGTTAGCTTTCTAACCTCAAACTCTACTTATACATCACTGTTCAACATTTCTTTGCACATGATTTTTATAGCTTGCATGCTTAATTACTTGATGATTTATGGTTGTCATTAAACACTGCTGCTCTGCATTTAAGAGGTTCCAGGAGCAAATGGAAGTGAGTTGGAACAGCTCCATCTCTGATGTTGAGGAACGGACAGGTTCAGAAACACATGTCTTTATCATGTGCCTATAGGAGTCTGTGTAGGACCAGGCTATGACAGAGTAGGAAAGAAAGTGAGAATACAAGGGACTGAGCTTGCTCCTGTTTCATTACAAGTGATTTAAATTCAGCCTTTTCTCCAAGTAAAGCAGGGCCTCCCTATCCCACCTCACATGAGTCCTACACATTGCCATGTTGTCCCCAGGCTTAGGAAAAGATCAGTCTGCTGAGCTCTTATGGAGAGTAGAAGACCATTTCAGATATGGGAAGAGTTAAGGTTGTTGTGAATGTGATGTTGCAGAAATCTATTTTCAAATTTCCCAGTTTGGGGAGGTTTAAGTCCAACTGCCCGAAATCTGCATGCATGTGCACCTTTACCCTCGCTCACACTGATCCTTGGTGCTGCATATACCTACAGAAAACCTCTGGAATGAGGAGGATCAGTTCTTTCCAGAGGGTGACACTCAGCCCTTCAAGCCAATCAGGGCACACTTGCCTTGGAGGAGGCAGAGAGACAGACCAAAGGCAGCCTTGTGGTAAGCTTGATCCAGGACAGGCAACACAAGGCTCTGCCAGGGCCACATGGTGCCTACACATACTGTAGGCATGGAGGAGCCCTGCAGAACTTCACTGCTGGGTCAGTGTCCCTCAGCAGGGGGTCTCTGAAGCAATGTTAAATCTCTTTGAGGAGTGTGATCAGCATAGACTGTGGCAGCACTCTTGAAAACCAGTACTAGGTCAGATAAGCTATCAGTGGAACATTTGGTGGTTGTTTATTTAACCTGCTTTGCAATGCAAAAATTCTGATGCTCTGGCAAATGCTGTAGGCAGCAATCTTTCTGTGATCCATACCTCAGACACCCTCTGACAGCAGGACAAATGTGCCTCCTGCAGCAGTATTTGGACTTATTTGGGATGGACATGTTTGAGGTCCTAGAAAAATCTGGATACAAAAAGCAACTGCACATGTTCACGGGGCAGGCAGTATCTAGAGAACATCCCAGACACAATGGATCCTGTGCTCTGCTGAGGCACAGCAACTTCCAGAACAGTTTGAGCATGCATGTGGGTTTCAGAGCCTGTAGAAACATTGGCTTTGAGAACAACAGATTTGCTCTCAGGGTTGAAGCATTATAAGAAGCCTTGCAGCTAGCAGATGGAAAGTTCAGTGATCCAATTCATATTCCCAGAGCTACCAGCAGCACCCCATCTGTCTATAAACCATATCCTGCTGTGCACGCAACCATAATTTCTTTTGTTACCTTAATCCTTAAAGATTAATCTGTACCTGCATTACTTTTTTCTAATGTTAACCTCCCTAAATGCTCTAAAGCACCACACCATATCAAACACCACAATCCCAGTATATGACCTGGTAACAGCTTGGGGACAATCAGAATCATAGGTACAATATCCAGATGTGTGCAACCATTAAATGAAACACATAACTGCAATAACATTTGGATGGTATGTGATTGTTTTACGAGGAAGATGCATCTCAGAAGTTCTTTGTCCAAACTACCTCAAATTCAGCCTCTAATCCACTTGGAGAGCAGTTCTTCTATTCAGATACCATGGAAGGTAGGAGGGCTCTGCAGAGGGATCTGGACAGACTGGAGAGATGGGCAGACTCCAGTAGGATGAGTTTCAACAAGTCTAAGTGTCAGGTTCTGCATTTTGGTTATAACAATCCCAGGCAGAACTAGAGGCTGGGAATGGAGTTCTTAGAGAGTTGTCAGGTAGAGAGAGACTTGGGGGTGTTAGTGGATAGCAAACTTAACATGAGTCAGCAGTGTGCCCAGGCAGCCAGGAGGGCCAGTGGCATCCTGGCCTGCATTAAGAATGGTGTGGCCTGCAGGTCAAGGGAGGTTATCCTTCCCCTGTATTCGGCACTGGTTAGACCACACCTGGAGTATTGTGTTCAGTTCTGGGCCCCTCAGTTTAAGAGGGATGTTGAGGTGCTGGAACGAGTCCAAAGAAGGGCAACTCGATTGGTTAAGGGGCGGGAAAATAAGCCCTATGAGGAGAGGCTGAGGGAGCCGGCTTTGTTTAGTCTGGAAAAGAGGAGGCTCAGGGTGATCTTATCGCTGTTTATAACTATCTGAAGAGTGGTTGTAGTCAGACAGGGGTTGGTCTTTTCTCCCTGGCTACTGGAGACAAGACAAGGGGTCATAGTCTTAAGCTCCATCAGGGGAGGTTTAGACTTGACATTAGGAAAAAAAATTTTCACTGAAAGAGTGATCTGGTTTTGGAATGGGCTGCCCATAGAGGTGGTTGAGTCACCATCCCTGGAGGTATTGAAGGTTAGGCTGGATGAGGTTCTGAGTGGCATGATCTAGATGTTAGATGTTAGGATTACTGGGTTTATTTGGATTTAGGTTGGACTGTATGATCTTTGTCTTTTCCAACCTTATCATTACTGTGATACTGTGATACAGATAAACTGGGGTGTTTGGGCAAATCTTTGTTCCACACATTATAACATGTTTCAGCACAAAACAACACTACTAAAAATAACAATGTTAAAAGGCAGAGGCTTTTCACTATTTATCATGAAAAGCAATCATATTTTCCACTAAATAGAATTCTCTAAATAGAAAAGATTGCCCAGAGCCCTATCAAGCCTGATCTTGAATGTCTCCTGGGACGGGGCCTCCACCACTGTCTACATGACCTGTTCCAGTGATACCCGTGCTGTAGAGCTACATTCGTGTACAAATTCAGGGGTTAAGGAAGGAAGAATACAAATTTTCTAAAACTGACCGTGCCTTGACGCAGAGGAGAGGGTTTAGTCTGGATAATCTATGAGTGACAAGGACACTTCTGACAGGCTGGGTTGGGGTTTCTGCACTGAAGAAGCAAAGACTGGGTTGCTTCTGGCTGCTGCTTCAGAAAAATCCAGAGAAATTCCTACTAGCTACTTCTAGCAAGGGAGAGACAATGGGCACACCACAAGCCGGCAACAGGTCTGGAGGGATTCATTAGCCTGCCTTCAGCACCTCTCAATGTTGAGACTGCAGCTCAATTCAGAGTCATGCCTTTGCAGCTGTGAACAGACAGAGTCAGGCTTCAGAAGGATAGACAGAGAAAAATAGGAGTATAATTTGTGCCACAACTTGTTATCTCCTCTTCTTGCCATCAGGATGCAAATTAGTTATAGCTTTAGTAAATGCTTACACAAGCAGAATATTAATTTTGTTCATATTTCTCCAAAGAAATCAGCAAATTGTTAGAACAACTTGGACTTGCAGATTTATTTGCCAGGAGCCAGGGATGATTGGCAACTGGGGTGAAGTCATTTACAATTTCACAATGAAGGTAATATGGTTAATAAACCAAATTTCTTCTAAAAGAAAGAAGCAACAGTAAGCAAGTACACAGTGAGAATCAAAAGCCGTGATGGGTTTTGAAGAAGAAAGCAAACTTGGTTCAGCCCAGAGCTGCCTGAAGATTCATTTCCATTTAGAATATTCTGTTATACAAAGCATTATTCAATGACAGAGAGAGAGACCACAGATGGAAAATGTCCTGAAGGTATTTGGTATACAATGCCCAAACCTCTCAATTGTGGTAGCCTTTGATAGTCCCAGAAGGACCATCAGGGTACACACCTCCCACTGATGGCTGCCTCATACAACTTGCTGGTTGCATGATGGTTCTAGTGGAAGGAAAATTAGCTTTAATGAGAAAAATTTCTGCTGCATGCATTTTGAGTGCAACAGGAGGACAGAGGGAAAGAGCTCTTGGATGACATGTGAAATCCTCTCAACACAGCTTAGAATTATTTAAAGTGTGCCAGTGAAGTCATTCCACAGGGCCTTTAGCCAGCCCTGGCTACACTTCTCATTGCAAAGTGCCCTCCTGGGAAGAAGCAGCAACTTGAATTCCTGTTTGACCTGAGGCAGGACCTGCCTGGCACCATTTCAAGTGCTGGGTTTCTCTTGGCTGCAAACCTGGGGCCCATAACTGGAAGAAGGCCAACATTTCTAATTCCTTTAGAATTCCTTTAACCTGGGAGCAGGCACATGGCTCATTCTCTACACAAAGTGGAAGTCTTTTCCTTCCAAGGAATATTCTCAGCCATGAGCACTCTGACTGGGGACATACTGAAAAATAACAGGAATCTCAAGCAGACATTTTTATCCTAAGGCACAGAGGGAATGAAAGATGGTGCTAAGCATAAAGTGTCCAATACAAAGGCTCTCACTTGTAAGCATCAAGAAAATACAAACCCACACAAGCTCCTCCATCTCTCCTGCAAAATTTGCCATTCTTGGGCTTAATGGCATCTTGAACTACTGCACTGGAAACAAAAAACTGCAACAGACTTCACAAGATCTCTGCACAGGATACAGAAGAACAGATGATAAATATATAAGGAATGTGTCCTTTTACAATTTCAGAGTGCCTGGGGAATCAGCCATCTAAAAACCAGAGCTAAACTGCTAGAAAGGGTGTGCTTTGCATCCCAGTACCAAGATGAGCAGGTGTGTTGATCGGCTTGAGGTTAGGGAGACTCTACACAGAGAACTAGACAGGCTGGATCAATGGATTGAGGTCAATAGTATAAGCTTGAACATGGCCAAGTGCTGAGTTCTGCACTTGAGTCACAACAACACAATACAATACTACAGGCTTGGAAGAGAGTGGTTGGAAAGTTGCTCAACAGAAAGAGACCTGGATGTATTTATTTGTTGATAAACATCTAATTATGAGCCAGCAGTGTGCCCAGGTGGACAAGAAGTCCAATTGTATCCCAGATGTACCAGAAATAGTGTAGCCAGCAGGAGCAGGGAAGTGATTGTTCCCCTATTCTTGCACTAGTTACGCCACATAGTTTGGGCTCATCAATGCAAGAAAGGCATTGAAAAGCTGGAATGGGTCTAGAGAAGGGCAACACGATTTGTAAAGGGTCTGAAGACCAAGGCTTGACAGGAGCAGCTGAAGGAGCTGAGACTATTTACTCTAAAGAAAAGGAAGGGAGACCTTATTGCTGTCTACTACTCCTTGAAAGGAGATGGTACAGAGATGGGTTTTGGTCTCCTCTCACAAGTAACGAGCACAAGAGGAAATGGTTTGAAGTTGCACTAGGAGAAGTTTAGGTTAGACACCAGGAAAAATGTCTTTATTGAGAGGATCATCAGGCACTGGAACAGGCTGCTCAGGGAGGTGTTTGAATCTCCATTGCTGGATGTGTTTAAAAGTTTGTGTAGATGTGGAGCTTAAGGTCTTAATTTTTGGACTTGGGGCAGTTAGGTTAATAGTTGTACTCAGTGATCGAAGTAGTTTGAATCCTGAGTCATTTAAGGCCTAATCCAGGGAAGTGCTTCAGCATGTGTTTATTCCAAACAGCACTAAATGTTCTGCTGGAACCAGTAATAAGAGAAGCCAATTTGAGTTTTATTTTATTGAAGAGATACGTAGCTGATGTAGCTGGAGAAAGCAACAATTGAAAGAGCCCTCTATCTATCTGGCTTATATTACAGTAACGCTGGTATCTACATAGTTCAGTTGTACCAGCCGTTTTTCAGCACATGACTGCAATTCAGTGGCCAGTTACATTTAGATATTTTAAGGGCAAGGAGCCAGGAGGAGATGTTGTTTAAAAACTCCTGAAGCCATTTCATCAGTATAAGTCAGTTTTTTCTGCTTCATCATATAAACTGCAGTTGCTGTACAATGAAGCAGCCCGAGAGCAGCTGCTTTTTATTGATAGGTAAATTGCTTCCCTTAAATTACAGAGACATGACAGAAAATATGTAATCACCTTTCAGATTATATTTTTAAAGAGCAGAAGCTTAGCATATATTCTTAAGTAACTGCTAACCTCCAGCCAAATGGATTTATTTGCAATTTTGTACAATGATTCGTTTCAAAGTTGAGATTTGATATGCCGAGTTCCAGCCCTGAGCATAATTATGAAGCCAAGCTTGAACTTCCTGAAAATGAAAATTCATTATGAAACATAAACAAGCCTTTAACTATGACAAGGAGAACAGAACAAGAGGTGAAATCATAGTGCTGTGATAAGAATATTATTTTCCCTGCAGTTGAATCATTTTTCTAGACTGAGAATGTGAAAAGAATTGCATTAACCTTACCTTACCTGTCTTGATTTGGACAAGTAATTAAAAGTTAACAAAAGTTAAACAAAAATTAACTTAAAATGCCACAGCCATATGATAACCCATAAATTAGAATCTGCCCATTGCAATTTAAATTCAAATTGGAATGGAACTAGGCCTAAAATGGCTCCCATTGTCTTAACTGCTCTGCATACCTATCTCTGGAGGAAGCCCATTCCTGATCAAACTTTCTCCAGGATGACACTTCACAAATTTGATCCATGGGCTTTCACAGTCTTGTAAAGACTCAGACCTCTGTCTGGCGAAGGCACTGACCCTGAAGTTGATATACAGATGTCAGGCCAAACATAAGCCCCTACTCAGAATTTCCAAATGGCACTGCAAATCGTTCTGACTTTGCCCAAGGGAAACATCCAGGCTATTAATTTGGTGGCAAGAAAGAGAGTTGCCTTGGTGGAGCATGCAAAAAAACTGATTTCAGAAGACAGCCTCTTTCCAATAGATGCAGCAGGAGTCTAGACAGATGCCACCAACACCTTCCCACAGGCTGGTGACATGCCTGCCTAGATACCTCCAGACATAGGCAGTGCTCCCTCCAACAGCTTTGGCTGCAGGGACAATAGCTTCAGCTGCAGGGCTAAGACAACTTCTCATCTTTGAGACAAGCAGAGGGACTTCATGAATGCTGAGTTACAGCTTTGCAGTGGTGACCAGGTTTCGATAGCATTGTCCTAAGAATATATACAGGACGACTGACATGGGGAAGTAAGAATCTAGTGCATATGTACTGGTGGTTGCTTACTTAGAACCCTGCCAGTAAACAGAGGTGAGAATGGTAGACTTGAAGAGAACTGCCACTGCAGTCAGCAGCAAGGATTGCACTGCGACAGTGTCCTGAGCCAGTGCAGCCCTGACAACAAAGGGGCTGCAACTCCAGGCACCTATGCAGCCTCACACTGCCAATTGCGTGGTTCAAAGGTAAAAAGACATGATCAAGCACCAGGATCACTTAACACCTGCTTGCAGCCTTCTATGCCATTTACCTGTCATCAGTCATGCAGCCCCCTTTCCATCTACCTTGACATATTTTGGAAGTAAAAACACAGGGTCTAACACGGCTTTTGTTCCTAGCAAAGAAGAGAGCAGCAGTCAGGTAGGAAGGCACGCATGCAGAGCAGATCAGAACATGCTGGCTGCCTATGCTCACTTGTACCCACTCGTCCTCCCACAGATGAACAAGAATAGTACCTGATCACATTGCACATGTGGCTTGCCTTCCCCTGATAAAAGCACTGCAACTTCGAGCAAGAAAAATACTTCAAAACTTTTCCAGTCCCAGAAATGGCAGGCTTCAACATCCTTGCACTTCTGAGTCGTAAGTTCATGCCTTAACAGCAGCCTGCCCACAGGACTGGTGCATATCCAGCAGTGTTCGTCTTCAGGGCTGTGAAAACATAACTTGGCTGCCTTTTTATTTGGTAGTCTAGAGTTAAGGGTACCTGTGGGATATTAGAGCAGCAAATAGGACACCTGCAATTCTACATCTCCCTTCTGCCCCTAGTCCACTGAGTACCACATAGGATCCTCAGTCCATGCTGCCTTTTCCTGATGGGCCCTTGAAGAAAACACTTCTAGGTACTTGATGTGCGCACCTCTAGCAATATAAACTCAAAAATGTTTGAGACTCTTACCTACAAAAGGAAAACCCACAGCAATCCCATGTTATGTTTCTTACCTGCAAGATACCATACCTTCAGCTTCCCAGAAGCCATAGTTTAGGTATGCAGATAATGCACTTCTTCCAGCACTGGGAAAAAAAAAACCCAACCCAACAGGCCTAAGGAGAACACGTGCAAGTCTGTAGGAGACTTTACAAAGGCCCTAGAAGGTAGGAAGACAGGGTAGTGAAATGTACTCTGTGGAACTGGAAAACTGATGCAGATGCATTCAGGAGATGAAGGATCCATACAGCACTCAGCAGTCGTGGTCCAGGAATGTGTGACCATTTGTCTGGACAGAAAAGATATGGATATCTGCCTGCAAGTGTTGCAAAAATATCTGGCCTTGCCAAGTTATCTCCAGTCTATGCTCACCACATTAACCCTCTGTCTTTCCAATCAATTCATACTCCTCTTGCTTGATACCGTCTGTGCATTGCAGAGCTGAATGTTCAAAACATTCTCCAACTCTGTGACAAAAATTCTCCTCAGGCATGTGTGTTCAAATGCAGTACGTCTTACTGTCTTCTGTAGTACTGCTGATTGTATGCAAGTAGTCCATTGTGGAGGATTAAGTTTGCTCATGATCTGTTTTATACTCATGGAGATTTAGGTCTCTGCTTTTGTTTACTTATAATTTACTTGTGATAAACTGGGGAAATGCCTGTGTTACCATGTGGGAAATTAAGTGTGCTTGAAGCATGTTTGGTTTTGATACTTGTGGGCTGTGTATTAAAAAAAGCTGCTAACAGGACCAAGCAGGGAAGGCAGTACACAAGCCCAGGTAAGGAACATCCATAGTATATATCAAGAAACAGAATTATAGCCTTGAAGAGAAAACTTCTTCACCCCAAGCCCTAATGGCATGTTCATCAACTGTAAGGAGTGAAGGATCAAGAATAAGTGAAAAATATCAGAGCAACACAAAGAAAGGGAAGGAGGCTGACCACCCTGAGAGATACTGTCCACAGTGTGCTGGCAAAAATGGACATGTTGGTAAAGGAAGACATGGATTGCAGAAGCATGTGCTGTATGCTGTCAGCGTTACTTCCCCTGTTCATCAGTGGAGCTGACCAGGAGCTATGGATATGTGAGGTGTTCTGTGCCCGGACTCAGCTCTGAAGCAGAGGCTGCATGTGGGCCACCACCTGAGGAATCACAGGGCCGTCATGTGAGCAGATGATGCCCAACTCAGGAATTTTCTGCCTCCCTAGTCAGATAGTTACATGTACCTCAGTTGAGTAGTTTAGAGTCTTGTTTGTGACATTTACAGAAGTTCTTCCAGAAAGTCTTCTTCAATCAAGCAGGTCAAAGCGGCAGGTGTTCAGCATGCAGTGGTAGCAGCTCAGAGTTGCCTGTTGCTCTGCATTGCACTGTCTTTCCTTCCAGCCGGCACAAGGAGCTGACTTTTTCTGAGGCACTATGATACTGTAAGAAATAGTTCAGAATGTTTCAAAGAGTACTTTTGACATTCCTTAATACATCTGATCCTCTGGATATGCAAGAGCTGGAGTGAGCTTGGCCAGTCTCTGCTCTGTGTAGGTGAACAGACTCATGCCAATACCTGCTGGGCTATGGCAAAGGCAGGGACAATATCCCAAAGCAACACATCATCTTCATATGCCTCAGTTCATAAAGCTCATGCCTTGTTTTTAGTGTATGAAAAAGATGAGGTAGTTTGGGGAGGGAAAGAGAAAGAAGTTTGCATGTGATGCCTGGGTAGACACCTGGTCCCCGAATGTGGGACGTTTCACATGCTGTTGCAAAGACCAAGAAACACATAATGCCCAGCAAATTTAGCAGGTAGCAGGTCCCACTTGGCAAGTTCTAGGTAATGGAGAAATGAAAGTTAATGTATTCCCCTGTCAGATACTCTGCTAGTCATGCAGAAGGGGTTTGCAGGGGAGCTTGGATAGTAAGAGGGAGGGTTTGAATGTCTCTGCTATGCTGGTTCCTGAGATAAAATTAAAATCATACATGCTCCCCATCAAATTGCCAGGTCTGACTCAGAGCTTGGTGTGAACCGGAGGTGCCTAGTGAGTGCTTGTTGTTCAAAGCTCAAGTTCAATGATTATGCTTAGCTGGTGATGGTACAGCATGGACACCATGGCTACTTTGGATGGCTTTGGCCCAGGGCAAAGCAAGCACAGCTAAGTCCATTGACTACAGTGGGACAGGGAGAAGGTCCAGGGCTGTCCAGAAGAGGTTAAAAGAGAAGGAGATAAAAAACAATATGGCTAAAAAGTTCCTATCTCTCATCCCGCTCTTTATCACTTAGGGTTTCACTCCTAGTATGAACTATGCTAAAAGTCAGCCCATGCTGTCTCAGTACCATGGCTCTCTACCACTAACATCTACATGAATATCCCTTTCTGAAATGCATATCACATGACTTTTAAACAAGATTCCTTTATTTTCTCAAGTTTATTTAGTGCATGACTCAAATCACAGACCTCTGCACCTGCAAATAACTTTCAGCAGAATTACTGGATTCAAATGAGTATACAGTCTGCAAATGATCAACTCTTTCATTGAAGCAAATCACATTGGTAGATATCTGTATAGTCTCACTCAAACCTATAAGGAATTGTAGATCCAGTTATTACACATACTAAAATTATGGTATGCAAAACAGGAAACAAACTAAAGGGCGCTAAAAACAATGTGGACAACACTTTGCTACAGTAAACCAAGTCTCTTGTCCTCCTCACCTCCATACATAGAGAATATTACTCCTGTTTATTAAGATACTGGCTAATGTCTACATTTGTTTGTCTTTGCATTTTTCCTCTACAAATGCACAAATGTAAAATGTTGCTTTGTTATATAAAATTAAGTTTATTTTTTCTGGTTTTAACCGAATTGCAATTGTCTCTGAGAAGAGAGATATTTATTACAGTATGACTGTGTTTTAGCTAAAGCTTGTCTGTTGTACATGTTCCTTCAGCACATCCTCAAATACTTACACAAACCCACAAGTTAAGGATCAATCATAGAATGATCTATGCTGGGAAAAATCTCTAAGATCATCAATTTTAACAATTAAACTCGCTGTACCAAGCCCACTGCTAAGCCACGCCCCTAAGCTCCATATCTACATGACTTTTAAACAGATTCAGGGATGGTGATTCAACTACCTTCCTGGGCAGCCTGTTCCAGTGTTTGATAACCCTCTCAATAAAGAAGCTTTTCCTAATATCTACCTAGACTTCTGCTGATGCAACTTGTGAGAAGATGCCAACTCCCCCCTCTCCAGAATCTCCTTTCAGGTATTTGTTACCCTCAGCCTCCTTTTCTTCAGATTAAGTAGTTCCAACTCTTTCAGGTGCTCCTGATAAGCACTGCATGTTTCAACTACTAGTTACTTGCTTATCTTACACATAATAACAGTGAACCAAAAAGCCATTAAAACTCTCTCAAAAAAAGGCACATCTTTCTTTTGCTAGATCACTGATGTCTCAAATGCAATCTTTTTAAGAAAAAGTTTATTTGACTAATCCATAGATTACTCTCATAGCCATGAACCAAAGCATGAGCGGTATTTCACAGCTATGTCAGGCCTTACACAATAACCGTTCTCTGGAAGAATCTGTTTATGTTGGTTCTGTGTCTCCTCAACTGTTTATGCTGAAGTGTGTTTGTCCTATCAAGAGTTCTTAGTTTCTTTTAACAACCACAGTAATACACAGGAGAGTCAAATCCTCTAAGTGATCAGTGGTTTATGAAAGGACAGCAATTGCTTCTTTCCAAAATATTTCTTTTGGAAAAACGCTATAGGGTCAGAAGTTTGCCTCAGAGTGCAAGTTTTTGGCCGAGGATAGCACAGATCCAGCCCACAGGAACTATCACATTACTCCGCGTGTTGGTGCCAAGCCCAGGAACAATGTCACATCAGTCTGGCTCCTACCTGCAGTGCTGCAAATGGAGATGAGCCCTTCATATAAAGGAAGAAACCTGTATGCTCAGAAAAGTCGCTGTTCAGCATTGCACCTGCCATAGTAGTTCACAGAGACCTCACAGGCTTTTGGACATAGCTATGAGGAGGTATTTACAGAAATGAGGTACAGACATGTTGCTGAGACTCCTATTCCAGTAGTGGCTGTCTGTAAATAGCTATCTAGGAGAGACCTTGTCATACTGCAGCCATAATAACTAACACACAGACAGCACCAAGTGCAGTCACAGAGATGTTTGTTCACTGATTGCAAAGAACTGGAAGGATGTGCTGTCACTCTGAACATCCCTCTCCCCTTTGAACAGCTTTGCCAACTACACTGTGAGGCAGAGGTGAGCCAATCACATTTTATTTCTTTCCCATCAGTTAAAACAACCAAGGACCCTAAGTAGTGTAGTAGCATGTGCTGCCTCAAATGCCAACAAGTAACCAAGCAGCCTCCCTGATTGCTTGCTAATTCGGCTTCCTTGACTATGTTGCCTTCTCGAATGATTTTTTGCAAGGCATTTTTCTCCAGAAAGCGTACCATTAAAAAAGACAGCACGTGGGTGTTAGCAATCATTTGGAAAGTATTTATAACTCTCCTGCTACAGGCTTGTGGTGTTGGATTAAAAATGTTAAGCAATCTAAGCTCTAGAGATTGAATAGGAAGATGGCAGTAATGCACCTCTGCCGATGTTTAATGTTTTTATAGTAGGAAGGCACAGTCCTCCCCAAAACAGTTTGTGTTTGCATACCTGCTCTATACCAGGCTGACATGCAGGGCTGTTCTGGAGACAAGAGCTGCCATACAAAGATAGTGGTCAATAACACTTCGCCTGATTTCTCAAAAAAACCCGCAAGTAGATCATCTCAGACTGCCCTGGTATGAATGTATCATTGTCTGTTGAAACTATTACTGGATGCTGACAAAAACCACAAGTGAAGGAGCTTGAAAATTGTAGGAATTTAGAAAAAAAATTGCTCAAAAAATCCTTCAGGTAGCCATTATTAATCCCTGAACAACCAAAATACCTTTTATTCCCTCAGTTCCACACAGCATTAAGGGCTCATCTTGCTTTATCTCTGCCTGAAGGTTGCAGTATTACTAGAAAGAAGTCCTTTGTCACTCAAGGGAAGTAAAAGATTTGTACTGAATTGCTGGTTTTCCTAACTCCATCTCTAAGAATAATGTTTACAGTAAAGTACATAAAAAGACACTTCCGTGGATCACGGCAAAACCGAACTAGCCAGATATCGCTGCCTGCGGGAAGTGAAAACATGCTGGTGGCTCCGCACTTTTTGGGCGAGTAACCCCGCACGCTGCGTGCATACCTGGCTACATGAGTGGTGACGTTTGGGGGCAGAGACTGCCAGTGCACGGGCTGTTTTACCAGGGGTGGGTCAGACATAAGAAAAAAATGGTAACAAGGCAGCAGCAGAGGAAGACCAGGCTTCGGTCATACCTGGAGAGGTGGGAACCCAAACAGAGATCCCCAAAAATGATGAGGTTGTGCAGGTGGTGGGCTGTCAAGAATGCAGAGCCTTCTTTCACCTTCCTGGCTGCGTTCGGTGTGAGCAGGTAGATTATTTGCTTGACCGGGTGGCACAATTACAAGATGAGGTTGAAAGGCTACAGGTTGAACTAGGAAAGCTCAGGACAACTAGTGAGGCTGAAACTGATGAAGACAGGTGGAGTCAGATACAGCAGTCTGGACAACGAATAAATAAGAGTCAGATTCAGGAGGGGCCTGTACCCTATGGTTCTCAGGGGGTGGACATGAGCCCAAGTAAAATGGGTGACTGGAGCCAAGTGCAGGGCAATGGCAGAAGGCAGGTACCGCCCTTGCCTGGTGCACCTCCCCAGTTGTCACTGAGTAATAGATATGAGCCCCTATTGGAAGACAGCAAATCTGATGAGGATATAGAGGATAGAGAACCCACGCTGAAAGTCCAGGCAAAGTCTCATAAATCCAGGAAGACTTCTAGTGCTACCATGACCTCTGCAAAGAGGAGATAGGACCTGGTTGTTGGGGACTCGCTCCTGAAAGGGACTGAGGGCCCAGTATGCAGAGCTGACCCCCATCATAGGGAAGTCTGTCATTTACTAGGAGCCCGAATCAGGGACATCACTAGGTTACTCCCTAACCTGGTGAGGTCAACTGACAATAAACCGCTGCTGATTGTCCAAACAAGTGGAGAGGAAGCTGTATTCAGTAGTCTGAGGGGAATGAAGAAAGACCTTAAGGCTCCGGGGCACAAATTGTATTCTGTCCGTTACTTCCGTTTTGGGGTGAGGACATGGGCCAGAATACAAGGATTAAGGACATCAACACCTGGCTACGGGACTGGTGTTACAGGCAGGATTTGGCTTCTTTCAGACACCAGGCTTAGTAGGTACAAATGGGAGGGTTTTATCTCAGAGTGGAAAAAGGGTTCTGTGCAGGAGCTAGCAGGGCTCATTCAGATGACTTTAAACTAGATTTGAGGAGGAGTGGGATGGTTAATGGGTGAGCACCAGAGCTCTGGTCTTAAGGAAGAACAGATGACCTCTCGCTGTCCTAGAGTGAAATTGGAGCGCTCAGCTAGCTTCCTGAAATGCCTGTACACCAATGCCCACAGCATGGGGAATAAGCAGGAGGAGTTTGAAATCTGTGCACAGTCAGGCGATTACGATTTGTTAGCGATTACGGTGACCTGGTGGGACAGCTCGCATGACTGGAATGTGGTCATGGACGGCTAGATCCTTTTTAGAAGGGACAGGTCAGCAAGGCGGGGTGGAGGAGTTGGTCTCTATAAGCGTGAACAACTGGAATGTATTGAGTTCTGTCCGGGGACAGCAGAGGAGAGAGCTGAAATTTGTGGGTGAGGAATAAAGGGCAGGCTGGCATGGGTGACACTGTTGTGGGTGTCTGCTACAGACCTCCAGATCAGAGTGAGGAAGTTGATGAAGTCTTCTGCAGCCAGTTGGCAGCAGCCTCACAGCTGCAGGCCCTGGTTCTCGTGGGGGATTTTAACTACCCAGATATCTGCTGGAAGACCCACTCAGACACCCATCCACAGTCCAGAAGGTTCCTTAAGTGCATTGGTGACAATTTCCTGATGCAGATGGTGGAACAGCCCACTAGGAGAAGAGCACTCCTGGATCTTGTACTCACCA
>VXBP01000756.1:101036-204324 GCA_013400115.1 Rhinopomastus cyanomelas | reverse complement strand
ATGGCAGCACAGTCTGCTGGGGTGTCTGCGACACCACCCAACTTTGTGTCATCAGCAAACTTGCTGACAGTGCATGCCAATCCCTCATCCAAGTCATCAATGGACTGAACAGGCCTGGTCCCAGTACTGACCCCTGGGGCACTCCACTAGATACTGGCCTCCAACTAGACTCTGTCCCGTTGACCACTACTCTCTGGCTTCTGTCCTGCAGTCAGTTCGTACTCCACGTCACTACCCGATCATCTAGACCACACTGCCTCAGTTTGGCTGCAAGGATGCTGTGGGAGACTGTGTCAAATGCTTTACTGAAGTCAAGATAGACCACATCCAGTGCTCTGCCATCATCTATCCACCTGGTTATGCCCTCATAAAAGGCTATCAGGTTGGTCAAGCATGACTTTCCCTTTGTAAAGCCATGCTGACTGTCCCTAATGTCCCTTCTGTCTTTGATGTGCCTGGAGACAGCCTCAAGAACAAATTGTTCCATCACCTTTCCTGCAATGGAGGTGAGGCTGACCGGTCTAATGATCTCTAGGATCTACTGGTGCAACTCAAAACTTGGGGCATTAGAACTGCTAATTATCTTGATATCCTTGCTAGCCAGACACGTTTGAGCAATGCGCTCGCACAGTCTCACAATTCCAAACTGCATTCCTGTTTGCTAAAATCCATTCTATTCACTTAACAACATCAGATATGGGGAACTGCAAAATAAAATCACATTTTCAACTAATGGAAAACCTCAGTGGGGGAAACAGAAGCATGCTGGCACTCATTTGCTGTATTGATTCATATGCTTGCAGAGGCAGCCACTTGTTAAAAATGCTGTGTCTATTGCAGCACTGCCAGAGCTTCCATCAAGTACAGCTTTGTTAAGGTGGAAGCTTGGTGATTTTTACCTTGAAACCCACAGAGACAAGTATCTCAAGAGAATGGATGCTGCTGGATGAGCAAATAGCTATTCCACATCAATATGAGAAGGAACGTCTTCACTGTGAGGGTGAGAGAGCAGTGGAACAGGCTGCCCAGGGAGGCTGTGGAGTCTCTTTTCGTTGGAGATATTTAAAACCCACCTGGACATGTTCCTGTGTGACTTGGTCTAGGTGATGCTGCTGTTGCAGGGGGATTGGACTGGATTACTATTTGAGGTCCCTTCCAATCCCTAATGATTCTATGATTGGATTGAAAAAGTGTTTCTGTTCAATTCCGTAAGTAGTTAGTTTCCAACAGAGTAAAGTCTATCTTGACTGCTGCAATATTTCTTACGGCCTTGCCCCTGTACATAGAGAGGTTTAAGTGGGTGGTCACAATGTTTTTGAAATGGTCTAAGATTCAGAAAGCCAAAAGCTGCTAGCATGTTGTGGAACTGCACATCCCACAAAAGAGTGTATTTGTGTGGCCATGTGCTCCTTCAGGAATGTACTGGCTGTGTGTCTGTAAGGATGTAGTTGCAGCTATATGTCACTCTCAGAGCTGACGAGGGAGCAGTATGCAATGCCGTACGTACAGCAGTACGTAGAAGCAATGTAATGTATTTCATTCTGAAAAGAGGATCATTTGGTGAGAAACAGTCACTAGAACTCTAAAGTCCACATGCTGTGACATCTCAGTGGGTGCAGTTTTCACTTCTGAGACAACAGATAATTAATTAGTTGGTTAGTTCAGTGGAACAAAGTAATGAAGTGCTTGCACCAGTGTTAAGTGCTTCTATGTTTTAAGAGCTTGGAGGGGAGATTCTGTGTTTTTTAATCTGGCATCAAATCATATGGACTTCTACCATTCCACTTGACGAAACTTTGAGGCAGACACTTGAATCTGAACTTCCTACATCCCAGGCAAGAATAAGATTTAGCAGTTGAACCATCAAACAACCAGCACAATTTTTCAGAAGATGACTGTTGTCTTTAATTTCCTACATCAAATTGGGTTTTTGTGTTCTGAAAAGCCAAGACTGCTGGAAGGAATCGGTGATTTATATTAACTAGCATTTATCCAGGCTCGTTCTCAAACTGTTTCATGTTTGTATGTCTCTCATATTGAGACACAAATGACATAAAGTCAAAAGTGACATAAAACTGAAAGAGCTTCATTATTTTGAGGGTAGGGAGGCACTGCAGAGGGATTTGGACAGGCTGGAGCAATGGGCTGAAGCCAGTTGGATGAGGTTTAACAAAACCAAGTGCTGGGTCATACACTTCAGTCACAGCAACCCCCAGCATCGCTACAGGCTGGAGGAAGAGTGGTTAGAGAGCTGCCTGGCAGAAAAGGACCTAGGGGTGTTGGTTGACAGCAGGCAGGGTGCCCAGGTGGCCAAGAAGGCCAACAGCATCCTGGCCTGGATCAGGAACAGTGTAACCAGCAGGAGTAGGGAGGTGATGATGCCCCTGTACTCTGCACTTGTGAGACCACACTTTGGGTATTGGGTCCAGTTTTGAGTGCCACAGTATCAGAAGGACACAGAGGTGTTGGAGCAGGTCCAAAGAGAAGCGGTGAGGCTGGAGAGAGGGCTGGTAGACAGACCCTGTGAAGAGCAGCTGAGCGAACTGGTGTTATTTAGTCTAGAGAAGAGGAAGCTGAGAGAAGACCTTATTGCTCTCTACAGCTACCTAAAAGGAGGTTGTAGTGAGTCTGGTGCTGGTCTCTTCTCCCAAATTACTAATGACAGCACGAGAGGAAATAACCTCAAGTTGCATCAAGGGAGGTTTAGATTGGATCTTAGGAAGAGGTTCTTTCCTGAGAGAGTGGTTGGACTTTGGAGCAGGCTGCCCTAGGAGGTGGTGGTCACCGTCCCTGGAGGTGTTTAAAAACTGAGTAGCTAGAGCAGTTGAGGCCATGGTCTAGGCATTAGGGAGATGTTGGAGGTCCTTTCCCAAGATTCTATGATTCTGTGATATTGGTAACTGGTTTTGTTATCCCTGGTATTTTCAGTAACAACAGACATTATTAATCTCTGGAACACTGGTTAATCTTTAGAATCACAGCTTATTTTGCCTGTCTTCTGTTTCTCCTAGATGAAATAATTGTGCAGAAGCCTGATCTCACGAGTCCATCAGTCTGTCACGCTCCTGGTGGGGAGTACTTTGTAGAAGGAGAGACATGGAATATTGATTCTTGCACACAATGTACCTGCCACAGTGGACGTGTCCTGTGTGAGACTGAAGTCTGTCCACCTCTTCTTTGTCAAAACCCCACCCGCACACAGGACTCCTGCTGTCCACAGTGCCCAGGTATGTACAGTCAGTCAGCTTTAATTAGGGCCCTTTCTCAGTCTGAGAATGTATGATGTGAGTATTGAACACTTCAGCATGTGCAGAACTGGTTGTTGCAGTGCCTTAAATCTTTAGCAGTTCAGAGTGTTAGCTTGAGGTCCTCTAATTTAACACCGAGAGATGTGTTTTCCCATGTTTGAAGGTGATCTGATAATGTAAGGGTTGCATGAGAACATGAATCCTTAGCCGGGAGGTACATGAAACGTGCATTGGCTTGCTTGTGGAAACATGCAAGATTAGAGAAACTTCAAAAGCAGTCTAAGTGCTAGACAGATACAGTCTTGTTTCTCTCTCTTTCTACATGCCTTGGTTTCTATGAACTTTTTATTACTATCTGGTCTATTTGACATGTAGTCTCCAAAATACCTCTGTTTGCTTTTGCCTTCACCTGATATGATTTGAGAGTGACTTGAAAGCAACTGAGTAATATAAAAGTATTCCAGCCCAACAGGTGTACCAGGTACCTCCTAGACTGTCTCCCAGTCAGGAATGTAACAGGATTTGCTTTCCCCTGAGGAAAGAGATGCAGTTATAAATTACAGGAATTCCTATTTCATATAGCAAATGGAGGACTTTATTGTAGTGGAAATTTAGTCCAAACCTATGAATTATATGTCAACTCTCTGAGATAATACTTATCTTTATTAAAAATAAAATATAAACATTCTACTTTTTTGTGTGTGGGGGGGAAGCCATTTCCTCTACAGGGCATTTGTTGGGGTTTTGGGTGCTTTTTTCAGACCAAGTGTTTTCAGGAAAACAGCCAGTTCTCCTGGCTTCCACTCTTCTCATTGTTAGTAACTGTGAACATTTGCTTAATTCAAAATACTGTTTGGAAGTGCTGATCTCTCCTCACTGGCTATAAAAGGAGTTTCGTGTCATAACTTACACAGTTAGACTAAGAACCTGATCTGAGTGCCCTTATGAACCCTTTCTTCCTTCTGTTATAGGTTCACTGCACATACACCCATATGTTTTGCAGTAATAGGTCTTCCCTATGTGTAGGCATGGTAATTAAAGCAGACCGACCAACATCAAGCCAAAGCCTGATCAGGCTCTATTTGTTGCTCAACAGCTTGTAGTTAGCTCGTCTAAGTCCACTAGTGAAGGAGCCAGCAGCACAATAGCATTTTGCTTTGCATCGTTCAGGGATTTGAAGAAACATGGCAGAAGCTGGTATTTAAGCTGTCAATTTAAAATGCAATCTTTCTCATTGAAGGTGAATTCCTACATACCATGTAGTTCAGAACATTCCGAGGGGCTTTCTGAAGCTCTGCTGGTTGTTTTTCACTTTGCTGTCCTTTTATTTTCCTTTAGTAATTTTCTTTTTCCTTGAGGAAGCTCAATACAGACCTACCAAAACTTGAATTTTAGAGTACATCTTGAGATCCTTATCACATGTAAACACTGAAGGGTCATAAGGCTCTGTCCTTGTAGTTATTCTGAATTAGTGAGTGAGTCTTAACAATTCCATTGTACTCCCTGCTCTCCTCTGTTAAATACCTGATCTGTATCTGTTTACAGATGAGCCTCTTCAGCCCTTGTCATCAAGCAATGAGAGCATGCCCAGCTATTGCAAAAATGATGAAGGTGATATTTTCCTGACAGCTGAGTCCTGGAAGCCCAATGTGTGCACCAGCTGTGTTTGCATGGATGGTGTGATTAGATGCTACTCTGAGTCATGCCCACCAGTATCCTGTGAAAGACCAGTCTTGAGAAAGGGACAATGTTGTCCTTACTGTATTGGTAAGCAAATAAAAACAGTTGATGACTTGCTGTTCCTTTTCGGGAATGGGAAAGAAGTTTTATTTCCAAGTGAAAAGATGTTTCCCATTTCAGAGAGAGGCATTCTGTGCCTTCTGTTGAAGTGGAGAGTGAAATCTACATAGAGAGCTTTGAGGATGCTTGTTTTGGTGTTTTGAGGTAGATGTGTGTTTTGACAATTCTGTAACCAGCCCAGGGAGCAGGGCCATCAGCAGGAAGCACAGTTTACTCTCAGTTTTTACAGTGTAAGGATAAGGTTGGATAACCCATCACCAATGAAATAAAGGAGAACACTTCTGACCAAAAGTACTCTGACAGAAAACCCAGAGGTAGTGAGAAAGTCCATAACAAAAGGAAAACCCACTCAAACCTATCACAGAAAATGTCCATCAAACTTACAGTCCAGGTCATTAGCCAAGTTAGGTCCATTCTGCTGCAGAAGCCTGTATGCAGAGAGAGAGAGAAGGAGAGTCTCGCAGAGAGAGACGGCACAAGTCTTATCTCCCTGGGGTGTCTCTGGAGGCAGCCTCCCTTTCACGCTGTGGTGCTGCTTCAACAACCTCCCTGCTGAAGCAGACACCTGTTATCATCCAGTCCGGACTCTGTCTCTCTCTCAAGGTTGCTTAGCCTTGGGAAAGCAAGCCAGGGGATTATTTCTCTCCAGTCTCCCCCATAAGAATCTGGACATTCATGGTTTCTCATAGGGAAAAAGGAATCATCCGTGTGTCAGCCTCAGTTGTCAGCACTTCAAAGTGCAGGAAGAGGTAAATGTGATCAGCCAAGAAACATGAGGTGTCTTGTCTTCCTCAAACTTGGCAAGATACCTTACTAGATAAAAACATGGCACCCAGCTGGTTTTGTGTAAAGGCAAGCCTGTCAGGTAACACGTTCACTATGTCAAGATGCCTGATATTGAAAGGACAATATTCATTACAACTGCAGGAGATAAGCTGAAGCATGACATTTCACAGAATGGAGAAGTGTTAATAAGGCACCAAATGAAAATCCAGGAAGAAGAAGAAGGAAGTTCATTAGGGTAGTAAGAGAATCAGAGGAATAATGTATTGGAGACAAAATTAGGAAATGAAAAAGACTATTAGAAATGTACTGAGAATTGAGCGCCACGCACTGGTTTTGGATTTGAAATAAACATTGTAGCTAGGGAAAATTGTGAGGCATTTTTGAAGCTTCAGAATTTGAGGTGACTGATCACTTTTTGATTGCATTTTGGGCAGGGCTGTTTGTCTACAGATTGGTTTTTTGTGAATTCACAGAGAGTACAATGCTGTGGAATGGAAGCTGCTTTTCAAAAACAGCAGGGGAGATACAGTAGAAAAGAGCTAAGTAAAAAAGAGTAGAAAAAAATTGATGGGCTTTAAGTATTATTAATTGAACATGTGACTCAATTTGCCAGTCTATGCAGAATACAGCTCTTCATCAGAAGGAAGTCATAGAATCATTAGGGATTGGAAGGGACCTCGAAAGATCATCTAGTCCAATCCCCCTGACACAGCAGGATCACCTAGACCGAGTCACACAGGAACACATCCAGGCGGGTGTTAAATGTCTCCAGTGAAGGAGACTCCACAACCCCCCTGGGAAGCCTGTTCCACTGCTCTCTCACCCTCACAGGGAAGAAGTTCCTTCGCATATCCATGTGGTACCTCCTGTGCTCCAGCTTACAACCATTGCCCCTCGTCCTATCCCTAGATAACATTGAGAAGAGCCTGGCTCCATCCTCCTGACACCCGCCCTTCACATATTTATAGACATTAATGAGGTCAATCCTCCTCTTCTCAAGGCTCAAGAGACCCAGCTCCCTCAGCCTCTCCTCATAAGGAAGGTGCTCCGCCTCCTTCATCATCCTCACTGATCTACGCTGGACTCCCTCCAGCAGCTCCACATTCCTCTTGAACTGAGGGGCCCACAACTGGACACAATACTCCACATGTGGTCTCACCAGGGCAGAGTCAGGAATGTTGTGAAGTCTTTCAGACTTGGACCACTGATACAGCTCTTGAAATCACAAAACATTAGGGAAGAGAGGACCTTGAAAGATCATCAGTCCAATAGCCCTGCCAAAGCAGGATCTTGTAGATCCAAGTGGTACAGGAACATGTCCAGGCAGGTTTTAAATGTCTCCAAAGAAGAATACTCCACAACCTCCCTGCACAGCTGTTCCAGTGCTCTCATCCTCACTGTGAAGAAGTTCCTTCTCATATTTATGTGGAACCTCCTGTGTTCCAGCTTACACCCCTTGAGCCTTGTCCTGTCATTGGATGACACTGAGCAGAGCCTGGCTCCATCCTCCTGACACCTGCCCATTCCTTGCAGGCAAAATATTGTTAGTAATAATGGTAGGTGATACTGTGCAAGGCATTCCATCAAGAAATTGCTTGGGAAAGTTAGGAATTGTGAAAATCTCAGTTGGCCTTGGAAACCTTACTAAGATTTCTGAAGAGGAAGTTTTGAGGGAAAAGTACTGTATTATCCTGTTAGTACTTTCTCATACTGGTTTGCACACAAAATAAGGAAAATTTAAATTTGCATTTATATTTTAAGAATTTCTTTTTGCAGCTTTTCTTCCAGTGATTGACGTGGTGTAATGGTAGCAGCATGGGTCCTCGTCTGGATCCCCCTGCATCCCACCTGGGTGACCACTGACTTCGGGGGTTAGAGTCGTCAACTATATTTTAACAAATAGCTTTTAGCTAAACCATCAGACACAAAGGGAGGGTTTAACAACCCACTGAAACAACTGACTCAGTTTGGGCAACAAAGGCACCAAGAACTTTTAATTCCTTCCCGACACACACATGAGAGAAAAACCCCACAAGATATGGATGCAGTCAGAAGAGTTTTGTCACATTGCTCCTACACTGAACTGAGATGAAATGTAGAACATCTTCATTACAGACAGGTCCTGGTTCTCTCTGAAATTGCAGTGGGCATCTGACTTCAGTCTCAATCCTCATAAAACTTCAAAGTTCAGAATTCTCAGTGTCCCTCCAGATGAACACAGATAACTTAATAGACCTTGATAGTTCCTCCCACATGTCTTCTCTCTCAGCAGCAGCACTCTAGCCCCAAACAGACACCAAGATGGAAAGGAGTGAAGAAATAGTGAAGAAGGCAGAAGTCACCAAATGGGAAAAAAGAGGGCGGAGTAGGGAGGCACAGACTTTTCATTTCAGCTTTTGAAACCCAAACTTTTAGGCAGAAAACACTTAAATTAGACTTAGAGATTCTGCTCAGCTTTTAAAGCAGAACACCTGGCAACCATAAAGACTAATTTAAGCTATACACTTTAACATCAATAAAATGCAAAGTATATGCAGAATTGGACAGTCAAGCCAGTGGAATCAGAACAAGAGCCTTAGTACTGTGCTGGAAGATTCTTTAGATTAACTAAATACTCCACCACAGCAACTGCCTTCTTACTATTTTCCTATAATAGGTGGTAAAATGTCTGATAGGCTCACTGTGGAAACAGACCTTCATTTATTAGAATTGAAACAATTATGCAAGGTTTTAGCAATGTATTTTATTTTGCTTCTTTCTGGCTCCAGATCTGGTTAATGAACAACAGGTTCAATATAGATTCAAGTTCAAAATTTCATGGGCGTTGGATGCTTGGATATTGTTTTCTTGAATCCTCAAATTCATCCTTTGTGATCAGTATTTTACTTTCTTACACAATGAAGTATTTCTTTGGAAAGACAACTTTTACTTCAGAGTAGATAAAGGTTTATCTGTTTGATTAGAGACAAGATTAGTCTTCTAAGGAAAACGGAGCACCAGCTGTTTGTTTCCCAGATAAGATTGATTTGCTGGTGCAGCTGGAAGAAATTTGAAAGGCAGGTAGAGCTAGACAGGGTGTTCTGAACTGCTGTTGTTCGTGAAGGGTTTCCTACTGCAAACCTTGTTTTTATTATCCCTGAGTACTTGTTGGTGTTGTGGACTTCATCCTGTTACTTACAAAGAGATGGCACCAAAATGGGGGAGGCACACATGAAGTAATACGTTCCGTATTCTGCCTTTCTTTCAAGTATTCCAGACTGCATTCATCTGTCTTGAAGCTTGGTAGTTAGAAATGTAGGCAGTTTGAGGTTTTTATCTTCATTAAATAAGATTTTCTAGAATAAACCTTGTGGCTCTCTACAGATATTTGAGAGGAGATTGTAGGGAGGCAGGGGTTGGTCTGTTCTCCCTAGTGGCCAGTGATGGGATATGGGGAAATGGCCTTAAGCTGCGCCAGGGGAGGTTCAACTTGGATGTCAGGACGAATTTCTTTTCTGAAAGGGCTGTCAGGCATTGGAACAGCCAATTGTTGTGCTGGGGACAGGGTTTAGTGGTGCCGATAGGGCTAGCAAAATGTTGTACTTGATGATCTTGAAGGTCTCTTTCAGCCATAACTACTGTATGATTCTGTGGACACAAGGATGAAGAGTAATAGTTGTGAAACAGTGAAACATAAAAAATTGATTTTAATTAATTCTCTTTCTTGATGCCATCATTTCATGTCCCAGGCATCTGTTATCTAGGCTCATACACGAGGAAAATGAGAAGTAGCCCACATTGATTACGGACTGTGTAAAGCAGAAGAAATGATTTGCCATCCCCGGAGGTGTTTAAAGGTTATTTAGATGTAGCACACTAGACCTGGTCTAGTGATGAACTTGGTACAGTAGGGTTAGTGGTTGGACTTGATGACCTCTACTCTTTTCCAACCTGAATGATTCTGTGACTCTGTGATCACAGCACTCTGTTTTCCTTCAACAGAAGATACAGTTCCAAAGAAAGTAGTCTGCCACTTCAGTGGAAAAACATATGCAGATGAGGAACGTTGGGATATTGACAGCTGCACACACTGCTACTGCCTTCAGGGTCAGACTCTCTGCTCCACTGTCAGCTGCCCACCTCTCCCTTGTGCTGAACCCATCAACGTGGAGGGAAGCTGCTGTCCTATGTGTCCAGGTAAGGTCATGTGACAAGCCAGATTCTTGGAATGCTGCTTTTCCAGGACTGATAATAGGGGGAGTTTTATTGGTTTTGGAACAGTGGTCTGTATTTGAAGAGTATTGAGGAGATGGTAGACTAAATTTAGACTTCAGAAAGAGAAATGTTTTTAACAGACAAGCATGATGTGCATATCTATAGTTTGAATTGTACTTATTCTGAGAACTGTGACCTCCAGATCAGTTGCTTGGCCCTGCTCCAGTGCTTTCACAAGGTTATGGAAGTACATTAGTGAAGTAGGAAAATGAATCTCCACACCACTCCACAGACTCTGTCCGTGCTGGTGAACATTGCTGACTTTTTCCAGGCCTCTTGGTTACTTTTCACATGTTACACTGCTCTACTTGTCATTGTAACTTGGCTTAAAAGTAATGAAAACATTCTTAGCTATGGACACAAGGAACATAAGAATCGCAGCTCTTTTTTTAGCGCTCATTCTGACATACTTCTGCAGAGGTTTGCTCATGTTATTCAGTCAGCTGCTTACAGGACAACTGGGGGTGATTCAGCAGTTTCCCCGCTCTTGCAGTCCTCCTATTTCGAGGATTTTAAATGAAGGCAGAGACCAGCAGTGACAGTTTACATACCAGCAGGGAACTTGTAGCCTTCTCTGGGTATTTCTGTTGTTCAGTGTGACATTGGAACACGACTGTAGTGAAGTGTGTGTTCTGAAATGGGACTTTCACAAGAGTGCCTGCATCATGCCATTCACATTAGGGGAATGATAATGGCAGCGGGCATGCATCCCTTATACAGTATTAAACAGGTTTGAAACAAAATCCCAGAGCGACGATGATGAAAATTCTTAAACAATTGAAAGGATTGATGGGACAAATCACTGCAGATGGCTAAGTATCTCTCCTGAATTAAGAGCAGCACCATGAACTAGCATATAATTTGTGGAACACATTTACTTCATTTCACAGAGATGTATGTGCCTGAACCCACTAATATCCCCATTGAGAAGACAAATCATCGAGGAGACGTTGAACTAGAGGTACCAAACTGGCCAACACCAAGCGAAAATGACATCATCCACATTCACAGAGGTAAAGTCTGATATCAACCAGGCTAACTTAGCTCTGTTTGTAAAGCTACCTTGTAGCATCTGTATAATGCTTTGAGAAGGTGGTTATGTGAGAATATTCTTAGTGCAGAGCTCTTACACGTGTTTTGCTTTGAGTAGAGATGAGTCAGTCTATTAAATTCTATTTATGCAATCTGGTCTTCAGCTTGGAAGAAACATCTGTGTTGGTATTATGGAGTGCAATCAAATTAAGCATGCGATGAAATGATGAACGGGAGTGAGTGCAGTGTCTTTGCTGACAGACTAGAAAACAGGCTGTTGAGTTAGGCTGCTGATGGTCTGTCCTTCAAATGAGATGGGGAAACACTGTGACGCAGTCTTTTCTAACTGAAGGACTACCTACATTTTTCGATGCTTTATTTTAAAAGATGTAAGGATGATCTCATGCATATTACTGTTTGGAGAAAGACTCTATAAAACATAATTACTTCACAAAATTGAATCTTACACTTCTATAATTACAGAATCGTTAGTTCCTAAAGGCTTTGGGAGCTGGCTTGCAGCTCCTGTGGCTATGGATTATTAACAGGCACTGCAGTCTATGGGGGAACGTTGCATATGTCTTTGAAAATTTTCAACATTCTACAGTCTAGGAGACTGCCAACAGTCTGTTTTCACAGAATGAAATGTGAAATTAAAGAGGGAACACGGCGTAATTTTCTTACCATTTAAAACACAACAAAACCCAGCAAAGTAAGGACTTCAGTCTGAAGGCATCCAAGCTTTCCCTGGCATAGAAGCACAGGCTGAGTTTTCTGGGTTTTTTTACAAGTGTTCATTTGGTTGTGATCAGATACGATGATGTGAACACAACTTAGGTAAGAGGCTATTGTTAGATACGTTGTTATTGTGCTTTAGATTCCATCCTGTTCCCTCTTTGATGGCCTTTTCAGGGCTAATATAGACGCTATACAAGATACTAGCTTTTAGTTGTTCCAATTTACAAAAATAAAATGACATTTCAGGAGAGAACACCAACATTTATGAGAGTGACAAGATCCATGACTAGGTCTTTCATAATTACATTCTTCTGTATGGTCAAGGCCATTTCTCAAATTTGCTTTGCAGACATGAATCATCTCCAGGGAGAGTACAGAGGTGGCAGTGGACCACACCCAAATGAAGACGCATCGGTTAGCTCTATTGCCTTGGTGACAATTCCAATCGCAGTCGCACTGTTCCTGATCATCGTCCTTCTGCTTGTCAATCAGAAAAAGCAGTGGGTTCCAGCATTCTGCTACAAAGCTCCAACAAAGGTGCCTTCTTTGTCTGTTTCCACACTTGGACATTTTTGGGGAAACAAGATTATCTGGAATATTATGTAGGATTTAGTTGAGTTCACATAATATGAACTACCTTGAGTTATTTTCTCATTATATCTTAAACTGTTTTAAACCAGTCAATCTGTTGGCATCAATTACTTTGGTCACTATCAAACAAAACCACTTCCTGCTCCATATAGTAACGAGTTGTCACTAGGTAGAAATCAAGCTGCATCGCATACAACTTAATATTTTAAGAGAGAATCTCAGAATATATTTAGTAACTAAGTATTCTGAGGCTACAAAAACAGAAAAGGAAGAAGCAGGTAGCTTGGACATGAACAGTGAACGCAGCCAAGTGAGTTTGGAAAGTATCCAGAGAGGAGACTCCACAGCTTCTCTGAGCAGCTTGTTCCAGTGCTCTGTCACCCTGACAGTAAAGATGTTTTTTAAGACATTAAGAACAGGCCCTGATACTGAACCCTGGGGAACGCCACTTGTGACTGGCCTATGATCAGCTGGATTTAATTCCATTCACCACTCAGCCAGTTAGTTCTCCAGCAAAGTGTACGCACACCGAAGCCATGAGCAGCCACTTTCTCCAGAAGGATGCTGTGGGAAATGGGGCCAAAAGCTTTACTAAAGTCCTAGGAGACAACATCCACAGCCCTTCCCTCATCCACCAAGTGAGTCACCTTCTCATAGAAGGAGATCAGGTTTGTCAAGCAGGATCCGCCATTCATAAACCACTGCTGACTGGGCCAAGATCCCCGGTTGTCCTGTCTGTGTGATGGCACTGAAAATGACTGGCTCCATAGCCTTCCCTCACTCTGAGGTCAGACTGATTGGCCTGTAGTTCCCTGGATCCTCCTGGCCCTTTTTTGTTGATGTGCTTCACATTTGCTAATCTCCAGTCAACTGGGACCTCCCCACTTAGCCGGGAGTGCTGATAAAGTTCAGAGGGTGGTGATCAATGGTGCCAGGTCCAGCTGGAGAGCTGTGACTAGTGGTGTCCCTCAGGGATCGGTGCTGGGACCGGTCTTGTTCAACATCTTCATCAATGACATTGATGAGGGCACAGAGTGTCTGCTNAAATATTTGAGGGGTGGGTGTCGGGAGGATGGAACTGGGCTGTTCTCGGTGTCATGTAGTGATAGGACGAGGGGCAGTGATTGTAAGCTGGAACATAAGAGGTTCCACATCAACCTGAGAAGGAACTTCTTCACGGTGAGGTTGACGGAGCACTGGAACAGGCTGCCCAGGGGGGTTGTGGAGTCTCCCTCACTGGAAATGTTCAAGACCCGCTTGGATGTGTTCCTGTGTGACTTGGTCTAGGTGATCCTGCTGTGGCAGGGGGATTGGACTATATGATCTTTCGAGGTCCCTTCCAATCCGTAATGATTCTATGATTCTAATTAAGTAATTAATCAATGGAATCATAATATCATTTAGGTTGGAAATGATCTTGTAAGATCTTCAAGTCCAACCACTGTCCTATCCACTGTCAAGTCCACCACCAAACCATAAACCACCTGGGAGGGGAATATAGAAGGATTCCGTAGAACACCCCATGCCAGGATTAACTGTAACAGCTGAGATATCTCCCTTTCTCCTAGTGGAATTGCAGAGAGCATCAGCAATACAGAGCTGGTTAAAGACAGGCTGTGCATCCAGGGCAACAAATGTTAAACCGCAGTAGGGTACTAGACTAACAGAGAGCAGCTTAGCCATTCCATGTGGCGTATGAGAGTACCATTCCAAAGATTAAAATGGTGATTCAGAATAGACTGTTGGTCTGGGTTTGTGCCCAGCATAAGCTTTTAACAAATCCAGTGATAGCCCAGACTCTTTAATTGCCTCTTTGATTTTGGTTTGGGCCTATGGATGTGAACACAAAGACTTTCTGAATTGTGTTTAGAATACAAGGTGGGGTTTTTTGTTCGCTCAATATTCCCTTTCTGTTTTAACAGCCTTCTTGCCTAAACAATATTCCCTTTCTGTTTTAACAGCCTTCTTGCCTAAACAATCAACTGGTATATGTGGACTGCAAGAAAGGTACCATGGTCCAGGTGGACAGTTCTCAGAGGATGCTAAGAATTGCAGACCCAGATTCAAGATACAGTGGATTTTACAGCATGCAGAAACAGAACAACCTACAGGCAGATAATTTCTATCAGACAGTTTGAAGAATTGCACCCTTGCCAAGGATTTAAGAAAGAGAGAGAGAGAGAGAGAGAGAGACTGAAGTCTGCTATTAAAATAAAACTAGAATTGTGCACTTGCTTAGTGGATTGTATTGGATTTGTGACTACGTGTACAGCTCTAAGACCTTACCGGGATGAGCTCTGACTCCTGCAATGTGCCAGAAAAAGCATTCCCACGTTTCCTTACGATAACTGACCAAGTGTTTTCTTAGAACCAAAGTTTTAAAACTTGCTAAGATGTATTTGCTTGTAACATAGCTATAGAGGGTTTTTTTGGGAGGGGAAATCAGGGGCTAGGGGTAGGCAATGAGGTAAAAAGAAGCTTCAGAGAAGAAAAGCCTGTCATGCTTGGCTGAATTAAAAACAAACGTGAATACATCCTGCCAAGCAGCAGGATAGTGTTTATTCTTCTTGCTCTGAAATGGCATCTTTTGCAGCAAAGCCTAACCCCAGGGGAAGCAAAGAAATAAGTGAAAAGGTCTGATTATTTTTTTCCCATCAGTTGCTACCTTAATAGACTCCTAGAACAAAACTTGTCACATCACACACGTGGTGTAGCTGCAAATATTTTTCTATATGATGAGAAGCTGCAGTAGTTAAATAAATAACAAGGAAAAGGTTATAGCAGAAAATAAAGGGTGGGTTTATTAAGGATGTATAAAGTGATACCTTGTGCTGCTTTTTAGTTTTATTTTTGTTTTCTTCAAAGCTGATTGGCTAGATTAGCCAGACTTTGGCAGAGTTAGCAAAGGACTGAGGCCTAAGTAATTCCTGATATGAGCACTGGATCTTTTGACAGCAGTATTGAAAGAAGGAAGGAAAAGTCAAGAACACCATGCAGTTCCAGGGTCTTTCGTTTGTTTGGTTTGTCTGTTGTGGTTTTGTCGTGTTCTTTTATATCAATCTCTGGCTGTTCATACAGGAGAAGGAAAACTATTTTTGTTAGACAAAGCTCTTGCTTACAAGAGAGTAAAAAAAAAAACCAAAATATACTGGTTTAAGGTTGTTGGTTTGGTTTTTTTTTTCCTGTTGCCGTTCTTATTTACTGGTATGCAGACTTAGAAACTACTTCCATGCTAGGAAGCTGCTTAATTTTAATTGTATATTACTCAAGCACCTTTTTTGAAGCTCAGAAAACAAAAAAAAAAAAAAAAGAAAAAAAGGAGATCATGCTTCTTTAAACTTTAGCATTATAGGAATATTTATGTAAATATAATTATGCTAAAAACAGCAAAAAAGTATTTGTATGTTTGTGTATATATTTGTATATACAGATGCACGTAGGTATGCGTACGTGTATATGCGTGCATGTGTCTATACACCCTACGTATATATACTGTGTAGATACAACGCGATATATACAGTATATATGTTTTCTATTTTTTTCTTGTTGAATGTATTTTTATTGGAGAGAGATTTTACCCAGAGCAGAAACAGATACAACAGGCATTCTATATCAGTGCTTCATTGCTTGTGAGGTTATGAAAGACAAAAGAAAGAGCATCTCATTCTACCTACAGTTTGATTTGATTCGGAAGTGTTTGTGTGTTTGTGTGCGTGCGTGCGTGTGTGTGCGTGTGTGTGTGTGCACTCTTGTGTTGGCGTGTGTACGGTATGTGCACGACTATAGCAGTAAGCGTTGCTCTTGCTACTTGCTACATTTCAGGGTGTTTCTTATTTTTCTTTTCCTGCTTAGCCTTAAAAAGGCTTTTTAATGAGTGCATTGGCTAGAGACACTGATGACAATATACATGCAGCACTAATCGGCTCCATAGATCAACACCATTGGCTCCTGGATTTTCATTTTGGGTTGGATTTTTTTGTTTTTTCTTTCGTTTTCTTTTTCTTCTTGTTTTTTGTTTGTTTGTTTGTTTATTCAAACAATTGTTTGAAACAACTACTGGAATCTTGTCCACATTAAGCTGGAAGTTTGTTGTAGCTTGCCTCATTTATAACTCTGACTGTATAATACAATGTTAACTTTCCAAACAGGTCTTGGCACTTTGATACTTAATTACCCATTTGTGCATTGCCTTGGTTTTTTTTCCTCCTTTTACAATTGCTTCTCATAAGAGACACAGATAACCCCGTACGCTTAATGTGAAAAGAAAAATGTATTTTTTGTTTTTGTAAAGGAACTCTCAAGTATTGTTGTAAATACTTGGTCAGAGGTTGCTGAACTTTAAAACTGAAAAAAAAAAAAGAAAAAACCTAATTTATTATTATAATGACCTAATTTATTAATCTGAATATTAACCATGTTTTTGTTTTGTTTTAGAATATCAAAAAGGTGTTCTAGCTGTTTGCATCAAAGCAAAAACAAAAATAGGCGGATCATTATGGGTCAACATTTTTTCTGCTTTTATAACTTCAGTTCTCAATCACCAATGAGAAAAGATGTGGTCTCCCCAGTGTTCTGTACTCAATCTGATACTGAAACAGAGACAGTTCTGTCCAGTCACCGCAAAGATTTTGTCAAGACAAAAACATCCATTCCTTGCATAAGAGTAAGCAGTCTTTATCCAGAAATTGTAAATGCTTGCTTTTGTTTTACAATCAAGGCCATATTCTGAAAATACTAGCAGGATATAGGACATGGTGTAAAAGGTTTTTATTATTATTATTTTATTATTATTATTTTAAAGATATGATTTATCCTATGTGCTGTATCCATTACACTCTTTTACTTTGGTTCCTGTTGTGCTCTTGTAAGAGAAATGCAGATATGATTTTCTGAAGACTAGATGCATATGTGGCACTCGGAGTGCACTGCGGTTCAGCAGATTGCTTGTTTACTTTTTTAACTGTAAGGCGGTTTCTTGTAATTTGGCTCTTGGCAGCACAATAAAAACAATTTTAAAGCTACTGGTGCGTACTTCCGTTAACATTTGTCCTCAGTACTTCCACAAACACTGGTCCTTGAGATGTTAGTTGGGTTTTCCCTGCTTCCATGTGTGAAGTTGGAGGTGATGAGGTTAATGACAATTTATACCCATTTGCTTCAGGGACATGCAAAGATCAAGTTCGCATCTTGCAAGATACATTTGCAGATGATGCATGTCCTGGATTTCTCAGTGGTGGGCAGTAACATGATGACTCAGGCTGTTGAGAAGCCTGTGAACGATGCTGCATGTCACATCCGTGCTGTACAGTTGCTGGAGGTGTTGGCCTTCAGAGCCCCACTTCTCCCTGGCAGCATTAGACACAAATTATCTACTGCTCTGATGATTGTAGGCAATTCTCCAGCTTTGTCCCAAATTCTTTGGGCCCTATAAGGTAACTGGCTGGGTTTTAATTTCTTCCCTGTCTTTAAACAGGGCTTCAAGTGGTACGGCTTTGCCAGTGGGGTTTAGTTACACAACCCACAGAAATGTACTTCAGTGACCAGTCATAGGACCTTGTTTTCACCAGTAGTTGAGGCAGACCATTGATTAAACTGTTGAAGAATTATCACTGAAATCCATTGGAGAATCTACTCTCGATCAGCCTGGAGAAGAGGAGACTGAGGGGAGACCACACGGCTGTCTACAACTGCCTGAAGGGAGGTTGGAGTGAGGCGGGTGTTGGCCTCCTCTCCCTGGTGATTAGTGATGGGACAGGAGGAAATGGGGTCGAGTTCAGCTAGGGGAGATTCCGAATGGATCTTAAAACTTCCTCCTAGAAAGAGTGGGGAGGCCTTGGAACAGGCTGCCCAGAGAGGGGGTGGAGGCATCGTCCCTGGAGGGGTTCAACAAACAGGCAGATGGTGTTTTGGGAGATGGTTTAGTGGCTGGGGATTGTAGGGCAGATGGTTGGACTTTTGATGATCTTGAAGGTCTTTTCCATCCTTGATGATTCTGCGATTCTACGTGAGTTGAAGTGCTGAGAACTGAGGTTGACACATGAATGATCCTTTTTTTCTGATGGGAGACTGCAGATGCCCATGTTCTGATGGGGGCTGTCGAGAGAAACCTTCCCCTTGGCTTTTCACCCAGGACTCAGCCAACCTTGGGTGAGACAGCTGGGTTGGATGGCAGCAGGTATCTTCTCTCTCTCTCTCATTCTTGCTCTCCCTACCTCTCCCCCCCAACCCACCACCACTGCCTGTAGACAAGCTGCTGAGGATAAAACGGATCAGACCCGGGTTATGAACTAGTTTGTAAGTCTCTTGGACATTCTTTATGACAGATTTGGGTGCATTTTTCTGGTACTATGAGCATTTTTACTGCCTTAGGGTTTTCTGTTGATGTGCTTCTGGTCAGAGATGTTTTCCTTTCTCTCAATGGTGGCTGGTTATCCTTGTGTTATGTAAAGATGGCTAATAAAATGCATATCCTGCTGATGGCCACGTTCCTTTGACTGGGTTATAGGATTGTCAAACATGTGTTTTTGCAGGACTTTGGGATTTTAAGCTCAAGAATTTTACACTTTAGATGGATATGTGGAATTTGAAATAGTTTTGGTGCTCAATAAAGATCCGTTTCTCAAACATAAAGTGAGGACTGTGCCCCCTGCCCCTAGTGCCTTTGTAAGAAAGCTGTGATCAGCTATGTAGGACTCCAATATGAGATTGTATAGAACATGTGTGGAGTCAGTTTACACTTGATGGGCTTTCTGAGCTACAGACCATTTATTTACCTATTAGCCTGTGATATTATATTTATTTCTGTTAATTTCTACATTAATGAACTTGGTCTAAAGTTGTGGTATGTTAACTTCCCTGAGGCAGGATGTTTAACTCCTGTTAACTTGTAGCTTAACTACTTGCTGTGTGGAAACAGCCTCCTTTTCTTTCTTTGAACCTAGTCCTTGCTGGTTTCACTTAATAGTCCCGGCTTTCCATGTTTAAGGTAGCAGTGGGTCAATATCTCTCTACCTCTCAATAACGTAGGTATCATTATCTTCTCTCCATGCTCTATACCCCCCAATAATTTAGGGACATGTATCTTCTCTCCATTTTTTTCCCCTGTGCTGAAAAGCCCAAGACAATTCTTTGAAAGCAGTTCCCTATCTTCTGTCCAACCTCACTCTTCTTTGTACTTCCTATTAGATTACATCCTTTTCAGATCACCAGTGCTAAAGGAACTGAAAACATCCACATTGTTCAAACATGGTGTGCCCTTGTTGTTGTTGTAGTGGTGGCACAATGTTGTGGGAGTCCTTGTCTGGGTCCCCACGTGTCCCACCTGGCTTGCCACCAATGCTGTGGGTCAGAGGCCCCGACTGTATTTCAACCAAGCACATGCATCTAAAGCATCAGACACAAAGAGAGGGTTTGACAAAATCCCTTACTATCTGCAGAAAACACTCAAATTAGCTAAAAGATTACAACCCTGGAGTGGGCACTGTATTTACTGTTTGGTAACAGGTCCTGCGTGTGGATCACCACAACCCAATGCAGCCCTATGGGCTTGGAGAAAAGTGACTGGAAAGCTCAGCAGGGAGTGACTTGTAAGTATTAACAATCAGCAGAACAGCAGCCAGCAGAGTGCTCAGGTGGCCAAGAAGGTCAGTGGCATCCTGGCTTGTATCAGCAATAGTGTGGCCAACAGGAGCAGGGAGGTGATGATCCCCCTGTACTAGACACTGGTGAGGCCTCACCTTGAATACTGGGGTCAGTTTTGAGCACCTCAATACAGGAAAGACATTGAGGGTCTGGAGCTGGATCAAAGAAGGGCATCAAGGTTGGGGAAGGGTCTGGAGAACAAACCTTGTGAGGAGTGGCTGAGGGAGCTAGATCTGGTGAGTCTGGAGAAAACGAGGCTGAAGAGGTAACTTATTGCTGTCTATAGCTACCTAAAAGGAGGGTATGTAAGGCGGTGGGGAGGCAGAGGATGGTCTATTCTCACAAGGAGCAAGTGGCAGGACAAGAGGAAATGGCCTCAAGCTGCACAAGGGGAAGGTTAGGTTGGCTATGAGGAGAAACTTCTCCCTGGAAAGGGTCAAGGCCTTCAAACAGGCTTCCCAGGAAGGGGGTTGAATCGCATCCCCGGACATGTTTCACAGTCATGGAGATCTGGAGCTTTGTGCAGTGATGGGACAAGGGCCAGTGCTTTAGAAATAGAGCAAAGAATATTTAGGTGTTACAAAGTGTGGGATCCCTTGAACAGGCTGCCTAGAGAGGTGCTGGAAGCCCCCATCCCTGGTGTCATTCCTGGACGGGGCTCTGGGAAATGTGTCTGGTTAGAGATGGCCCTGCTTGTTGCAGTGGGGTTAGACTAGATGCCCTCTGGTTGCATTTGTAGTCAAAGATCACCGACTCCACGCTGAAGAGCGCTGCATCCCTACAGCCACAAAGGGTCTCGCAGGGACGGCCACAGCAGTGACTCACGGCAGCGCCCAACTACGCGCCCGCTCACCCAACGCGCACGGACACGCCAAACTCGCACCTAGCGCTCGCCAGGCCCCGCCCCCTGCGGCCCTCGGGCGGCCACGAGCCGTCACGCGCCCCGCCTCGCTCCCCTTTCCCGGCTCCACCTCTCCGAGCTGCAGGAGGCGGCGGGGTGGCGCGCGGTTGGTGTCTTCAGTGGAGGTGGCGGCTATGGCGGCGGCAGCAGCGGCCTCGCAGCGGGACCCGGGAGACTGGCAGGACTTCTCGGGCTTCCAGCCTGCGGCGGGAAGCGGCCCCGAGCCCGCTCGCGATAAAGGTGGCTGGGCCGGCGGCGATTTGGGCTCCAAGTTGTCCCTCTGCTTCGAGCCTCCGCAGGCCCGGCCCGGCAGCGGCGGTGAGAGCCGCGTCCCGTTGCGGCCGCTCACGGAGCAGAGCGCGCTGCAAGACGATGAGTGAGTACGGGACGAGGAGGGTGGGAGGTGCCGCTGCAGTGACCGGGGACGCCCGAGGAGAGGCCTAGCCCTGCCTGGGGCGACGAACGGGAAGGGGGCAGCCGGGGCTCCGCGACTACCCCGGCAACGCGCTGCCTCGGGCCTTCTGGCTTGAGTCTTCACGCTAAGTCCTGGCGGGACTTGTGGGCCGCGGTGGCTGAAGCCTTTCACCGCCCGGGCTGGGAGTCGAGGGCCTGGGCGGGGACCGGCGGGTCTGACATGGAGCCTCTGGCTTCGCTCAGCCTTTGGTTTGAGCATTCCAGTGCCTCTTCTCTCCAGGGTGTGAGAAAGTAGCTGCTCTGAAATGCGAGTTAACTGAGGGTTGTTTAGGGTTTTGCGAAATGCCCACTGGTTCTGTGTTTGAAATACAGCATAGGAAGTGAAGAAAGTAAATGGAAAACAGTCCCTCGGGTACAGCTGTGATGATTTATTTTCACTGAGCGATGGAGTCTTTATAACATCATTTTGTAGGTATTTGTTCTTGTAACATTACATTAAACTTCAGTCAGCCTGTCTGCTCTGGGGTGACTTTATAACAGCCTTCTAGTAACTGAAGGGGGCCACAAGAAAGTTGGAAAGGAACTTTTTATAAGGTCTCATGCAATAGGACAAGGGGGAACAGTTTCCAAGCTAAAAGAGGGCAGATTTAGATGAGATCTGAGGGAGAAATTCCTCTCTGTGAGGGTGGTGAGATGCTAGAACAGATTGCCCAAGGAAGTTGTGGCTGCTCCATCCCTAGAAGTGTTCAAGGCTAGGTTGGATGGGGCTCTGAGCAGCCTGGTGAGAGGTGTTGCTGCCCATGGCAGGGGAGTTGAAACTAGCTGATCTCTGAGATCCCTTCCAACTTAAGCTGTTGTATGATCCTTCTTAATTTATAAATCTGCATTTGTTCTTCAGTTTGTGCTAACTACATTGTATGCCTCACTCTAAGAGAAATTAAAAAAAAAAACCCTTTTAGCAGAAATCTGTGGTATAAACTGGAGTGCATTCAGAGACCCATGAATCTGGAATGTGCTGGGCTGTGGTGAGGCGCTCTGTGCCCTTTGGTGTCTGACTTAGACATTCCTCTGACCGCCTCTGAGCCAGCCTAGGCAACCACTGTGAACCGGCACCCACAGCATAGCACTTAGAGGCAGGGTTTGTTGGCTGACTTACGGCAGCAACCTGCTGAAAGGGCGGCTGTGCTTCAAAATTGGAACTGATATGCCAGAATACAGCCGCATATGTTAGCTCCTTGGACAGCCAGAGAGATTTTATACTGTAAGCAGTGTTAAGACCTACTGTACATAAGAGTGCTGGGTAAGCTCAACGACAGGGCGCCTAGATAGATGTAGATTATTGGAGAATTTTAATACAGTGCATGTTTGTTATTCTGTAATAAATGGAAAGAATTTTTTAAAAATACTTGGTTCACAATTTGCTGCTTGGCCTGTGCTAGTTCCTGATACTAGTGTGCAAAAGGCAAGGAAAACAGGAACACCACTAGGAATGGAGTTTAGCGCTGAGCTTAAATTTCATTAAAGGGCTCATCCACTTACAAAAAAATATTCGCGTATGATTATTTAACGAGTAATGAAGCTGGAGCTGTGGTTGTTTAGCCTGGGGAAGAGGAGACGACTCCTCCCTCTGCAAATCCCTGAAGGGAAGCTGTAGTCAGGTGAGGGTCAGGCTCTCCTCCCAGGCAGCTAGCACCAGGATGAGAGGGCAGGGCCTTAAGCTGCCAGGGAAGTGTTAGATTGGATGTTAGGAAGTCCTTCCTGACAGAAGGGGTGATCAGACGCTGGAATGGGCTGCCCAGAGCAGTGGTGGAGTCCCCATCCCTGGAGGTGTTTATGGACAGCCTGGCTTTGGCCCTTAGTGTCCTGCTCTGGCCAGTGTGGTGATGTTATGTCGTGGGCTGGGCTTGATGAGCTCAGAGGTCTTTTCCAGCCCCAATAATTGTGATTCTGTTTCTTCATCTCATTGTTTTATTTAACCACTGCGCAGGCATTGTTGGTTTAAGGGAAATAAATTACATTTATTAAAACCATGTTTTCTCTCAATTTGAGAATGTTATAAAAATATTGTCAGTAACTTGCAGAGGAGCATTTACAGAGGAGATGGTAGTTGCTGAAATGTGTTATCACAGAATGATATGGTAGAAATATGTTTACTGTTGATCAGTTGGTGTTTTTTTAAGGTCTGCATTTTTGTTCCTTTATTCACCTCCCCAGGATTTGGAATGCTTTGACTGATAATTATGGTAACGTAATGCCAGTTGACTGGAAATCTTCCCACACCAGAGCTTTGCACTTGCCAACACTGAATCTTTCAGAAAAAGGGGTGAGTTTTTATCAGCAGAAATACCCTTGTTTGGGTCTTTTATACTTGCTGGAGTATAAATTATCAGTTTGCATTTGTATAAGAAAGTTCTGTCATTAAATGTTTTGAAGTGCTTTTAGGACCTTCCATTATACATGAGAGCATTTTAGAAATCACAGAATCATGTGTGTTTCATCGCCTCACAGAGTTAGTTTCAGGTGGGTGCTCATTGCAGCCAGGGCATGGTAGGAAAAACTGTAAATGACAAAGTGTTTTACATTAGATCTCCCTGCTGTTTCATGTTGAAAACTATCCTGGGTAAGGGAGGAAAAGAGGCAAGAGTACTCTGATTTAGTAACTTAGGCTTCTAAATTCATCTCATTTTGCTGTCAGACAGAAACACAAGTAGCTTCTTTTACAGGAGAGATGACCCAAGAGATCCTGAAATGTAGTGTTTGTTTCGTTGTTCTTACTTAGCAAGTTGTCTGGTGAGGGAGTTTCCAGGGAATTAAGAGCTCCAGAGGTTTATACAAAGGATTGTCCTCCAGTCTTCTAAAAAGTGGATTAAAGTACTTCACAAAGCAAGTCTGAGAAGAATTCCCATCTCTTGGGTCTTTTGAGGAAACAAGTGGCTTACCTTTTAAACATAGTTGTCAAGGGTTAGGCATGGGCTGTCTATTAGATCTACGATAGATGCTCTCTATTAACTCCTCTCATTCCAAAGTGGAACAGAAGAGCATTAAGGGAGAAAGAGTCTTATGGATTGGTAAAGCGAAACAGAGCTGCTGTGCTGAAGGTAATAACAATAAAATGAAATATACAAAAAGCAATGCCAAACCCAGCCCTCACATATCCTGCATGGCAGTTATATCACCACTCACACTGTTGGGAAGACACTGGGAAAATCCCAGACTGGACTCAACAGCAGACAGGAACCTGACTCAGGATCTGGGTTCTAGAACTGGATTCAGAAATGCACAGGTTGGAATCAAACCCACAACAGACAGAGTCCTCCTCAGACAATGGACACGAGAAGAAGCTGGCCCCTTGTACTCCCTCACTTTTACACCAAGTGTGACCCAATACAGCATCTGCAGAATGGAAAACCTTGTTGAGCAGTTTAGGGTGACCTGTCCTGTCTACTTCTCCCCAGTCTCTGGTAGCCTTTCATGTACTATACCCTCAATGTGGCACACAAGATTTAGCAGTGTCCTTGGTTTCTACAGGAAGAAATATAACCAAATTACTAATGGTAGGACAGGGGGTCTCAAGTTGTGTCAGGGGAGGTTTAGATTGGATCTTAGGAAGAAGTTTTTTCCTGAGAGAGTGGTTAGACATGGAACAGGCTGCCTAATGGGGGAGTCACTGTCCCTGGAGGTGTTTGAAAACCAGGTAGCTAGAGAACTTGAGGCTATGGTCTAGATGTTAGGGAGATGTTGGGATGAAGGCTGGACTTGATGATCCTGGAGATTTTTTCCAGCCGTGATGATTCTGTGATTCTAGGAGCCTTTCTGCATCCCAGTCCTCCCTGGTAGTAACTGTAACCGTGAAGTGTTAGGACTTGTAGAAGATAATCCACAGCTATTTTTTACTGTGTCTGGAGCAAAGATCATTCTGCTGAGGAGGATACTTCCGGGCTCAGCAGGGGAAGATGGCAATTTGGAACTGTCTTTCTTGATTTCAGTCTGATAATCATCCTCTGAGTTTGACTTGGCTTTAGTGATTTTAGAGTAATTAAACCTTTACATTTAAATTAAAATACTTAACTCACTATTGCTGTGTCCATGACTGAAAGACTGATAGATTTCTTAATAAAGAAATAGACATAATACTAAAAAAAGAATCATGTATGTTTTGTAAGCTCGTTGTAGGAGCTGCATGAGAAAACTGGATGTGTTTTTCCTGAGTTAGAAAGAAGGCATAGAATCATTAGGGATTGAAAGGGACCTCGAAAGATTATCTAGTCCAATCCCCCTACCACAGCAGGATCAACTAGACCGAGTCGCACAGGAACACATCCAGGTGGGTTTTAAACGTCTCCAGAGAAGGAGACTCCACAACCCCCCTGGGCAGCCTGTTCCAATGCTCCATCACCCTCCCTGTGAAGACGTTCCTTCTGATATTTATATGGAACCTCCTCTGTTCCAGCTTACACCCATTGCCCCATGTCCTGTCACCAGATGACATTGAGAAGAGCCTAGCTCCATCCTCCTGACACCCACCCCTCACATATTTATCAACATTAATGAGGTCACCCCTCAGTCTCCTACAAGGTGAAGAGACCCAGCTCCCTCAGCCTTTCCTCATAAGGGAGGTGTCCTACTTCCTTCATCATCTTCATTGCTCTATACTGGACACCCTCCAACAGCTCTGTGTCCTTCTTGAACTGAGGGGCCCAGAACTGGACACTGGATGTGGTCTCTGTAAGAGGCATCTAAGTTAAAAGAATCCTAAGTTATTTCAGCTTTCACTTTTTGTTGTGTAAAGCCCTTTGGTTTGAGAGCACTTGACATTTTTTCTACTTCTCTGTGTTTCAGCAGTATTTCTGGATATGTAACAGCACATATGAACGAGCTAGTAGCTTGTTTAAACTTCCTTACAATACACCAGTTCCTTGATGCACTTGGAGCTGATAATACACTGCTGAGTTTGAGCTCCAATTATTTCTTTCCCTGTTTTAGAAAGGAAAAGAAATATTAGTTGAATAAGGCTGATTAATCTTTGTTGCTTCATGTAAAAAATTTATGAATATATAAAAAAATTATTTTTATACTGCTCTGACAGTGAAAGGAGTTGAGCAGTACAAGGGACAGGATAGCAAGGCAGCTGGCATTGTTTAGCCTGAAGGTAGGGAGGGACCTCATCCCATCTACAACTACGTGAAGGGAGGTTGTAGTCATGTGGGGCTTGGGCTCTTGTCACAGTCAGCTAGTGCCAGGGCCTGAAGCTGCCAGGGTACAGTTCGGTTGGATGTTAGGAAGCCCTTCCTCAGGGAAAGAGTGATCAGGAATGGACTGCCCGTGGCAGTAGTAGAGTCTTCATCTCTGGAAGTGTTTGACAGACTGGATGGTCTAGGTCAGGGGTCCTCAAACCCTGGCCCGCGGGCCAGATATGGCCCCCCAGTGTCCAATCTGGTCAGCCAGTATTTACCCCCCCCCCCAGCAGCTGCAATTGACTTCTTCCTGCCTACTGCGTGGCCAGGCTGAGGCGGGCGGCTCCCAGTCTCTCCCCCCTGCTCCTAGGCAGGACAAGCCAGGCAGCACAAACTGCAGCACAAACTACAGCCTGGCCCCCGACACTGTCTGAGGGACAGAGAACCGGCTCCCTGTTTAAAAAGTTTGAGGACCCCTGGTCTAGGTGATTATGGTGATGTTAGGTCATGGGCTGGATTGATGAGCTCAGAGGTCTTTTCCAGCCTCAATAATTCTGAGATTCTGTGCTTGCTCATTGTATTTTTGTTAGATCACATTTAAACAGGTCATTCCCTGCTAGGTGTGTGAGGCTGGAAACAGGCATGAAGCATGGCTGGGCGGAAGACCAGGTGATCCTTTCAACATCAGCTGTAGCTTGGGCTGTTTTAGGCTGTTTTAGGTGGTTTATTAGCCTGAACTATGACAAAATAGGCTGATAGCCTCTCCCAGTATTATTTCTCAAGATGTTAAAGGGGGAAGCTGACCTTCTAGACACAATTTTATACTTGGCAGCAGTTCCATAGCTGTCACAATAATCCTGTATATATGCAAAAACAGTTGAGGACTGCAGATGTTAAAGAATGTCAAAACTGGGGTGTATGCAGTAGGTGAACAGATACTATTGGTGTAGTCCTGTTCATTGCATGCTGTTGGAATTCAGATTCTAAAAAGCTATTATCCTGATGTCTGAAAAAATACCAGTTTCATGTTTTCCTCTATAGACCAGCTCACTAGGTGTGTCAGTAGCACCTTCACAATGAAAACTAGTCATGTTTCTGAAGAAACATGGAAAAATTGGCAGTTTACAACAAAAATTGAAAACGCAGTTAGGCCAGAGGTCAGTTAAGATGATAGAGTTCCACTTCTCTGAGGTTAGGAAGTTGTCATTTTGGAGGCCTGGGAGGACTTCTTTGGGATGGTTTGGCTATATTCTAGTAAGGCCAAGTGCAGAAAAAGCAAATAATTCGGTAAATAAATGAGAATTTATCACCGTGTGGGAGTAAAGTCAACGTGGCTGAATGAGAGCACTTACATTTTTTTCTCTTGCTGTATGTACATCACTGGATTTGAAGGATGAGTGTAATTTGATTGTGTGTGGGAACAGCATTTCTTATGGGTTTGCTTAAAAAGACTCTGAGATATTCAGCAGTGTATTTTTAGAATAATCTGGGACGGTGACTGTACTCTGGTTTTCAAAACAACTTTTTTCATATCTTTTATTGTGTGAAAAAGTACAACTATAAAAGTACATAAAATGACAGGTTTGTGTGCTATCAGTTTTAAATGCAGACAGGACTGACCAGGGCAGTGGTGGAGTTCCTGTCTCTGGAGGTATTGAAGGTAGTGGCAGGTAGTGCCCTGGTCTGGTCAGTGTGGTGATGTTAGTTCATGGGCTGGGCTTGATGAGCTCAGAGGGCTTTTCCAGCCTCAATGATTCTGTGGTTTGTCAGTGTGGGGTGCAGATTTAGTATCTACATTGGACTGTAGACTGGACTACATGGGTTTCTGTGCATATCACTGCGTATGTGGTCTTTATGTGCTGAGGATGCTTAAAAGACTAAAAGCTCTTTTAATTTCTACCAGTTGTAGTTTGTATTTTCACTGTTAAGGAACTTCACTTTACATACATTGGACAGTAGGAATCCTTGATTTCCTTATCAGATACGTGGAATACGTTTTATGTTTAAAATTCAGTATTAGTTCCCTTTTTTTATATGTGCATCTATTCATATATATGCATATGAACACACAATGTTTATTGTTATCTATATATCTATATATCTATAAATACACATTTTCATGCTTTCTAGGCAAATGATAACTTGAACCTTGACCTGTCAGATGATGAGGAGCTGAGAGAACAGCTGGATATGCATTCTATCATTGTTTCCTGCATCAGCGATGAACCACTCTTCACAGCAGAGCAGGTAGAGTGTTCAGCAAAGATAGTGTTATTGGTGTACTGTTTCCTTTTAGCCTGTAATTATGTTTTGTTCTTCATCTTTGCCGCTCACTGTAGCTAAATGTCTTGATTGTTCTTTGTTTAGGGTCATAAGAATGTATGAGATATTACTGCACAGTACTTGAAACTTATTCCAGTGGTTCAGGTGAGGTTGATAGTCCAGGGTCTTTGAAATCTTTGTACATTTCCTACCATTAATTAGCCAGTAATATGACTAAATTAAAGACAGATGTTAAGAAGCAAGAATAATCTGAAGACATTGGTGATACTATACAGGTTGTGGTTTTTCCAGCATGACTGTTTTGTCCATTCATATATTTACATGGCTTTGTGCTTAGTGAAAATTACTGAAGTTGTAGCCCAGAACGGAGCAGATCAAGTTCTGCCGCTAAGCTTTCAAATGACTTAGTGTCTAAAGGCTTCTATTCCAAATCCATGGATTTACTTGTTATCTTGAAAATTGCTCTTCAGAGTTAATGACTGTCCACTGAGATGCTGCTTTATTAAGCAAACACAAGTATGTATTCTCTCGTTGTTTAAATGGTTTCCTGTGAAAACTCTGTAGTGATATGAAGGATGGGAGGTAATGCATTTTGACTGTCCATTTGTTTCCCTACAGCTGAATATTCAGTAAAGGTATTCCAGCTCACTCTTCATTTCTCTTAAGACAACATGTATACCCTTGTCTAGAAACACCAACGCAGATTCAACACGCTGCTTGTTATGAAATCAGCAGCTTACATTGAAAAAGTAGGCTTATTCTCAAGAGATCCTGTATGGGGAGGGAATGTCAATATTGATTGTCTTCCATCCAGTCTTGTTATTAGTTTCATCCAGCAGAATCCTTGTTAATTGGGTTGGTTTTTTTAACCTTTCAAAAACGACTGAGTGCTTAGATTGCAGGCTGTCTCTCTTCATTCAGGAGCCCTTTCATAAGGGTTTTCATTTTTTGGAAGGTGATTGAAGAAATAGAGGAAATGATGCAGGAATCGCCTGATCCAGAAGATGATGAAACGCCCACCCAGTCAGATCGTCTTTCCATACTTTCCCAGGAAATTCAAACGCTGAAGAGATCAAGTACAAACAACAGCTATGAAGAGAGTAAGTGATACTTAGTATTTCGTTCTTACACTCATTGCAAATAGAGGGAAGTTGCCCATGTGTTAGATATATTGCAGGTCCTCATTATGAAATAATTGCATTTAGAAATATCTTCAAAATGTCCTGAAAGAATAAACTAGATTTGGAAATAAAAGGCTATCTTTGTCAGCTTTCATAACCTGGAATAAAAACGAATCCTGCAACTTCATACTACTTCAAAGTAAAGCATATGTGCTGAAGTTTGATTCACTGGAATGAGCTCCCTTCGTGGTAAAGTGATAGGTCAGTGCCCAGTTCTGCGCCCCTCAGTTTTGGAAAGAGACAGAACTGCTTGAGAGAGTCCAGCACAGAGCCACAAAGATGATGGAGTAGAACATCTCCCTTATGAGGAAAGGTTGAGGGAGCTGGGTCTCTTTAGTTTGGAAAAAAGGAGACAGAAGAGTGACTCCATTAATGCTTGTAAATATGGAAAGGGTGTGTGTCAGGAGAATGAAGCCAGGCTCTGCTCAGTGGCTTCCAATGATAGGGCAAGGGGTGTAAGCTGGAACAGAGGAGGTTCCGCATAAGTATGAGCAGGAACTTCTTCCCAGTGGAAGTGACAGAGCACCGGAAGGCGCTGCCCAGCGGAGTTGCGGAGTCTCCTTGTCTGGAGATGTTTAAAACCCACCTGGACATGTTCCCACGCTGCGTGATGTAGGAGATCCAGCTGTGGCAGGGGTATTGGACTGGATGATCTTTCAAGGTCCCTTCCAATCCCTAACATTCTGTAATTCTATGATTATTTCTTTTAAGTCAAATTTATTAATTTTTATATTTTAAAATGAGACACATTCTTAAGGCTAGTATTCTGTGTTTAAGATTAGCTAAGGATCTTGACAGTTAAGCAGTAATTAAAATTAGGTTTCTTTCCTCCTGTTTCAGTCACTGCAACATATCTTGGCACCTCAAATACTGTGTCCTGTATCTTTTCTGTATCCATACAGTAACAGAAAAATAAGGCAACTATTGCTTTTTCTTTCCCTTAAGCCATTCCATATTTTTCCTTTTCTCCTTCCGTTTCTTTTCAAAAAATCTTAAAAGTTGAAGCTTTCTAACTTTTTAGCTTAAAAGTTAAAGCTCTGTATCTTTTGCTCAAATGAAGCTACCTGTTCTTCACTATACAAAAGGAAAAGGGAAATGACATGTATAGTTTAATTGTAGCAGATTGAGTTGTATGTAAAATAAACTTACAAATAGGCAGTTTCATGATGGAAATTTTTTGTCTGTGTATTTATTAAAATCAGTTCTAGAAAGTCGCAGGAACACAAAGAGCATTTGCTAGCTTATCTTCCCTCTTGCAAAGTGTGCTGCTTTCTTTCCTGTAGCCTTGGCCAGCAGTATAAACTTTGTAGAAGATTCAGAAAACTGGCTGACCCTTTGTGAAATGGCTTCATTTCTGCTGCCCTTCAGATAGATGTAGGAGAATGCATTTTCGTGGTTGGACTCCTAGCTGTCTTAACATATAAGTTTCAGGAATGTGAAAGCAAAGTATATTCTGCTCAAAAGAGTTTCTTGCTTTTGTGGCAGTTCTGTGTGTCCATAGGTTTAGAACTAATCAAGCTTGCTTGGTTATTTCCTATCGTATTTATTCTGTTGTTTCCGTAGAAGTTTGTCTTGTGTGCTGCTCCTTTATGGTTTAAAGGTCACCCTTGACCCAAAATGCTGTGAGCTACTTTGGGAAATAATTTAACTTTGCTTTCACCAATTTCAGAGAATCTGCTTTCATGTCTTTCAGGTGACTACTTTATGAAAAGCTGTTTTCCTATCTTTTTGAGTGTGAAGCTGCTTCAGAATTAGCGTGCATCTCTCTAAAACTGTTGCATAGCTTTCCTAGAAGTAATCCGTCCTTTGTAAGACAAATCGGAGTTGTTAATGTTTAGGTTTGAGAGCAGGAAAACAAAACTTGTTTTCCCCTATCCAAGAAAAATGTAAATACATGTATTAAGACTGAAAAAATATAACTACAGCTCTGGTTACATAGACCAGTCCGCTAACTTATACTTACCTAAGATTTAATCCAAGTTGTCTAGATGATCTTTTGACGTCCCTTCCAATCCCTAATGTTCTGTGATTCATTGTGATTCTGCGTTTCATAGAATCAGATAATTGTTTTGTCTGGAAGAGATGTGTAAGAGTCAAGTGTAATTGTTAACCCAGCACTGCCAAGACACCACTAAATCATATTCCTTAGCACCACATCTAGATGTCCTTTAAATACCAAAAGGCACTCCAGCACTTCCTCATGTCCTGTTGTTTGCTACTTGAGAGAAGACTGATTCCTACTTCACTACAACCTCCTTTCAGGTAGCTGCAGTGACCAGTAAGGTCTTCTTTGGAGGCTTCTTTTCACCAGGCTAAGCAACCTAGATTCCTTCAGTTGTTCCTCATAGGACTTGTGTAGCAGCTTTCTTGCCTTTCTCTGGATACGCAGCAGTATATCAGTGTCCATGTAGTGAGGGGGCCCAAAACTGAACCCAGTATTCAAGGTGTGGTCTCACCAGCCAGCTGTCAACCAACACCCTCAAGTCCATTTCTGCCAGGCAGTTTTCCAGCCTTATAGTGTTGTATGGGGTTACTGTGACCCAAGTGCAGGATGTGGCTTGTCACCTTGTTGGACCTCATACTCTTGGCCCATTGACTCAGCCTATAGAGATCCCTCCCTAGAGCCTCTCTGCCTTCAAGCAGAGTCCCCATCCCTGGAGGTATTTAAATAACATGTGGACCTGGTGCTTAAGAACATGGTTTAGTGGTGACCTGGCAAAGCTGGGTTGAAGGTTAGACTTAGTGATCTTAGAGATGTCTTCAAACCAAAGAGATTCTGTGATTGTGTGACACACCCACCTAACATGATGTCTTTTGTGAATCTGCGCTTATCTGCTTGTCCATGTCAGTGACACACAGGAATTACTTCAGTAACTTCTCTAGCTAGTCTGCCTTCACTCAGCTGTGTCACCCGAGTTGTTCCTGTGTTGCCCTTTTGTAGACTTTGATTGCTTTTTATTAAAGAAGCGATGATGAGCTTTCTCCAGTCAGTTTTCCGTGCTTTAATTTAAAAGAGGAAAATTACATTTCACCTGTAACCCTCAATGCTTATAAGAGCTGGACTTTTCTGTAGTCTGTGGCTTTATTTGTGTTTAACTTTTATCCATAGGTACTTTCCCTTAGAACAGTTTTTTTATTTAAGACTAGTCCAGAGTAAGCAAATAATTACACCTGCGCAGTGTCCTTAAACAGTTTGTACCCTTCAGTGTAACCAGGACTAGCTGTTCTCTAGCAGTGAAAATTATGTTCTTTGACTGAGGACCTGCTGGGACTTACTGGCCTGCTAGGTGTCAGATTTAACTGGGAACAGAAAGCAGTCCTCAAAAAATGTGCATGCTTTTAACCCAGGCTTGCCTCAGAATGTTTTTCTTCGTCATAATTTTACTCTCTAACACATGACCCAATAGTACCTTTAAAATGCAAGACTGGAGGGTTTTTTTCGTTTCCAAACTGACTTCTGATTTAGCTTTGTCCTTTTCAGTCTCATGCTTTCTCAAAACTTTTAATGCTTGTCTTTGAAGGAAGTGATCCTGTGAGCTTATTTTGATTTAGATCAATGTGATCTTGTGGCCAGGAAGGCCAGTGGTATTCTGGCATGGATCAAGAAGAGTGTGTCCAGCAGATCAGGGAAGGTTCTGCTCTAGCGAGACCACATCTGGAGTATTGCGTCTAGTTCTGGCCTTCTCAGTTCAAGAAGAATAGATATCTGATTGATTGAGAGAGTCCTGCGAAGGGCCATGAGGATGATTAGGGGACTGGAGCGCCTACCTGATGAGAAGAGATTGAGACACCTGGGGCTTTTCAGTCTAGAGAGGAAAAGACTGTGAGGGGACTTAATCACTATCTATAAATCCATGAGGGCTGGGTGTCAAGAAGAAAGAGACAATCTCTTTTCACTTGTACCCTGTGATAGGACAAGGGGCAGTGGCTGTCAGTTGGAGCACAGGAAGTTCCTTTATGAGGAACTGCTTTACTGTAAGGGTTACAGAGCTTGGAAAGGGCTGCCCAGGGAAGTTGTGGAGTCTTCTTTGGAGACTTTCCAGATCCATCCCTAGGTTCTGTGGCCCTGCTTGAGCATGGGTGTTGGACTTGATGGTCCCTGGAGGTCCCTTCCAACCCCTAATGTGTGTATCTCTGTGTCAGGCAACATAAGGTTGTGCTTTTTACTAAAGTCCTCAGAAAGAAAATGTGGAGGATTTTGTTGCTTTGCACCTAAAAATGTTGAAAATATGTGTCCAAGCTTTCATTAACGTGCACGTGGATCTTAGCAATATCCCTAGGAAAATTACCTCACTCTGAGTTTTCTGTGTTATAGCAGGTGAAAAATGCAAGGATTCCCAAAATGCTTAAGTGTTGATTGTTGTCAGAAAATGCAGAGATCTTTTACTTTGAACAGTGAGTGTAGGTAGAATGTTATAAGTTTAGTACATACTTAACTGAGTTTTTCATATTTGCAATTCATCTGAGATTTCTCAGAAATAAGAAGAAATTTAACCATCTTCTTGCTAATCCAGGTGCCTTTTTGAAGTGTTTATTCCTTGAGGAATTTTGTTTTGTTCAATGTAGTTTCAAAATTGAACTTTTTGCTTAAAAAAAAATTCAAAATGCTTTTTTCTTCTGATCCCCACGAGTATTTTCATGCATAAAATGTTGACAAATTACTTCTAATATGAACAGTGATGTATGTATCTGTGTGTGTATCTGTGTTTGTAGGAGTAAAAAGATTGTCTGTTGCCGAGTTAAATGAACTGCTAGAAGAAATTGAGACTGCTATTAAGGATTATTCCGAGGAACTGGTACAGCAATTGGCTCTACGAGATGAGTTGGAATTTGAGAAGGAAGTGAAAAACAGCTTCATTTCTGTCCTCATCGAAGTACAAAACAAACAGAGAGAACACAAAGAAACAGCAAAGAAGAAAAAGAAGCTGAAAAGTGGCAGTCCTCAGAATGGCAAACAAGAAAGAGGTCATATGCCTGGAACAGTAAGACAGCTTTTCTAACTATTTATCTGTTGCACATTTTATTTTGTTTTTTCCCTGTGAGAAGCACGTGTCCTAGGTGATGTCAGGGTACTGGTTCATGTGCTTCCACACCTTCAGTTGCAGGCAAGGCTCACTGAGATTCCTACTGAGCTTTTTTTTTCCACAAAGTTATGCGACATTTTCCTCTCCTCATGCTCACAATTTTTTTTCTTGCTGTTTGCACACAAGCCTGGAACCAGCACACCTTTATTTTGAAAAATACAGCTGTTGGGTGTTGTGTTGTGTGTTCTGTGGCCAATAGACAAACTCTTTTATCTGATTCACCATTCTTGCAGAAAGTTCAGTATTCTCATTGTAGTTGTATGGGTATTTCTTGAACATGTTGGGTTTTAGGTAAGAAAAGACTAGAAGTCTTACTTTGGAGCTATTGAAATGTGTGGCCGAATTACTACACTGAATGAGAGATGGGGCGAGACTGTTGTTTGGTGTAGGAGTACAGGGAGGAGATAATTCGGTTTATTCTTTCCAGAACATTGCAATAAAAGGAAAAATTACTTTCAGGGTTTGAATAATGAAAGAAATTAAGTTATTGTCTTGTTAGTGCCAGTTTTTCCTTCTTGGTTGTCTGATATATTTGTCAATTTTTTCAAATGTGCTATTAATATTAGAATTTCATAGTGTGCTTAATGTCTTGTAGATCTTGGCTAAGTCCCAGAAAGAATGCTTCATTTTGACATCAGCAGCATTTTGAGTTTGGTTTTTCAAACATAAGGAGCAAACATTTTGTAGTGAAACAGTAATTCTTGAGAATCTATTTCTGAATTTATAAAATACCTGTGATATCCAGATGGAGTTCTGATCTTCTCAGTCTAATGAAAAGTGTGTGTATAGCTATTTTTTATTGTAACTATAAGAAAGTGTTGTCAACCCTTTTGCAAGAGCACAGTGAAAAACTGGTGTTTCTCCTGGTTCTCAGTCATGGTAAAAACAAAGTGATCATCTAACTAGAAAGAAAAATAATTATTTGTTGTTGAAACTTGAGCCAAGTGATGTATAAGCTACTCTTGTTTGTTGTGAACTTAGAGACTTGAATGGTGCTGTCAAATAAAACCATGTGTTTTCAGTATAACACATCTTTATATTTGGATGCTTGAAGACACAGATGTGCCTTTCTGAGAGGGATTAATCAAACTAGCTCCCAAATAAGACTGTAGGCTGCATATCTGCAGTTGGTTCAAAAATAGCTTTTGCTACCACCAAGATTTGAGAGTCTTCTCCAAGAAAGAGGTACAAGTATCCTTCCCACAACACTTCTTTTTTTTAAAGACGCGAGTGCATAGCTAGTACATTCAAGTAACTTTGTGAAGAGAGATTTTGTTAACAAATAATGTGAGGCTGGACTACATGATCTTCAGAGTTGCATTCCAGTCCCTACCATTATGGGATTCTTCACTACTTGGTCTAGGTGATCCTGCTCTGGCAGGGGGATTGGAATAGATGATCTTTCGAGATCCCTTCTGATCCCTAACATTCTGTGATTCTGTGAAACCAGAGACAAATCTCCTGAAAGCAGGAGATTTAAATTGTTACAAAATTGGTACAAGCTAAAGAGGAAGAACTACAGAAGTGACATTTCAGAATACATGTCCAATTATTTCTCTAAAATAATAAAATAAACCTTGATCTCATAATAATTAAGGAATGCCCAGACAGTGCTATGATTTTTTTTTTCTCTTCTCCCTCCTATCAAAGGTAAAGTAAAAAGCCCTACCCTGCCTGACAACCCCAAATCAATTAGTAATTTTATTAAGTAGAACTTACAATGAAGTGGCATTTCAATAAAACACTGGGAAATAGATTTAAATTTTAATACCCCAGGAAAAGTTAGTTCTCCTGTAGGTGCCAGCATTGAATTTTAATAAATGGAGATATTAATGTTGTGTCCTTGATATGGTCTTGAGCCAAATCACTTGCTTGTAACAGTTTGACCTCTCTCACAAGGGCAGTCTGGGGAGTAATTAAACATAGTCAGGTCTTCCTTTAAGTAGGATATCTTTAAACAGTTAAGATGGTTTTGGCAACATCTGTGTTTATTTACTGAACTCATTGTGCTTTAGAAAGCAAGTGAATACTCCTGCATGAGTAAGTACATGGAGATAAGTATGTGGAGATAGACGCAGCACACTGGGGTTTTCTACTTCTCCAGCAAGCAAAAAGCATTACAGAGTTGGTTAAACAAACTCTGGGTGGATTACAGACTAATTTTAATTTGTTTTGATTCCACTTAATGAAGCTTGAAATTAGTATGGGAGCATTATTAACTAATACTGTATGTTTAATCAAGTTACAAAAATAGGGAATACTAATTGTTGCTTCAGTTGTGGAAAAGGTGTGAAAACAACATTAAAATTGTAAAGGGGTGGAGCTGAAAACAGTGATTCTGAACAGTGAGTCTGAAAATGGGCATCAGCAGCATCTCTAATATAACTTACAAAGGAAGTTAAACTTTCAAATACACTATTTTTACATTTCAAAAGGAAGCAGCCTTAAAAGGCAAGTCCTACTTATTGTTAGGTCTGTAGTGTGAAGGCTTTGAATGACTATTCATATAGATAAACTGCTTAGCTCCCGTTATAAGGTTTGCTTTCTGATTGTAAAGACTAACTAGGTAAAGGAAAGCTTAGCATTGTGCTGAAATGCATCTTGGAGCTTGTCTTTGTTTGTCTTTGCTAATGCTAATTAATAGTCTTCTGAACTTTTCTGTCCTTTTTTTCTTTCTGCTGTGTTTTCACTACTTTTAGCGCTTCAGCATGGAAGGGATCTCAAATGTCATACAGAATGGCTTCCGCCACACCTTTGGAAACTCGGGCGGAGAGAAACAGGTGCTGGGCTGTCTTCTTTCTTTTTCTCATTCCTTGCCTGCCTTCACTTTTGGTAGGAGCCAAGACCTTGAAAATTTACCATAGCTGAAGATAAATGCTGAGACAGGGAATAAAATAGGACGAATGGAATCTGCACTTTCCCTGCCTCAGGACTCCGATCAGCCTATAGTCTTTTTCTCTCCAGAACAGCTCGAGGCAGTCAGGATCAGGTATCCTGATGCACTGAGATAACAATAATTATTTTTTACCCCAGATTAAAAGTCTTGCTTTACAGAACACATACTTTTAAAGACTTGCATGTCTTTAAAAATCTAATATCCACCTGAAGATACAGATCAGGTTAGATATAACATTGCAGCCTTCAGCATTAAGGGCTTCACCAATAGCTTGCAGCTTCTTTAGAGTTCCGAGCTAATACTTCTAAAAGCACTACCATCTGGAAAATGCATGGTCTCTGTACTGAATGTGTTTTTGCCTTTAGAAACAGCATGATGTTAGAGGAGCCAAATGTGTCCAGTTCAGATTGCTGATACAAAATCCATAAGCAGTAGGCATTGACTTTTCATTGACTCTTTCAATAAATATACACACACCCACCTTCAGTGACTGTCACTGGAGGTCTAACATTTACTGCACTGGAATGATTTTTCTGCTTTATTTCAAAGTCACACTACAGTTCTGAAACAGATGTTTTATTAAATACATTCTGTGTTTTGGTGAAGAGGTAATACTTAATGTCTTGTTTATGATTTTGACACACACTGGAAATATTTGTGTTTCACATTATTTAACACATACCCACTCAGTACAGTTCATGCAGTTACATCAAATATTTGAAAATATTTTTTTTTCTTCTAATGAGAAGTCCATTGAGGCAATAAATAGCCTTGTAGTTTCAAAGTTGTAGCTGTCCAGGCTTTTGTCTGGAGGAAGACTCAAGTATCATATGGAGAAGTTCAGGAGGAAAAACAATTTCTCTTAAGTAATTGCTGAATTGTGAACCTAGATATCACAGAGTTGTTGAGGCACTAGAAGACCTCTGAGCTCATCAAGCACAGCCCATGACCTAACATCACCAGAGTCACCTGGACCAAGGCACTAAGGGCCTCAGCCAGTCTGTCCTTGAACACCTCCAGAGCTGGGGACTCCAGCACTGTCCTGGGCAGTCCATTCCAGTGTCTGATCACCCTTTCCATCAGGAAGTGCTTCCTAACAGCCAACCTAACCCTCTCTTGGCAGCTTCAGGCCGTGTCCTCTCACCTTGGTGCTAGTTGCCTGGGAGAAGAGCCTGACCCCAACCTGACTACAACCTCCCTTCAGGGAGTTGGAGAGAGTGAGAAGGTTCCCCCTGAGTCTCCTCCAGGCTAAACCCTGCCAGCTCCCTCAGCCTCTCCTCATGAAAGTTTGCCTCCAATCCCTTCACCATTCTCCTTGCTCTTCTTTGTGTTGATTATACTTTTACCTGATTTATCTGATCAAGGTTATACTATATTCTTGTTAGGATAGGGTAATGTTTTTTTCCCTTTCTGTATCCTAAATGAAATTAAGGGTGGACAAGTTTTTGTGTAGCTTAGAAGGTGGTAGTTCATACACTTGAAGTTATAGCATAAAGTTTATGGCAAGTTTGTACATTTATTTCAGAACTCTTCTTGATCTTTAATTTTAATGCTGTTTTCTGACTCCCATAGTGGATACCTTGTTTTTCACTCCTTTTCTTTGTGTGTGCCCAAGCACTTGGAATTTTTCAGCTTTTAAAGAGAGGTTTTCACTCCCTGTTGCATCTGATAATGTATTTAGAGAAAAATAACTCCCAACTGCATAAAAGCCACTGAATTGTTGGCAGCTCTTTATGGTCACATTTCCAGAAGGAATTTGAGGATACACATCATTTTGAATTGTAGGCACATGGAACATCTTTTATAGGTGACAACAAATAGTGCTGGGAATTTATGCTTATATTTAAAAATGTAGAGGTCACAATAGACTTCCCACTTGGTCATGTCAGTAAATTGCCATTTAGTTAGTAATATGTTATCCATCACGTAGCATGATACTGATAAGAAAAGAAAACTTCTTAAAACTAAGAAAGAAATTACTTTTTTTTCCCCTTTTAATTATTACTGTTGGAGAAGGTGGACCTTACAGGAGAGAAGAACCAGGGGGTATTAGTGTTGGTCAAGTGAAACCCATCCTAGTGATTGTCTGCATAAAGGGTGGAAAGCTACTTGATTCTGAAAGCTGGAAATCACAGCCTGAGGAACCAACAGTGCTGTATGTTTGCCATAAGGTCTTGATGAGTTGTCAGTACATCCAGTACTGTAGTTTCCTTTAAGCACAGAGGACCCAGTCTGTTTGCCTTTTAGACTGAGATTATGGCTGAGCGTGAGGTACCACCTATCTTTCAAGGTGATGGAGAGATGTGTTGCTTATACTCTCACAGCTGTTAGCCCAGCATGAAGTTCCTGTTAAGTTATTCAGCACTGAGTGCAGAGGAGGGCCACGAGGATGATCAGAGGGCTGAAGCACCTCTCCTATGAGGCCAGATTGAGAGAGCTGGGGCTGTTCAGTCTAGAGAAGAGGAGGCTCCCAGGTGACCTTATTGTGGCCTTCCAGTATCTGAAGGGGGCCTACAAAAAGGCTGGGGAGGGACTTTTTGGGATGGCAGGTAGTGACAGGACTAAGGGGAATGGAGCAAAGTGGAGATGGGTAGATTTAGAGTGGATGTGAGGAGGAAGTTCTTCACTGTGACAGTGGTGAGAGCCTGGAATGGTTTGCCAAGGAACCATCCTTGGAGGTGTTTTTAAGGCCAGGCTGGATGAGGCTCTTGCCAGCCTGATCTAGGGTGGGGTGTCCCTGCCCATGGCAGGGGAGTTGGAACTGGATGATCCTGTGGTCCCTTCTAACCCAAACTGAGTGTATGACTTGGTCTGGGTGATCCTGCTGTGTCAGGGGGATTGGACTAGATGATCTTTCGAGATCCCTTCCAATCCCTAATGATTCTATGATTCTATGAGTTGGGGCAGATTTCAGGAAGGTTTTAATTGGGAAAGATTCCAGTGATTTCAGTAGGTTGGAAATGCTGACCTGCTTAGGAAAAATATACGTTCATACAGGCTGAAAGTAGGATATTTCCTAAATGCATGTGATAAAAAGAGCAGCGGGGCTGTATCCATAATTTGAAAATAAATCCTGCTTGCACTGCAGGTATGAAAAGCTGGAAAGATTTAAGACAGTTCTTTCCTCTATTTTTTTAGAGCTGACAAGAATTAAAGATTGCAGCAAAGAGTAAATATAAAAAACCAAAAATACTGATTTATTTGAAGCAGTCTGCTTGACTATTTAAAGTAACTTAAATTAAATTCCCAATTATGTTTAATGAACGTGCTTGCTTTAGTTCAGTTGAAAGTATATAGTACCTGAAGGTGAAAATTCCTCTTTACATTTTCACCTCACTGTGGAGCAGCCTCATTTTCTTTGCACAGAGGAGCATAGTTCACCTCCACAGCTGGCGCAGGGCAATGCTCTTTGATCTCTCCAAACCCTTGGAATGTTTCATGCTCTCAGTAGGAGATAACCAGTCACTAAGAAAATCCTATAGTTGTTTTGAGCCTATTCAAACACAGCATATGCTGAGTTTGAGGATTTTGTTTTCTCAAATAATTGTTAACAAAAAACCTGTACACCTTAACAAAGGTACACCCCCCAGCCTGTATCAGCTGTGCTCTGGAATCCTTTAAAAGCTGGCTGCTACCACTTTCCCAGTTTTATTTGAAGACAACATCAGTATTTACTTGGGAATTATTTTTTTTTTATGTACTTCCTGAAAGGAAAAAAATTCTTTTCTGATTTTGGTTACAACTGATGGCACTCACCTGATCTTTCTACTTTATTAAGAGCAAGTTTGATTGTTTGTCTTTGTAGTGTTGTTTGAGGACAGGTGGTGGGAAGGTTGTTCTTCCAGATTTTATTTGATTGTAGGAAGTACTTCAAATACGTGAGAGGCTTCAGGTTGACTTCTTGAGGGAGAAGAGGAAAGGTTTTCCTGTTCGTGTGCATAGGTTCTGAGGAAGAAACCTAACAGAGACACTTCTTACTGTAAGCAGCTCTGTGTTTTTAAATACTTATGTTTGTCCTTAGCTGCAAGACTTCTAAAGGGGTCACATAATTTGAGAACAAAATAAATGTTGAAGTTGACTTCTGTGGTAAAAGTTTTTGGATAGAAATGCTAGAATCTTAATTGCTTGTCAGAGATTATATTGTTTAAAAGAATCACTGAATTACTTAGGCTGGAAAAGACCTCAAAGATCATCTTAAACTGTTATTTGTGGATAGCAATTTCAATTGCTGCAAGCTGTGTTGTCTCTCAAGTAACTGTCAAATCATTCTGTTTTCCTTTGGCAGTACTTAACAACCGTCATTCCTTATGAGAAGAAAAATGGACCCCCATCTGTTGAAGATCTTCAAACATTAACCAAAAGTGAGCATATCTAGTTCCTCCACTGGTCCTTCCCTTTGTCTTTACAGCAGTTGCTCAGAGCCAGTGAAATCCATACGGTTATCCCTTCCTCCTTGCCCTGTGGCATGTATGTAAAGTTGTGTGATTTTTTTTTTTTATTTTTATTTTTTTTAAAATGACAACCTTTGGCCACTTTTATTTTTTGAGCCTTGGTTTATCTTCTGTGCTGTTCTCTGAAAACCTGAAGACAAGCAACTTGCATGTAGCAGAAAGTGAATGTTCTCACAGAACATCTTATGAAAAATTCCATGTGTCGTGGAATCTGGCAGTAGTGTCCTCAGAGTACTGGTACACCACCACTTGCATAAACTTACCTTGCTTTGTTGAGGTTGTTGTTGTGGCTGAGAAACTGGAATGCCTCTCAGGACACTTACAAACAGTGGTATTATATTTGCACTTGGCTGACTTTAAAGTGTCTGTTCTCCTGTTTGGTTGGCTTGGGTTAAAAAGATGGAATCGTGAGCAAGTGTAAACCATAGTTTTGTCAATGGTCTTAATTTCCTGTTCTTCACATCTTTTCAAGCCAGAGCCTCAAAATTATTATTATTACTATGTTCTAAGTCCTCTGATATGTATGGGGTGGTTTTTTTAATTCTAATTTGTGTAAAAACAAGGTTGTATTTTTCAAAAAGTAATTGCTATAGTGATTAAATACAGCAGACGATCTGTGGGAGTCAATGGTATCTCCCTCACTTGAGATTTATAGGAATGGTTTAAAATAGAGGGTAGTGCCTCAGTGTTTTTGAGCAGGTATCAGTGCAGGGCTTTGGATCTAACTACATCTTAAGATGCTTTCCAGCACTGTAGTTCTGTAGTACCACAAGCAGAATGTTGTACAAATTCCGGAGTAAATTAAGCTTTTAAGCTTAATGTAAGCTTGTTACTCAGCAGTAGGCAGTAGCAGTCTTTAGCTGGTAATTCATACTTACTCTGTGTCAAATTGATTTTTTTGTTTTATATTTAGTCCTGCAAAGAAATTTAATCCCCTTGCCACATTTACATGTCACTTGAAACTATTCTTCAAAAGTCAGTACTGAGTAGAGAGAGTTTAGAGCCTTGAAAAATTGTTTTGTAATTTTTGATGGTTTATTAACACAATAACTTGTACAAATGCACTGCAGAGTACTGACAGTCTTCTGTGGGCTGGCTGGGACTTTCTCCTGTGACCCAGTAGTGGATTTCTGATTTACTGTGTCTGCCTTTACAGCAGAGAGAACAAAACAGATGTTTGAGCTTGTTTGGGTGGGTTTGTTTTTTTTATTTGAAAGCTGAGTTATTCTGCAGTTCTGAACACTAGTGTCCCACATCAACAGGAAAATTGAAATAAAACACTTGCTATATTTTGACTTCAGAGTCTCTTTTGAGTTTAGAATCTCATATGAAGAATTTGGAGTTCTTTAAATATTTTCATTCAGTATAAATCTATACTTTTGATTCTTTCAGTGATGTCCAGAGCCCTTTATAAATGGTTGTCATTGTTTGTGTTTATGAAGAAGCAGATAAGCTTCTATGTGTCAAGTTGAGTTAGTCAACGTGCTTTTCTTTATTCAGAAATACACAAGGATAGACAATTTTGATGTGAGGAGTCACAAAAATGGCTTTTTGACATTATTCTGAGTTAATGCCAAATTCAACCTTGTGCTTAACATTTTTCTAAGATACAGCTGCTAACATCACCATTTCAGAGGGGGTGGGAAGAAAAGAATATTTGATCAGCTCATTTTTAGCCAAGTTTCTCCAGGACAGTGTCATCATTCCATGATTTGAGATGAATATGTGGATGTTGATTATTTCTTTTATTGATACAAATAAATGCTACCCTATACAATGTATTTTTTCTTCTTGTGACTAATGATATTGTGCTGTAATAATAAAATTGGATCTTTTGCATCCATTACTGTGATAATGAGAATTACACAACTGAAAGGCGAAGATGTGGTGTGTCTCGTCATGTCATCTCATCTCCTGGTTAAAGAGTTTTCTTACTAACCTGGTAGTACTATCTCTGAGTAATTGAAACAGCTCCCTGGTATTTCTTTTTAGAGTGTTATATTTAATATATGACCAAATCTCTGATTTATTTCTTTTATTCTTCAGTTCTGCATGCCATGAAAGAGGATAGTGAGAAAGTGCCAAGCTTGCTAACAGACTATATTTTAAAGGGTGAGTAATGGGTTTTTTTTTTTATTGTAAATACAAGATATATTTTATAATGATAGCCCTGCAGCATTCATTGTTGCTATTCTATCAAACACAGCCCTTGTTTATCTTCTATTTTGTTCCAGATTTGTGAGCAAACATGTTACTTTTATTTGTGACAGTGTAGTAGAGCGAAGTATTTGGTGTGTATTCAAATGTGACTGTATATGTTTGGCAATGACAAATGTGACACTCGTGTGCAGGAAAGGGCCAGAAGAAGGATCCAGGAAACTTCAGAACTGTCAGTTTGACCTCTGTTCCAGGGAAGGTTGCAGAGTGGATTAACTTGAGTGCCATTACATCAGACATACAAGGGCAGGACAACCAGATGATCTGGCCCAGTCAGCATGGGTTTATGAAAGGCAGATCTTACTTGTCGGACGTGATCGTCTATAACAAGGTGACCTACTTGGTTGATGAGGGAAAGGCTCTGAATGTTGTTTGCCAGGACTTCAAGTAAAGCCTTTGACACTGTTTTGCACAGCACCTTACTGGAGAACTGCCTGCTCATAGCGTGGGTGGGCATATGCTTTTCTGGAGAAGAAACTGTTGGGGTTGTGGGGTCCAAAGAGTGCTAGTGAATGGAGTTAAAGTCAGTTTGTGGCTTTAACACAAGTTGTGTTCTCCAGGACTCAGTGTTGGGGTCACTTCTGTTTTATATCTTTAAAGGTCTGGCTGAGGGGATTGACTGCACCCTCAGCAGGTTTGCTGGTGACACCAAGCTGGGCCAGTGTGTTGAACTGCTGGAGAATGGGAGGCTCTACAGAGGGCTATGGATGGTCAGTGGGTCAATGCCAGCAATATGGGGTTCAATAACACTAAGTGCCGTGCCCCAAGCAATACTACAGAGTTTGAGTGGCTGCCTGGTGGAAAAGATCATTGGGGTTTGATAGCTGTCTCAATATGAGTCAGCAGTGTGCCCAAGTGATTAAGAAAGCCATTGACATCCTGAATCAGACATGGTGTGACCAGCAGGAGTAAGGAAGTGATTGTCTTCATGTACTTGACACTGATGGGGCCACACCCTGACTACTACTGGGTTCACTTTGAGCCCCTTACTACAAGGACATTGAGGTGCTAGAGAAGGTCTAAAGAAGGGCAACAAAGCTGGGAAGGGTCTAGGGCACAAGTCCTGTGAGGAGCAACTGAGGGAACTGGGGTTGCAATTCAGATGTCTACAGTAGTAATGCATTGCTAGATAAAGTGCTTATAGCTTTATATTACCTTCTGATCAATAGTAAAAATAATTTATTTTGTATTTACTTGTTACACCTTATTCACATTTTATTTACAAGGTTGTGTCTGAATCATTTCTTTCCCAGTCTAATACATTGATTATATTAATAGAATGTCAGACACTGAAAATCCCTGCTTGCTTTAGCTCTTAGGACTTCTGCCAGGTAGTTTCCAGATTGTTGAATTATTTTTAATGTTTTTCTTCTGACTTAATTTTTGCCTAGATATTAATAATACTTAGGTTATTTCTTAATTCTTGGCTTATAAACAGTACCATCTTGTTTAAAGTCCAGCATGTGCCTCAAACTCAAGAGAGCTGAACGATAAGGTTTACAAAAGGATGTTGGATGCATTTTTATTTGCCATCCAAATGGGTTTTATATTTTGCTCTGCATTTTCATGCTGCAAAGCTTTTCTTCTCACACTGTGCTTTCCAAATCTGTAGTGTCGTCGTAGTGTAGCGTTGTGGGTTCTTGTCTGCATCCCCACACATCCCATCTGGGATTACACTAATGTCATGAGTTAGAGACCTGACTATATTTTGTCCAAGAGCTTTTAGCTAAAGTGTCAGACACAAAGGGAGAGTTTAAGAAAACAAATCTGCGGGCAGTGAAACAACATGACTGAATTTAGAGAAGACATTTTCATTCACTCCCCCGCCACAGATCAGAGAAAAATCACACAAGATATAGACCCAGATACACATAGTTTCATCACACTGCTCCTACAGATAAAATGTTTGTAAGATCTTCATTATACACAGTTCCTACTTCTCTGTCTCTCAAATCGCAGCAGTAACTCAACTTCAGTCTTGATCCTCATTGCTAGGCCACTCTCCATCATTTTTGCTAAGTCATGGGGATCAGGAGCGGTGCCTAGGGACTGGAGGATAGCACATGTCACTCCAATCTGAAAAAGGGTCAGAAAGAGGACCCAAGTAATTATAGACCAGTCATCCTCAACTCCATTTGTCCTTGATACTGTCTCTAGGCACAACAAGGACAAGAGGATTATTAGGGACAGTCAGCATGGCTTCAACAAGGGGAGGTCATGCTTGACCAACCTGATAGCCTGTTATGAGGGCATAACCAGGTGGACACATGATGGCAAAGCAGTGAATGTGGTCTATCGTGACTTCAGTAAAGCATTTGACAGTCTCCCACAGCATCCTCGTAGCCAAACGGAGGCAGTGTGGTCTAGATGATCAGGTAGTGAGGTGGATCGTGAACTCAATGCAGGATAGAAGCCAGAGAGTAGTGGTCAGTGGGACAGAGTCTAGTTGGAGGCCTGTATCTAGTGGAGTGCCCCCAGGGGTCGGTGCTGGGACCAGTCCTGTTCAATCTATTCATTGCTGACTTGGATGAGGGATTAGGGTGCCCTGTCAGCAAGTTTGCTGATCACGCAAAGCTGGGTGGTGTTGCTGACGCTTGATAAGGCTGCGCTGCCATTCAGCAAGACCTGGACAGGCTGGAGAGCTGGGCAGGAAGAAATTTGATGAAGTATAACAAGGGTAAGTGTAGACTCTTGCATCTGGGCAAAAACAACCTCAGGTACCAGTATAGGTTGGAGACTGACCTGTTGTAGAGTGGTATAGGAGAAAGGGACCTGGGTGTCCTGGTGGACAGTAGGATGACCAGGAGCCAGCAGCGTGATCTTGTGGCCAAGAGAGCCAACAGCATCCTGGGGTGGTTCAGAAGGGAGGTTGTTAGCTGATGGAGAGAGGTTCTTCTCCCACTCACTCTACTCTGCCCTGGTGAGACCACATGTGGAGTACTGTGTCCAGTTCTGGGCCCCTAAGTTCAAGAAGCACACAAAGCTGCTGGAGGGAGTCCAGCACAGAGCCACAAAGATGATGAAGTAGAACATCTCCCTTATGGGGAGAGGCTGAGGGAGATGGATCTCTAGCTTGGAGGAGACTGAGGGGTGATCTCATTAATGTTTATAAATATGTGAAGGATGGGTGTCAGGAGTATGGAGCCAGATTCTTCTCAATGTCATCTAATGATAGGACAAGGGACAGTGGGTGTAAACTGGAATATAGGAGGTTCCATATAAATATCAGAACTTCTTCACAGTGAGGATGATGGAGCACTGGAAGGGGCTGCCCAGGGAGGTTGTACAGTGTCCTTCTCTGGAGACGTTTAAAACCCACCTGGATATGTTAATGCAGCTTGGTCTGTGTGATCCTGCTGTGTCAGGGGATTGGACTAGATGATCTTTCAAGGTCCCTTCCAATCCCTAATGTTCTGTGTTTCATTAATCTTCAGAGTTCAGAATTCTCTGTCTCTCCTAGTCCAGGCAAATCTTCCCTCTCACAATAAATTTTTTTCACCTTGAGGAGCGATAACCTTCTCACAAGCGATAATGTTCTGTCTCAGTGGCAGTGATGCAGCTCCCAACAGTCCAAGATGGAGAGAAGCAAAAAAGGCAGAACTCACTGAGGAGAGGGGGGAGTGGCAAGTGGAAGAGCAGACACTTTTCATCTTTTTAAACTGTAACTTCAAGATGCTCTATGTCCTTGAAGCTGTTTTCCAAAATTGGCAAGAGGAGAATAATTTGTGGAACCAGTAATAATTACCTGTCCGGTCCGACTATGGTGTTACACTGAATGGATTCCATTCTTTTTATTAAGCTTTAAGTAAGAAATTAAATTTTAAAAGCTGTGTATTATCTCCCAAAAGATACTTGGTTCTGTTAACTTCTTGTTCCTATGAGGATCATTTTTTCTAATCTTGCAGCAGAAAAGCAGGCAGTCAGTTACATGTGACAATATGTGGATGAAAATGTTATAGTGTGTTGTATAAGTGTCACAGTCTTGAATGTCTTGAACTAAATGTGAAAATAATTCTGAATTTGGAGAGACACTACTTTTGGATCCTGTAGGAAGCCACACAGACCCTCTCTCTATATGTGTTGCCCAAGACTCGATGTCTTCACTTAATAACAATAGAGGAAATTTGGTTTGTGAAGGCATTTGGGGCGAGAGCTGCACCATGGGACTGGAACTTGAAGGAGAGTTCTGCAGCAGATCTGCTATTACCCATCAGTGCTGCTATGGGTCATTCGTGTATTTTTCTTTCATAAGCAGCTGATGTTCCTGGAATGCTGGAAGTAGAAATCCTCAGAGCATGGGATGTGCAGATCTGTTACAATAGAGAAGTGAAAAATGACAGCACAGCTCAGTGTGTTTTAGGAAAAAGAAAACCCCTCCAGATAGATATTTCTGAATAGGATTATTAGTTCCACAATAATTTCTTGTGTTTGCTTTTTTTAAAGGATCTTCTTTTCACAATTTCTGCTGCCCACTTCTGTCCCCCAAGATGTTCAAAATATCATTGTTTTGTCCTCATGCTTAATTACAGTCCCTCTGTCCAGTAATGAGTTACCTCTCCCCTGGATCTGTTCCTCAGGAAGTTCCTCTTCAGACATGAGTATCCCAGAGCAGGACTCTGTACATTTTCTGTATACACCCTTGTACAAGGCAGTACCTTACCTTCTCTTACTCTTGATCCAACCCAAATTATTTTCAAGGGAGATTTTTTGCATTTTGTTTCTCTTTTCCATGAACATTTCTGTCCTGAAGTTGACATGAAAGGAAACCACAGACCTCTGTAGTGGTGCAAGACATAGAAAACTAGCTTTTACCTAGGAAAAAAGGTGTCTGCAGTTACAGTTCCTCCCTCAGGCTGGATTTTTGACCTTTTCCGTGAGATAGAAGCTATCCATGAAGTCTAAAATCACTAAGGAAATAGAAAATTTTACGACTCTAGCAAAACTTGAGAGCATGGCATTTTCAAAAGCTCACAGCCCTGAGATGTCCCAGTACAGCACAGAGCTCATCCAGCAAGGAGAATGGGAAAGGACATTAAACTTCCAGCCTAGTGTTCGCTTGCTGCAAGTACACTGTGATTATCTAGTAGTTCATCACATATTGCTCAAGATACTCTTACCAGGACAATCTACAGCAATTGACTTAACCAAGACATTGAGTTCTCCCCTCCATCCTTTTTAAAAAAAAAACCATTTAAGCCCTACAGAGCCCCTTACATGGGTACCTGAGGCTGCATTAGTGATAGATTCACTCTGCAAAGAAATTGTAGCTCTTCTTCCACCAGTGTCTGATTCATATTTTACAGCTTTAAAGTGAAAGTAGGTGGCAACATGAAATTGATCAGCATTTGCAATTGTGCTTCATTTCTTTCCAAATATATTTTATATATTAATCTTGCATTGCATGTCTCGAGGTCATGAAGTAGAAACTAAGATTTGGAAGATGCTGGGGGAATGTATTTGCTGACAGGGCAAGAAATACCAGTCCAACACTCATATCCTTGATCTTAGAAAGCAGACTTTGAGGCTGAAGCTGGCAGCTTAGTGAGCTCAGTGTGTTGAAATGACGTTAGTGCTCATCTTTCCTATGGCTTTTTGGGTGGTTTAACAAGGACAGTGTCCTTGGGAAGTGTGTAAGTTGAGGCTGCTTTCTGAAGAACATGTCTCGGTGGAGTTGTGTTGTCTGAGCCACACAGGTAATGGCAGACTTCACAGAATCATTAGGAAGGGACCTCAAAAGATCATCTAGTCCAATCCCCCTGACACAGCAGCATCACCTAGATCGAGTCACACAGGAACACATCCAGGTGAGTCTTAAACATCTCCAGAGAAGGAGACTCCACAACCACCCTGGGCAGCCTGTTCCAGTGCTCTGTCACCCTCACAGGGAAGAAGTTCCTTCTCAGATTGATGTGGAAGCTCCTGTGTTCTACCTTACAACCATTGCCCCTCGTCCTATCACTACATGACACCGAGAACAGCCCAGTTCCATCCTCCTGACACCCACCCCTCAAATATTTGTAGACATTAATGAGGTCAAACCTCAGTCTCCTCCAAGCTCAAGAGACCCAGCTCCCTCAGTCTCTCCTCATAAGGTAGGTACTCCACCTCCTTCATCATCCTTGTTGCCCTACGCTGGACTCTCTCCAGCAGCTCCACATCCCTCTTGAACTGAGGAGCCCACAACTGGACATAATACTCTGGATGTGGTCTCACCAGGGCAGAGTGGAGGGGGAGAATAACCTCTCTCCATCTGCTAACCACCCCTCTTCTGATCCACCCCAGGATGCTCTTGGCTACAAGAGCACACTGCTGGCTCATAGTCATCCTGCTGTCCACCAGGACCCCCAGGTCCCTTTCTCCTAAACTACTCTCCAACAGCTCAGTCCCCAACCTATACTGGTGCCTGGGGTTGTTCTTGCCCAAATGCAAGAGTTTTGAGAATAACTTTCACAGGTACTGTAGCAAACAGGTAGGAGAAGGGCTGAGCCCACTGTTTCAAAGGGCTGTAGGCTGTTGGCATAGAAAAGCCAACATCCAGTTGATCAGACAGCTTTTATGTATTTCCATACTGGTGAATGCTCTTAGTCAATCTAGGGGCACAGGGACAGAGCAACAGCATAAGGCAGGACCTGTTGGGTTGAATTTTGTAAGAAAGCTAAAGAAGCTGGGGAAGGCACTGTGGGAAGTTTCGTTATTACAAGGGTATGGAGGAATAAGGAGGTCTGCTGGAAGCAAGGCGTCCCTTAATTTAACTAATTAGGGAATAAATTGAAATTTTGAAATGTTACCCTTTAAATTGTGAAATGTTGCCCTGTAAATATTCTCAGAAGCAGTCTATTAGAGGTAAGTTGTCAGCCCACATCAAGATGCATTATTTCACAGTTTTTCCAGTCCTTTACAGAATTTGAAGATTTAACTTCGTGTACAGTGGTGTTCGGAATATAATGTATCAGCAGTATGACATGCAAACCATATAAATCATTCTCTGTATCTGCAAAGTTAATTACCATTTTCTAACTTGAAGAACACACTAAAGTGTCAATAGTTGACATTCCTTAAAAGGTACCTATTATCAACATAAAGCTGAAATAAATGCTTTTGAAGTCAGATCACAGAATGGCTAGGGTTGGAAAAATGTGTCAGAGTAAACTCTTCTAATTTGTCTTTATTGCCAAGATGAGTGTTCTCTTTCAGGTGTCCTTAAACAGTCAGAATGACATAAAAATACAGTGCTAAATATAATAAGCTGTACATCACTGCTGTGAAAAATGCCTGAAATAGATCTGGGGGTATTTTCTTTCAGACTTCTCTGAATGTAGATGTCACGAAAGCAGAATCATTTTCAATCTTTCAGCTTGCTTTTCTTATTTCATGTTAATCTTTCAAGCTTCTAGTAGAGGGTTTTTAAAAAAAAAGGTGTTTTTTTTAAAGGAGATGACTTTTGTTTGAATGAATCAATAATTTGTGCCTTGTTCTGTTTCTAAATTATGAAAATATTTCAGCTGACAAAAACATTTGATTTTCTTGCCTCCAGAGTTTTTGTGTAATTGTTACACCTGACTTCTTTATTTGCTTTTGTGTTGTGCTAGCATTGGTTTGAAAGCTGGATTGCCCTGAGGTTTGTCTTCCATTGAGATGGGAATGAGAAACACATGAAGGACATGTCTTACCTTCTTTCTCACTGAGTGATTCAAGTGCACGCATCAGAACTGGAAAGTAGAGTGAGAATCTCAAGTTGTCAGTGCGTGTGTTCAAAATCTAGCTCTGTGCATCACTTTTAATGTTCTGTGTTCTAATAGAAAGCAGAACGTTAACCTTTAAAAAAAAGCAGTAAGACATGACCTTTGTTAACTCATTTCTGCAGAATGTTAAAGATAGTGACTTGTGTCAGTTACCTTTTGAAAAGAGTATGATCTCCTAATTGCAAGTGTGAATTGATTTCTAGATTTTACTAGGTGTTACTAATAGGGTAGAATCCAACATTTACATATTGTCGTGTATACAACCCATTTTTAGTATCATCTAACCTCACTGATACTTCTCAAGACTAATTAGTGGTTCTTTTGCAGTTCTGTGTCCTACATGAAGAGGGCTGCCTTTCAGAAGTAGCTGTGCTCCTTCCTGCGCTGAGAAGCTTTCTGCGGATGTCAACCCCAGTATTTTTTTCATTTGGCGCTATATCTAAAGCCGTAGGCATTTACCTCCATTGTCTGATCCTACAGTAAATCTTCTGGGCATGACAACTCATCCATTTGAACTTGATAGTGCAATGAACTGAAGCAGGGAACAAGCATTGTACAGTTTTACTCCCGTTGTTCTGGCTTTTTAAAGTCTATTTTTACATTGTATAGCGTGTAGTAAATCCTCCTGCACGTTTTGTTGTTGGAAGGAAAAGTAAACTTTGAACAGTGTAAATAAAATAAGCCTAGTTTTAGGGAGTACATATTTAAAGCATCCTTAATTCTTGCAGCAAAAAGGATTGTAGTCAGGCTTGGACTAAAGATTCAAGTGAGCTTTCCGGGAAGTCCTCTGCAAGAGTGGTGAAAGCAGAGCTTCTTTTCACACAGTAAATTCATCTGAACTGTATCCACCAGTACTGTTCATACTGTGACCAGATTCTTCAATGGCTTGGTGTAAGTAGTTGGTGTGTTACTTATCCTTGTTATTTGGCACAAACACTCAAGCAACGTAATATTTCATCTTTGTATTTATTTTCATTATTAGTGTTTGTGCGGCTTAGATGTTCCTTCTGTGTTGCTACTATAATTTTCCTGGTTTAAGTAAGTGTTTGATCTTACTGAAAATGCTTCACTATCAAAACATTTTTAAAGACTGTATATTTTTAAAAATACCTGTACAGTTTGAAAAACCGGTATCTGGGCTCCCAGTTAGTATCATATTGAGATGGTGGTTGTTGTGTGTCTCTACTACAGATCTCTTGCAACTTGTATGCACTGTCTCTTCTGTGATGATGCATTCAAACAGATGAGAATGTATTTTACAAATCTTGTAAAAAACCTGAAGTACTCCGTAATCTTAACATTAAGTACTTGTTCAAAGTATTTTGCTGGACTTAAAAATTAGACTGAAGTACAAGGAATACTAATAAAAATAAAATAACTGTTTTCTAGGTTTGATTCATGTTGATACTACAGCCAGATTTGTATCCTGTGTGTGTGACTGCATTGGTAAACAAGGTTCTAAATGGATAGACAGGTCTTCAAACAGGTGGGGTTTTTTTCCCCATTTGAAGTCTTCACGCATCTTGTTAGTTGAAGAGAAATTCACTCCTGAATACCCTAATACCTTTAACACTTGTAATGCTTTAGCCTTTTCTAAAGGCCTCAAGGTGTTTATACTCTGTGCCTTTTTCAGTCTGTAAAGTTTTTAGCTTAAAGTTCTTTCCTTCTCTCCCAGTGGACCACCAATGATATTTACCAACTTGTTCAGGAAGAAACAGACCCTCTGTGTAAATGTCATAGATGAGGAAGTTCACTTTGTTGCTGTCTTTGACTTTATTGTTTCTCTCACAAGAAAGCTGCCTTTCCTTCTTTATCTCACATGCTATGAAATCTTCATGGCACAGTTTTGTATAGAAGTGCTTTACATTGACTGGTGATGCCTGCAAACTGGAAAAGGAGATAACTGCCTGCTTGCTGAGTGTTACATTTTTACAAATGCTCCTGTCGTGGAGCACACCGCATCTCCACATGAGGTGTCTTCAGGGATGTTTCAGTCTGCTCTCAAGGCTCAAGGTGACCAGGTAGGACAAAAAAGGAAAATCAAGAATTTTTTAAAAATTTAACAGGAAAACCACTTTTTTTACAAAGTTAGTGCTGCTAGTTTCAGCAAGTCTGGGTTGGCTAGAAGTCAGAAAGTAGTAAAAATTGGAAGAAGACTCAGTGCTAAGGAACAGAAGCAGAGTTGGTAAACTATGCACCTGCTCGAATGTATTGTGCTCCTCATCAGACTAAACAAGGTTTCGTTTTGAAAATATTTGCTTTGCCTGGCATTAACCAGCAGCTGTCAGCTGGTAACTGAGTACATTTTTTAAATGCATTTCTACCAAAATCCATTCCATTTTTAATACGGAGAGTCCTGGAAACAAAGTCTCCTTAAAATCACAAAGTGTAACTTCTTTAATGTTGGGTTATTTGTATCAATTGCTTTAACAGCCTTTCAAATTTCCCCCCCTTTTTTTGTATTAAAAGATTTTCAGGGTTTCATCCATTTTCGTTTGATAGAGTCAGATGTTGAGTCTGGGACTGTCTGGACAGGATGTCACAGGTAGTCGAAAGTCCTAGAGTTACATTTTCTTCATTAAGGAAAGAGAATTGAGAACAATGTCAGTTCCCTTCTTGTGCAAGAGAATGATTTGGTGGGACTGTTGTCTGGTGGCACAGAACATCTATGCTGTTGGCTGTGCCTTGGAATGGTGAGTATATTGCAGCAGTTCACAGCATTGTGGCTACCAGCCTTGGTGTTCTTTCTGTGTGCTTGTCACTCAGAAGCTGTAGGTGCCCGAGAAGTGGCCACCTGTGTGCTTGGCAGCAGTGCTGAGTATTGCGTGAGCATCTCTGCTCATCAGCTGCCTCCTTATTTCCACAAGGACAATCTAAGATACAGGTGTCAGCTCATGGAGTAAGTGTTGCAGAGCCTGTATGGTGCAGAGCAGCAGCTTGCCCTGCTGCAGGTCTGTCAGCCCAGTTCTGTCAGGCTTAGAAGCAGAGCCTCATAGTGAGAGTTCTTAATTCTTACTGTACTCATGGTTCAGCTTACTGACTCACCACTCTGCAAAGTGTGGCTTTCTTTTGGGAAGTGGGGCTGTTTTGTGACAGTGACAGAAACTCTCTGGATCTGGAACAGTTTTTTGATTCAGGCCTGAATCCTAATTTTTCAAACTTACATTTATCTCTAGATATAAAGTCACTCCAGACACCACAAAAGTCTGTCGTCCAATAAAAGCTGAAACCTCAGACCAAAATGGATCTTGAAGCATGTTGGATGAGTTTAATGTTCTGCTTGTCTCGGGGGAGCATGGCAGTGTTTACTTTAAGCCTAAAAGGAAACTGATTAAAATACAGGGAATCTACCTGTTCTAATGTGGACTGTACAGCTTCTTCTCCAGATGTCTCTGCATTTGCAGGTAAGAGTGAGTACTGGAGTCATAGATTATATCTCATGACAGAGTTAATGTTGCTTGTCACTGCAGGAATAAAAATGTCAGGGATTGGAAGGAGCATCCAGAGATTATAGAGTCCAACCCCCCAGCCACAGCAGGATCACCTAGAGCATGTGTCCACAGGGCTGTGTCCAGTGGGGTTTGGAAAGTCTCCAGAGCAGGAGACACCACAACCTGTTAGGGCAGCCGGTGCCAGGTCTCTGCCACCCTGACAGGAAAGACATTTCTCCTCATGTTGAGGTGGAACTTCCTGTGCTCCTGTTTATCCCCATTATTCCTTGTCCTGTTACTAGGCACCACTGAAAAAAGACTGGCCCCTTCCTCTTGACACCCACCCCTCAGATATTTGCAGATAATATATGAGATCACTCTCAGACTAAACAGCCCTAATTCTCTCAGCCATTCTTCACAGGAGTGATGTTCACGTCCCTTAATCATCCTCATAGCCCTCCACTGAATTGTCTTCTGTCTCTTGAACTGGAGAGCCCAGAACTGAACTCAGTACTCCAGGTGTGGTCTCACCAAGGCAGAGTAGAGGGATAGGAGAACCTCCCTAGATGTGCTGGCCACACTTTTCTGAATTAATCCCAGGATCCCACTGGCCTTGGCCACAGGGCTGCACTGCTGTCATATGGACAACTTACTGACCACCAGGACTCCAAGATCTTTCTCCATGGAGCTGCTTTCCAGCAGGATGACCCCTAACCTGTACTGGTTCCTGGTGTTACTCCTGCCAAGATACAGGACACTACACTTGTCCTTCTTCATGGTTTGCCTTTGCCCAGCTCCTGCCTGTCCTGATCTTGTTGGGCAGCAGCACAGCCTTCTGCTGTGTCAGCTACTCCACACAGTCTGGTATCATTAGCCAACTCACTGAGGGTGCACTCTATCCCTTTGAGTCATTGATGAAGATTCTGAACAACACTGGACCTTGTACTGATCCGTGGGGAAGAACACTGCCCAAAGGCCTCCGACTGGACCTTGTGCCACTGATCACAACCTTCTGAACTGACTGTGGAGTCAGTTATCAGTCCACCTCCCAGAACAATCACTTGTGCTACATTTCCTGAGCTTTTCCGCAAGGGCGTATAGGAAATGGTAAAGTCAAGGTATATGGCATCCACTGCTCTCCTTGCATCTACCTGTTTGCTCATGGCTTCGTAGAGGAATATCAGATTAGTCAAGCAGGATTTCACCTTGGTGAATCCACGTTGTCTACTCTTGATAACCTTCTTTTCTGCCACGTGTTTAGAGGTGGCCTCCAGAACAGGCGGCTCCATCGCCTTTCCAGGGATGGAGGTGAGGCTGACCGGTCTGTAGCTGCCTGGGTCCTCCTTGTTGCTTCTTTTGAAGACTGGAATGACCCTGGCTTTTTGCCAGTCACCTCTCCCGGTGGTTCTCCATGACATTTCAGAGATGATGGAGAGTGGCTCAATAAAAACAAAAAAGCTTTCATTATTTGAAGGCCTTTGTCCTCATTGATTAAAGTGTCTTGTTTGCCTGCTCTCTTGTCTGCAGAAGCTGGATAGAAGCCTGTCTTAGTCTGCAAAGAAGGTAAAGTGTTGGATTTTCTTGTCAGGAAAATGTGTTTGAGAATGCCCCAGTCCCTTCAAAATTGTGGAAAGCAAATTCAGACCCTGTGTTTGTTTCCATTGCCATACAGTTCCACACATTAAGTCCTATGGCTCAATGATCTTCAGAACTGACCAGTTCAAGGAAAACAATCCAGATTTTTCCGCTGCCTGCACGTTTTGCTTCAGGAGTTATTCCATTGCCCAGCTCAAGCAGGCTGTGCTTTCAGAAAGTCTTTCTTGTGGAATAGCTGTCAGTTCATTTTTATCAGTAGTCAAATCACTGGCTGCTCCTGCCAGTACTCCTGCTTGTATTGCCTTTGCAGGCAGGCTAACCCTGCAGAGCATCCCTGTACAGCACATACTGCTACCTTAGGTGTTTTGGAACTGGACTAGATGATCTTTCAAGGTCCCTTCCAATCCCTAATGATTCTATGATTACGAAGTTATGGAAATCCCTCAGAATATCTTAGAGCTATTATCTCCAGAAAAATTATCTCCACAGCACTACCTGCATCAACCTCTTCCTTTCCTGAAGGGTAGAAATTGTCCTTGAGGTACATTTGAGAAAGACAAATGCAGGATCTGTGTCACTTCCAGTTCTGGAAGAAGCTGCTGATGACTGTTAGCAATAGCATGAAAATCCCTGCTGCATAGAGGGAGCAGTGCTATCAACCTGACCTGAGCAAGCTACTGGCTGTTTAGAAGTAGGTCTGGGTGAGAGAGGGGAAGTTGTCGCGGTAAGAGAGTGTGCTGGGAGACTGAAACTCCTGTATTTTCTGTGCTGCTGTAAGCTGGTTTATGGAGGTTGTTATGGATGTGGATGGACTCCACTCTTATTGCCTGCTCTGTCATCATGTGTGGAAGGAGAAACAGGACTGAGCTGTATATGCACTTGTGAGACACTGTCCTGCTATGGTCTCTACTGGATCTCACAGGTCTCTTCCAGTCTTAATAATTCTGTGTGATTCTGTCATCACCTTAGCACAGATCTCACAGTTCAGAGATGATGCTCATCATGTGCATCTTCTTAGTGTTTCTCTGTCCTTTAACAGTCTTGCTGAGTGCCTGTTGTGCTGCAGTTCTGGGCAGCACGGGTGAAGACAACAGAAGGTAAGTGACAGTTGCTCTGCTGTGAATTGGACTTCCATCTCCACAGAACCTGGTACTGCATCATGGAACAGAGTGTGCCCTCACTCTTTGAAACTGGAGCATTCCCGGTGTGGCACTGAAGGCAGGACTGAGACACGTAATGGTGCTTGTGAACAGCTCCTGGTGTTGTCTAAGAAGTTCTGTTATGAAACAGTGGGAACCTGGCCAGGTGCAGGATTTGTGGGAGTCATGCAACGATCACTAAACAGCATCAGCCCTTGACTCTTGTTTCTTCATGGCTTCAACAAGTGAGTGAGTTTAGCCTGTGAAGGACATGAGAGCATGGAGAGTGTCTTGCTAGAGGAGATGGTAGATGTGTAGGTGACATGTCTCCTGGAGTCTGCTCCATCCTAGGGCTGGTTGCAAGCATAAAGCACAGTCTGCTTTGCTGTGGGACACAGCAGCCTTGCATGGGATACTAGCTAGTTTTCAGTCCTTATGAAGAGTTTGGTTCTCTAACAAAGAGAACAGTTCTAGAAGGCAGGGTCTCAGCTGTAACCATGTTTGTCAAAGCCTACAGAGTCTCAGTCCTTTTGAAGACTCTGCTTCTCTCTGTTCCAGCTGGGTTCAGTGGCTCAGTGCCACATCGTGTTTGGTGAGATTTAAGTACCAAGCCTCAACAGTCCTGGTCTTTTTGGCAAACGGTAGTTTCCCCAGCAGGACTGCATAATCACTGTCCTGTTCTAAGAGGTTCAAGTCATGTTCAGTATAGTGTCTCTTAAACCTTCAGTTTGTCTGTTTCTGGAACCTCCAGATCAAAAAGCGCACTGCTGCATGCCTGCAAGTTCCACAGCCGTTCCCAGATTATTTCTTCCAGTCCCTGAAAGGGGCCTGTCAGAAGGCTGGAGAAGACTGTCCCAAAGGGCAGGGAATGACAAGAGGAGGGGTCATGGTTTGAAGCTGGAAAAGGGCAGATTGCGGCTGGACGGGAGGAATAAGTTCTTGAATCTGAGGGTGGGGGATGCCTTGAACAGGCTGCCCAGATGGGTGGTGGAAACATCATCCCTGGAGCCATTCCAGATCAGGCTGGATGGGGCTCTGAGCAATGTGTCCTGGTGAGTGATGTCCCTGCTTGTTGTAGGGGTTTGGACTAGATGGCCTTTGAAGGTCCTTTCCAACCCAACATATTCTGTGATTGTATTCTGTCACTTTTGGGTCTCCAAGCTGTATTCTAGAAAGCTCTATTTCTCCCCTAAAAGACTAAAACTGGGGACAGGATGTGAGAAATAGGCTCTTGAAAAGTAACAGCTCATTGGTCATCCACTGTTTTATTTATATTATTCTTCCCCTTTATATTCAGTGTTGGGAACTGTACTGTTGTGGGTGTTTGTCTGCATTAGCAGAGGGCTCACAGTATCTGAGCCCTCTGATGCCTTTTCCATTTGAGGACACAGGCAGAGTTACCATCAGAAGTAGGGAGCTCCTTGTCTTGTGTGCGTTCTGGAACTGGGAGCCTGATACGGGTAGGGTTATCGCTGGGGCAGGGTTACGGCTGGATTAGGGTTAGTATCCTTTCTGGAGTTAACTTCACTGGATAATGATAAATCTCTCCATCGAAAAGGATGAAATTGTTCTCATCAGGACCTTACTTTTTGCTTTTAGGGTAACTATATTTGGTAGAATCTCTGTATTGGCCTATGGCTTTCTAAGCATCTGAAGACTGTTGTTTGCCAGTCAGTAGTTTTCTGTCTCTGATATTTAAGTCTTTAAGAGAGTGAGTTATCAGAGGGTTGAACATGAGCCAGCAGTGTGCCCAGGTGGCCAAGAAGGCCAAGAGTATCCTGGCCTGCATCAGCAATAGTGTGGCCAGCAGGAGTAGGGAGGTGATTGTGCCCCTGTACTGGGCACTAGTGAGGTATCATCTTGAGTACTGAGGTCAGTTTTGGGCACCTCAGTGCAAGGACATTCAGGTGCTGAGGTATCAAAGAAGAGCAATGAAGGGCCTGGAGGACAGGTCTGATGGGTAGTGGCTAAGGGAACTAGGCTTAGTCTGGAGAGAAGGAGGCTGAGGGGAGACCTTATTGCTCTTTACAGCTACCTAACAGGAGGGTGTGGAGAGCTGAGGGTTGGTCTCCCAAGTCACCAGCTATAGGACAAGAATAAATTACCTCAAGTTGTGCCAGGAGAGTGTTAGATTGGATATCAGGACGAATTTCTTCCCTGACAGAGTGGTCAGGGGTTGGAACAGGCTGCCCAGGGAGTCGCCATCCCTGGAGGGGTTCAAAACCAAGTGGATGTGTCCCTGAAGAACAGGGTTTAGTGGTAACAGTGGGGTTGGGCTTATGGTTGGACTGGATGATCTTGGAATTCTCTTCCAACCTTGATGATTCTGTGGCTCCAACGAGTAAGAGTTGTTTCTAGAATGACACGACGGGGGAGCATTTTGTCTCCGAGGTGCCCGGGGACACGCACGTGGCTGCCACAGGATGGCAGCAGTCAGTCACCTTTGACTCCATCCCACGGACGGGCTGCTCACACTGCATCAAGCTGTGAAAATGTTACAGCAAATTCTAGAAAACCTCTCTCTGTTCTTATCCATCATTAATGAAAACCAGTCACCTGTCCCAGCACTGTTAAAAGCACTGTGCTCAGAAAGCCTCTGTGTGAAAGCTGGGTGGAATCTCTAGCCTTTAGTGCCTAAAGGATGTCGTGAAGTTAAAATCTGTGAATGTCACAAATTTCACAGGTGGTGAAATTGTCCTTTGAAAGTTCTGCTTTGCAAAAGCTGAGCCTTTTTTTGGAAGGAGGGTGTCAGTTAATTTTTATTTTAGAAGTTCTAAAGGCAGTTCTAAAAATAGAAAGGTTCTAAGGCAGTTCTAACGCTCGACAAAAGTGCAGGGAGGAAACAGGATTGGTAGGCAACCAATGCTCTGCCCTGGCAGACAGTGTGTCCTGCTGCCCTCAGCCAGAGATCTCCATCTCCGCCAATGCAGGGCCAGACTCTCGTCCTCCCAAAGCCAATGGGGTTATGCTAATGGGGACAGTGGTGCTGCCGACAACCAGAGCTGCAGCCTCTCCTCTTCCCAGCATGGGTGCCTATGTTGGTAGCCACAGGCTAACACAGTCTCTTGTCTCTCTGGTCTGGGAATGAGTCCACAGGTCTCCCTCTTGCACTCTGTGTTTTTTCTGTTGAACTTGGTGCATTTGGAGTTTGCCTGAGGTGCAGCCCCTCTGCCTGGGTGTTGCTCTGTGGGGCAGTGCAGGAGGCAAGGATATGCAGCAGCCTGAGCCAAGACAGCCACAGCTGAGACCTGCAGAACAGCAGCAGATGTGTCCTTTGGGGCAAAAAGGCTCCTAGGGAGCATTGGTGACCAGAAGGTCTCCCAGTAGAGCCTAAAACTGGGGGTGAGGCTGTCGCTGTGGTGGCTGATGTGAAAAGAAGGCAAGTTGCAGAGAGAAAGCCTCAGGCTTCAGGAGAGGAGGTTTGGGCTCCTTTGCCAGAGGGTTGAGAAGGTGTTGCTCAGCTTTGCAATGGCAAAGGTGGCAAAACAGGGGAGTAACGTGAGGAAAAATCTCAGCCTCACAGTGAGCAGGAAAGGGGTGCTGTAAATTCCTATGTTTGGCTGAAATCATCAGCTTGTATAAGTCCTATGGAGAGCCTGTTGTCAGATGAGGCGTGGAACTCTCTCAAAGCTCTTAAAAGCACTGGAGCAGGTAGTCTTTGCTGGCTGCCCCACACAGCAAGGTGTTAACTGCTGCTCTGAAGCAGCCCATCCCCAATCTGCTTGGTTTTATCCATTCTTTTCCCTGCACTGATGATGGAAAGGGTCCTGAGGTTCTTTGCCCTGCTGTCGGGCGCTGTGTGCCTTTGGAGTCATTTTTGGTATCTGAAGGGAAATATCCCTAGACAGCATCATACCAGGATGAGGCAGTTTTGTAGCACAGAGGTGGCTAATCTAAGGCTGTGCCTGAAACAGAACTAAGAAAAGGAAGTCTGTCTACAGCCGTGCACTTAGCATGGGAAACAAGCAGGAGGAGCTGGAAGCCACTGTACAAGAGGATAAATACAACACAGTCACCGTCGCCGAAACGTGGAGTTCAAAAACTCCTCCAGGAGTAGATGTGACCTTGGGGAACAGAGTTTAGTGGGCAGGGTGGGGTTGGGTTGATGGTTGGACTGGATGATCTTGGAGGTCTCTTCCAATCTTAGTGATTCTGTGATTCTCTAAGTTGCAGTGAAGGTTCAGTAGTAGCACTGCTGCAGTATGGATGGTTCTACTTGTTCTGCTTTCCAGCCAGGCTGTTAAATGATTGGATCTTGTAGCTTCTTAAAGACAACTCTAAATAGCCTTGAGTTTTACAGTTCCTCTTCTCAAGCAACACTATGACTAGAAACAACAGAAGAAAGGAAATGCATTTGATCTCTCACCTAGCATGACAGAAGATCCCTAAAAATCACTTCTGGCACAAACAAGGGTTTAGCACTCAGACATCAGGCAGATACTGTGTGACCAAGTCTCTGAGCTTGCCGGGGATATTTTGGGTTTGTGTGGGCAAACAAATTGTCACAGAATCACAGAAAATTAGGGATTGGAAGGGACCTTGGAAATCATCCAGTCCAATCCCCTGTCAGAGCAGGATCCCCTAGATCAAGTGTCACAGGAACATGTCCAGGTGGGTTTTAAAAGCCCTGCCACCCTAATGGTGAAAAAAGCTGTTCAAATATTGTGCTTTATTTCTGCAGCTTGCCTTGGGAAAGTGACCTGAGGAGCAGCTGGCAGTGCTTTGAAAGATCTCTTCTTGTGTGTCTGCAGACAGTGACGGTCTCTATCCTCCCCTCAGCTAGATGCAGCCCTGGCTGATCTGCTCAAAGTGAGATAAAGTGCCCAACTCCTCAACCACGTTGTCAGGCTGCACAGGTTTGATGCCAGTAGCTCCTCACCTCTTCTGCCCTCACTTGCTAATTTGTGCTTTGGCCCAAATAAGCATCACATTTACTTTTAAACCCAGCAAACAGCCCTGAAAAGCCCTTTGAAGAGCTGAAGAACTTTTCCATTCGTTTACAAGATCAGAGAGGCTGTATTTTTCAGTCAAGCTGCTCTGACTGGAGCTGTTTGTTCCTGTATCTTCTCTGTCAAGTCATCCCCTTCCATCCATTCCCTAAAATGCTGTCAGGGCAAAGTCTCTGTAAACACAACTGGTGTTTTAAAACTTTCCAGGAAAATAAGAGATGATGTTTTCTCTTCTGTAGGGCTGGTGTGGAATGTTTTTCTCTTGCAAGAAAGTGGCATTTAGTCATATGGAAAAGCTCTTTGTGGCCTCATGGTTCTTCAGAGGAACATACTGGATACCTGCTGCCTATCCACTGCTGTCAACCTTCTGGCTTGAAGATGCAGTGTGAATATGATTTTGTCAGGTGGATCGACTTAGAAAGGTGAAAGGCTTGAGAGTTAAAAACAAAGCCATGCTCTTGTCCTTCGGTGTCTTGTATCAGTGTTTACCCTGAGGCAGTCTGGCACTTACATAAGGCTATAGATGGACCACTATAACATCTTGAAGACTCCTGAGGTGACGATCTGTAACGTTTGTGGTGACAACACAGACAGCCACCACTATTGCCCTTTCTTAACGTTTTGACCTGAGGGTGGGGGATCCCTGCAACAGGCTGCCTAGAGAGGTTGTGGAGGTCCCATCCCTGGAGCCCTTCCAGGTCAGGCTGGATGGGGCTCTGGGCAATATCTTCCAGTGAGAGATGACCCTGCTTGTTGCAGGGGGGTTGGACTAAATGACTTTTGAAAGTCCCCAGTGCATTCGGTGATTCAATAGGTACTACAACAGACACAGATATCCATACCTGTGCCCTCATCCTCACCATCCCTGGCAAACATGTGTGGCTGTGGGCATGATTTACCCATCTTTAAAATAAAACCTGGAGTTCTTGTATGTGTGAGCAACTCTTCCCTCTCTAACAGAGTGAATACACTTCTGTTTGGTTATAAAACACTGCATGCACAATGTATTGGAGGAAAAATGCTTGCTGTAAATTAAATTCTGAGCCAGAACAAAGTTCCCCCACAAAACACTTGTGTTCTGTGACGTGGCAATCACAGAATCACAGAATTACCAAGGCTGGAAAAGACCTCTGAGGTCATCAGGTCCAGCCTAGGACCTGACATCGCCACATCGGCCAGATCATGACCTCTGCTGAAAGCAAGCACTCGTGTGGAGATCATGCCTGTGGCAAAGCTCCCATTCTTTCCCACACAGCCGAGACACCTGGGATTTGCACAAAATTCCTTTGGCAGTCACACCAAAAAAAGCCAGGAGAGCCTCGTAGTAATCCAACCCTCCCTTTTCTTTTCCAGAAATTGGACTTCTGGTTTCTTCCCTGAGTTTCAAAGAGAAACTGCAGTGGCTTGTACAGAAGTGGTGTCACCAGTGACTTTCCAGAACATGGGCGTTCATCTTGTGTTGCTGTCTTCTGTTCATGGTAAAGGGCCCTCTACCACCGGGTAGGTGAGAGCACGGTGTTTGGGTCTTTTTCAGTGCATTTGTGATCTGGGGGAAAGTGACATTGAAGAAAACTTCATGAGGAAAATTCATTCAGGTAATGGGAAGGAGAGTCGTTTTCTTCTTCCTTGAGAGCTTAGAACTAACGGCTCCTGAGTGCTGACATGTTAATGTGTCAATGAACTTTTATGAGAAAAATAAGAAAGTAATATATAGGGAAGGATGCGTAAGGGAAGTGTCTTGTTCTCCAGTAAATAATACATACTTCTGACTTGACTTTGCTCTTACAGGGCTTGTGAGCAAGTCTCTGACCACTTGTCACTGTTTTCAGGTGATGTGATGTAAGATGCTCCCCGAGCTCTAATCTCATTCGAGGGAGTGGCATTCACAGTTTCAGCTGGTTTGGGTTGGAAGGGACCTCAGAGATCAGCTAGTTCCAAGTCCCTGCCATGGGTAGAGACACTTCTCGCCAGACCAAGTTGCCCACAGTCCCATCCAGCCTGGCCTTGGACACTTCCAGGGGTGGAACAACCTCTTCTTGCTTAAAGCTATTTCCCCTTGTCCTGTCACTAGAAATTTTTGTGAAAAGCCTTTCCTCAGCCTTTCTGTGCCCCTTTTCAGGTACAGGAAGCTGCTGTAAGGTCTCTCTGCAACCTCCTGTTCTCTAGGCTGAACAACCCCAACTGTCCCCCTAGCAGACGTGCTCCAATCCTCTGATCACCTTTGTGGACCTCCTAGTACCCTGGAAATGTACATTAGTGCTGTTACTCCATGGAATGTGTAGGTGCATGAACTAGGTATCAGAAGAACAAGTGTTTTTCCTTTTCAGCATGCTGAGAGGATGTATTCTTTCTGATTTCAGCAGAAAAGCAGTTAATGTATTACTGGAGGTCCAGGAAGGCTAAGAGAAGGATAAGGAATAAACAAGTCTAGGAGGATTCGTCCAGCGTAGAGCAATGAGGATTATGAAGGAGGTGGAGCACCTCCCTTATGAGGAGAGGCTGAGGGAGCTGAGTCTCTTTAGCCTGGAGGAGACTAAGGAGTGACCTCATTAATGTCTATAAATATTTGAAGGGCGGGTGTCAGAAGGATGGAGCCAGGCTCCTCTCAGTGTCATCTAGTGATAGGACAAGGGGCAATGGGTGCAAGCTGGAACATAGGAGGTTCCATATAAATATGAGAAGGAACTTCTTCCCAGTGAGGGTGACAGAGCACTGGAACAGGGAGGTTGTGGAGTCTCCTGCTCTGGAGACGTTTAAAACCCGCCTGGATGTGTTCCTGTGTGACTTGGTGTAGGTGATCCTGCTGTGGCAGGGGGGTTGGACTAGATGATGTTTTGAGGTCCCTTCCAATCCCTAATGGCTCTATGATTCTATTACTTCTGTGCTGTGCTGTTACGAGACACTGCTGTTACCTACTCCCACACAAGCTGCAATGCTGGTAGTAAAGACTTTACAGAAGCCTGTGGTTTATAGTTTCTAATAGCAACAGGTACCTGGGAACAGCAAAGTGGATTCAGCTAGCAGAAGTGTCAAACTGTGTAAATATTATTTGTGCTTTTGGTGATTTCCTCCTCTGGCATTTTGTTCTCTTAATCCAAGATTAAATTCTAATTGTGGCTAAATCCTTGGAAAGCTCATAACTTCAAATGGAAGTTTTAGGAAGCCCAGGTGTCTGCGGTTTGGGTGGGGAGTGGCAGGGTGGGACTCTCCCTGCCTTATAACTTCTGGGTGCTTTGTGCAGGACAACCCAAGTTAAATATAAAGAATGAAGGGAGAATCCTTGCAGGCTCTGTCCTCAGACATGATGGCAAAGGCAGTGGGATGAAAGCACAGTGCCTTCGGTTTTGCTCTCATGTTTGCTTCCTGCATGTGATTCCATATGAAAATGTTATGTTAAAATTCTGGGTCTTTTTGCTACTTTGAACGTTGGAGCAGATCCTGGAAAGCAAAAGCATCATCAGAAAGGGAACCCATGTGTTTCCAAAGTAGACAGCATCAGTCTGGGACTAATTTGATACGAGATGTTGGTAAGCAGTGGTGTCGTCATCAGTTTTCATCTTCACAATATTGGTGACGGCCATAAATTCTGCGTGAGACTGTGTCATGGGTGGAGCGGAAGAGAGGAGCAGCACTATGTTTAGTGATATAAGGTGGTGATATAATGTGACAGTGGTTTCACAAGATCTGGTGGGAAGGGACAGTTGACGTTCAAGAAGGACCCCCTTGTAGTGGGTTGCTGTCCGTATCCCCTTGCGCCCCGCCTGGGTCACCATTGATGCTGTGGGTTAGAGACCCCAACTATATTTTATCCAAGAGCTTTTAGCTAAAGCGTCAGGCACAAAGAGAGGGTTTAACAAAACCACAGACGAATCTGCAGACAGTGAAACAATGAAACAGCTTACTCAATTTGGGGAAGAAAGGCGCCAAGAAATTTCAGTTCACTCCTCCCACCACCACAGATCATCAAGCAGGGAGAAGAGAGGGGAGTGGAGAGCCAGGAACTTTTCTTTTCAAATGTTTTAAATCCAAACTTTACACTTTTCTGCAGCTAACACACAAGTTAAACTTACAAAGTCTGTTCAGCTTTTAAAGCAGAACACCTTGTTTCCTTCTCAGAGGGGAGTTGAGGGAGCTGCATCCAGCCTTATTCCCAGGCTTGGACCGTGGTTTATGGCTAAGGGGCTACAGGTGCACCATCAGTCCTCCACATCACTCAGGTATGTTCTCAGAGTTTCACTGTGCTTGTTCTCAGTTCACTTACCAAATATTGATGTGCTAAGCATTCTTTCAACTCCAAGGAAACCATGAGAGCATCCCTGCTCAATGGGAAGTTGTGGTGTGCAGCCCAATGTCATGCAGGAGAGCTCAGTGGGTCCTGGCATGAGATCATTCACTTAGTCACATTTCCTACTGCCTACAGATGGTACTTTCTTCCATCTGGCTGGGTTCAGAGGAGCAATGAGGCTGAGGAAGGGACAGGAGGGAAAGTCTGATGAGGAGAGGCTGAGGGATCTAGGGCTGTTTAGCCTGGAGAAGAGGAGACTCGGGTGAGACCTTCTTCCTTTCTACAGCTCCCTGAAGGGAGGCGGTAATCAGGTGGGGATGGAGCTCTTCACCCAGGCAACTAGCAACAGGATGAGAAGGCAGGGCCTGAAGCTGCCAGGAGAGGGTTAGACTGGATGTTAGGAAGCCCTTCCTGACAGAAAGGGTGATCAGAGCCTGGAATGGACTGGCCAGGGCAGTGATGGAGTCCTCATCCCTAGAGGTGTTTAGGGACAGAGTGGTTGTGGCCCTTTGTGCCATGATCTGGCTGATGTGGTGATGTTAGGTCCTAGCTGGGCTGGCTGAGTGCAGAGAGTCTTTCCCACCTCAATAATTCTGTGATTCTGTGGAGTCAGACAAAGCCCAGCACTGTGGTTGGGTGGGCACGTTGTTGGAATTAGATCTTGGTTACTGTGCTGGTACCTGTATCTCCTGAAGCTGCTTTGAGCCCAGTGCATCCAGTGGCATCACCACTGATGTCTGTCCCTTTAGCAGTGTCACTAGAAATTCGGGTTGGGGAGTGGAGTGCCCCATCACAGACTTCAGGTGGATGATACAATGCAAACCCATATTTGGGGAAAAATGATCCTCTGGTGGACTCCCACCTCAGCTGTGCAAAAAAGACAGCCCTGTCAGCCACTGCTTTGGAGCTGGTTTGTCTAAACGAGCTGCTGTAATGAGCTCACAAAGGATGACTAGAAGGCATTTCAAGCCAAAAAACACCTGGTCTTGCTAGAGCAGGAACAACAGAAACATGGTCTAAAGTACAAAAAGAACTCAATACAACTCATGCAGACGAGATGGGATGAGAAATGCTCAAATCTTCATCTCCCCGCTGCGACAGAAAGGCTGCTGCCTTCCAGCCACGTTCCCACTCACTGGCAGTGGCTGTCAAGGGCAAGCCTTCCTCAGGAAATGCTCTGTCAGCTCAGAAGCAGGACTGTCAGCTCTTCACTGTGACCATTCAGTTTTCTACAGACACAGGAAGAAAATACTTTCAAGGAAGTATCTGGAAATATTTCTTATGCACCAAACACATTACTTAATTAATATTACTTAGCATTAATGGCCTAAAGTTGTATCGGGGGAGGTTTAGATTGGATCTTAGGAAGACATTCTTTACTGAGAGGGTGGTTGGGCACTGAAACAGGCTGCCTGGGGAGGTGGTGGAGTCACCGTCCCTGGAGGTCTTTAAAAAATGAGGAGGTGTTTAAAAAAACCAGACATGATGATTCTATGATTCTGTACTTTAGTATTTCCTAACCTGATGCCTATGCGTTGGTCTTCCCAGCATGCAGAAAGAATCTGGATTTGCATAAAAATACAAACTGTTTATTGTCAGAAAAAACATGACACTAAACAATAATTCCACAAGTATTTAATAAAATAAAGTGCCTCTGGAATCACTAATGCAATAAGAACCAGTGGGGAGGAAAAATTTACTGCTAGTGCATCAATTTAAAGTAGTAATTACAAGATATGATGTCTCATCTTGTGGTTTTCCCTGCTGATACTAACAAAATGTAGTTTTCCAGTTTGCTTTCAAAGTCATCCATGCTGGTATTCAACTACACTTGTTAGAAAATTGTTCTTGATTCTAGATGGTTGTGAGTTTTGGGGGTTTTCCTTAAATTTAGGGAGACTATTTTAAACTGATAAACTGGCTCAGCTGCCCAGAGGTTGTTATTTTGCTTTAGCAAAGGCCTGCTTGATCTGGGGAATAATATAAAAAAACACATTTAACTCTCCCAACGTGAAAACCTCAACACAAAGACATACAGAGATTCATCACATGTTCTTACATCACTGGGCCAAGCTGCTCCTCCTCCTGAGGGTGTAGGGACCTCCAGCAGTTCTTTTCCTTGTGGAAACAAGTACACCAGTACAGATTAGGTTTCATCCTGCTGGAAAGAAGCTCCATAGAAAAAGACCTTGGAGTCGCAGTGGTCCAAAAGCTCTCCATGGGACAGCAGTGTGACCCTGAGACCAGGAAGGCCAGTGGGATCCAGGGATAAATCCTGTGTCCAGCAGATCTAAGGAGGTTCTACTCCTCTAGCCTACTCAGGTGAGACCACATCTGGAGTACTGTGTTCAGTTCTGGGCTCCCCAGTTCAAGAGCGACAGGGATCTATTTGAGAGAGTCCAACAGAGGGCTGTGAGGATGGTTAAGGGACTTCAGTACCTCCCCTGTGAGGAAAGGCTGAGAGAACTGGGGCTGTTTAGTCTGGAGAAGAGAAGGCTGAGAGGGATCTCATATATCATCTGCAAATATCTGGGGGGTGGGTGTCAAGAGGAAGGGACCATTCTCTTTTCAGTGGTGCCCAGTAACAGGACAAGGAATAATGGGCATAAGCTGGAGCACAGGATGTTCCACCTCAACATGAGGAGAAACTTCTTTACTGTGAGAGTGATGAAGCCCTGGCAAAGGCTGCGTAGTCTCCTGCTCTGGAAGCTGGTGTGAGCGTCTCAGGCCAGGCGACGTCGCTGTGTTGCTTGCCGTGTCCTGGTGTATTTTTATGTCACTCAGAAAGTGTTTAGAGAGGTGGGCAGGGATTAAAAGCCTGTTGTGCAATGTTAGCAGCCCAAATAAGTGCTACCTGCTGGCTTCTCTCCGCTCTAAATTGGCTTTGCCTGTCACCTCAGAGACCATTGGCTGGTTCGGAGCGTCCCTAAACTGGACTTGATTAAACTGTTGTGTCGTAACCCAGTCACTCCGTAACTCACTTTAATCAGGTGTTCTGAGATAGTGCTGGTTTCAGAGGAATTCTTTCTTCGTTAACAACCCAGTAACAGCTGCACTCATCTCCCAAGCGCCGCCACAAGTATGAATTTCTCACATTCCTTCATTCATCGCCCAGAACTTTCAGCTTCTGTCAGACCTGAAAACGTGTGTGCTCTTCAGAAAATGACTTATGCTTCTCAAACCCAAGCTGTGCTTTTACTCACCTCAGTTGAGGCTGTTATCCCCCACCTGGCAGGGTGGCATGCAGGGCTGACCCCAGTCTGCTCGTTGGTGCAGTCCCTCCCTGGGGGTGTGTGGAGAGCGGTTTGTGGGAGGATTGAGAAGTCTGGCTCAGCTGGCCGTTGCTGTGCATGGACAAGACTGGGTCCTCCTGCTTGCAGACCTGTCTGTTGGCTGCCAGTGTGTGCAGCCCCGCTCCCTGCCTGACTTGGCAGGGTAGATGAGAACATCCACCATCTGTTGAGAGAGGATCCTTAACTGGTAGGGGTCTGGTACTGCCACAGCCTCTCTTCCTGCATGAGTTGCATGGTCCTGCTCTTTCTGGAAGAGGTTGTGATGGGGAGAAACACATGTGAGATGTTTGAGTGGGTAGAGGGGGATGTACAGCAGGATCATGGCACCACCTTCACACTGCCTGCTTCCCTTCTGTGGAGCCAGTCTGTAGCTCCTACAGGTTTAGGAAAGAGGCACTTTCATGTCCAAATCAGTGTTTTCTACAGCCAGAGTGATGTCTAACACAGTCATTTCTCCACACCACTACAGCAGTTTCGTTTTCTCCTGCTTTAGATAGAGCTGCCTGCAGAGTTACACTGCTTTCATCTTCTCAAAGCTACCTTTGCAGACAGTAGAGGCACCTGGGGGTAACCTCTGTCAGGCCAGCAAATTAATCACCATCAAAGCACTGAGTGACATGAAATAAGGCAACTGGAATCTGCAGGGGGAATCTTCCTTTCCTTTGAAAGTGCAATGGCCTGTGGACACATGAAATGGAACACAGGAGCTTGCAAAGTACTGATGGCTGCTACAGGAGGGAGGGAGGAGAGAACTGCCAGCAGACCCAGGCACTAGTGTCTCAGTGTCATGTGTGAAGAGCAGGGTAGGGACTCATCAAAAGGGATGCTTAGCCACAGACAAGAGCTTGCTTAATTTTTGCTTTTTCATGATATCAAAACGTTCTTTCTGTTTTCATTTTCGTGTTGCTGCCAGATACAATGTGTTCTCATCAAAACAAGAACTGGAGGTCTGTGGAGTTTTGGTATTTATATGAAACCAGAAGAATTGTGTGGCTGGGAAAAGCCAGGGTATGGTACGTTCAGGATATGGAGGTGAACACTAAGACTTGCCTTTCATTGGAGCAGAAGGGAAATAGTGGTGGCTGTCATTACATTGTCGTTTCAAGTGCTTGTGCCTGAAGAGGTCACGCAGCTTCGAGTGTCTATCGCACAGCTTTCTTCATCAGCCTGCGTGATAATTCCTCACCACTGGTTGTCCCTGTACCCGTTAATCAGAGTCTGTCTGACAGCAGATGACAAAGTCAGACTTGGAAGTCCAGGACTGTGCCGAATGCTGTGGGAAACCTGCTTTTGTGTAAAGGTTAGCAAGAGTGACCCAGCCACCTCATGGCCCTGGGGCAGGAGATTAGTGCTCCCTGGATCTGCCATGAGTGTGGTGTTCTGGGAGGTGTGGACTGACCCCCAGTGCCAGGGCACAGCAGGACTGAGATGCCCAGGGTGAGGCATACCTCTTCATGGGTACAAGCTGAAGTACAGGAGCTTCCACCTCAACATGAGAAAGTTTACTGTGAGGGTGGTGGAGCCCTAACACAGGCTGCCTAGAGATGTTGTGGAGTCTCTTGCTCTGGAGACTTTCCAAACCTCCCTGAATGCAGCCCTGTGTGGCCTGATCTAGGTGAACCTTCTCTGGCAGGATAGTTGGACTAGATGATCTCTGGAGGTCTCTTCCAGCCCCTGATGTTCTGTGATTGCAGGAGAAGACCATCAGAGAGTTTTTCTCTTCCCTGTCATGAGGCTGAGAATTTGTACTTTTCCCACAGGCAGCCTGTTGGGTGGCTGATTCATTTTCAAATGAAGAGTAGAGGGAGCACGGACCCGATCAGGAGGTTTTGCCCCATGTGAAGTGTCATGCTTTCCCACATTCTTCTCTTGGTAGGTGACGAAACACACTGAAAACATGAGCATCTACAGACAGAGGCTTTGTGGTGGAGTCTCAGCAGAGGAACTCTTCTTGTCTCAAGGAGCAGATGGTGTTGGAGGGGAGTGTCGTGGGCTCACTTGAGTGCTTAGCTCTGTGCACTGCCTTCACCTACAACTTTGTGGAATGGTAGTCTACTCCCTGACCAGCAGGTAATTAGCTGGAAATAGCAGCTGTAGCTCTGTGTTGAAGCACTGTGACTGCAAATGGATTGCCTCTGAAAGCTGCTGCACCTCCCAGGCTTTGCTGGGGGCCACAGGACACTGAGGGACAACCTTAGAGACAACATTAGAGAGTAGCGCCGTGGCGGAGCAAAGCTGCCTGTACCAGGCATGGCCAACAGCGCTGTGAGGGGTGTGTGCATGTCGAGCGATGCCTGAGGCTGGGAGGACGTTGGGAATATTTGGAACAAGCTGGAACCGTTACGGAATCACAGCCATGAAGAACTTTGACCCTGAGAGCACTGCCAGGGCCATGTTTAAGCAGTGAGCTGGTAGATCCCAGGTCACAGCAGCAGGTTGCTAAACAGCATGTTTTAGGAGGCTTGTCGGGGCAAGCTGCCCATCTCCAGCTGGCTATAGACAGACTTAGGAAGAGGTCATTACTTGAGGATTGGCTGAGCATTTGGGGTTGTTCAGCCTGGAGAAGAGGAGGCTTCCAGGTGATCTTAGAGCAGCTTTCCAGCATCTGAAGGGAGCTACAAGAAAGACATGCTAGGGCTTTTTACATGGGTGCCTAGTGAGAGGACAAGGGGAAAGGTTTCCAGACTTGAAGAAGGGGAGACAGAGGTTGGGCATGAGAAACAAATTCTTTCCTGTGAGGGTGGTGAGATGCAGGAACAGGTTGCCCAAGGCAGTTGTGGCTGCCCCATCCCTGGCAGTGTTCAAGGCCAGGTTGGATGGGGCCCTGAGTAACCTGATCTAGTGTAGGTGTCCCTGCCTGTGCAGGGGGGTGGGAACTACCTGATCTTGAAGGCCCCTTCCAACTCTGGTCATTCTATGATTTTATAGATCTGTACAAAAAGCCAGCAGGAGGTTGACTGTGATTAGTGGTTGGGAAAGTCAGGCCACTTGGCAGATGAAGTGAGATCTGCAGAAGCTACACGCTTGAAGTTGGAGAAAGAGAGAGCAGCTCTTTGTTGGCACATACCATGGTGAAATGGCTGAGGACAAGTCAAGTCTGACACCCTTGCAAGGGACTTAAGTGAAGCGAATGTATGGGATAGCATCTTCACCATTAGCAGGAGGGTGAAATGTTTCCATCTCTAACCACAACAGGGCTATTTTTCCCTTCTTCTTGCAGTAAGGGCCTGCTCTCCCCTTCAATTCTCATCATGCTGCCTTTAGTCTGAAGGGAAATGGCGTTAAGCTGTGCCAAGGGAGGTTCAGGTTGAATGTCAGGAGGAATTTCTTTCCTGAAAGGGCTGTCAGGCACTGGAACAGGCTGCCCAGGAAGAGGTTGAGTCCACATCCCTGGAGGTGTTTAAGAGAAGGGTAGATGTGTTGGAGGACAGGGTTTAGTGGTGCTGATAGGGCTAGGGAAAGGTTGGACTTGATGATCATGAAGGTCTCTTCCAGCTGAAACTATTTAGTACTTTTATGAACCTGACTGGTAAAAGAGGCCACCTCTGAAACACAATCACTGATACCTTAGTAAAGACTGGAAGTGTTCCTGAGGGACTCACTGAAATGACATGTAAGGTGTCTCCTCAACAAGATGCCATCAGTAGTGGTGAAAATCCAAACTGGAGAATGCTAGCCCAGAGAGTCCCTAGCAACCTAAACATATGATTCAAAGGGCTTTCCCTTGTTTTTTTCAATCTATATTGGAATTTATCTTCCTTTTTTACATGAGTAACTGTCCTGCTGATAAAGTGACTTCATAGCTGATTCTGTGTGGTTCATTAAAGTCACAGTCTCAGGCAGTGACACCTCCCTCATGGCGTTTTTGGTACCTTTTTTATTTTTTGAACTCTGCCTGTGATAGGGGTTGTTCAAACTGAAGAGAAGACTCCAGGGGGCACCTATTAGTGACCTTCCAGTCCCTGAGGGGAGCTGTCAGAAGGCTGGGGAAGACTGTTCACAAGGTCAGGAAACTACTCTGCACTAGTGAGACCACATCTGGAGTATTGTGTCCAGTTCTGGATCCCTCAGTTCAGGAAGGACACAGAGATGCTGGAGGGAGTCCAGCGCAGAGCAACGAGGATGATGAAGGAAGTGGAGCACCTTCCTTATTACGAAAGGCTAAGGGAGCTGGGTCTCTTTAGCTCGGAAGAGACTGAGGGGTGACCTCAGTAAGGTCTATAAATTTCTGAAAGGTAGGGGTCAGTAGGATGGAGCCAGGATCTTCTCAATGTTATCTAGTGATAGGACAACGGGCAATGGTTGTAAGCTGGAACATAGGAGGTTCCATATAAATACGAGAAGGAACTTCTTCCCAGTGAGGGTGACAGAGCACTGGAACAAGCTGCCCAGGGAGGTTGTGGAGTCTCCTTCTCTGGAGATGTTTAAAACCCACCTGGATGTGTTCCTGTGTGACTTGGTGTAGGTGATCCTGCTGTGGCAGGGGGATTGGACTGAATGGTCTTTCGAGGTCCCTTCCAATCCCTGATGTTCTGTGATTCTAGGTCAGGCTGTATGAGGCCCTGGGCAATCTGTTCTAGTTAGAGATGTTCCTGCTTGTTGTAGTGGGGGTTGGACTAGATGGCCTTTGGATGTCTTTTCCAACCCAATACTTTCAGTGATTGTTATATTATTCTATTTTTTCTCCGTTATACTTGATCCAAACCTGTAATCAGCGGAGAAAAAAATGCAAAAGTGCTGCTGTTTTAGCAACACATCAGGACGTGACTGTGAGCCTGTAGTCACCCTAGTTTAAAGAAGACTTTCTTTTTTGTCAGATCTCTTCACTAAAGATCTCTCCACCTAGCCATATTAAGACTGCAAGGAAATCTGGTGCCACAAGCTGGCCATGCATCCACACACAGCATTAGCAGATAGGATTAGTGAAGAAGGACAGACTGCAATCTCCTTTGAGATTTTCTTCTTTAGATCATTAGTCTCATTGAAGAAATCCATTGAATACAGGGAGCTGAACCTGGGAGAAAGGCTGGAACCATTTTGTTGTGCTTGGACGTTGTGAGAACCGAGGAACAGGCAATTTCTGGGTCATAAGCTCTGCTGAAAATGTCTGTCCAGTCTTCTTCACAGGCACCCTGGAGGAACAACAACATCAGCTTTCTGAGCAGAGAGGCAGCCGTAACAGAGCAAGGAGAGACTATCATAGGTTTCTACCTACTGGCTTTAGGTACGTACTCAGCTTGGCTGTGAAAAGAGCTCCTACATGGACTTTGGTGTTGAAGTTCAAAGGGATCCATTTGGGTTTCATCCCTACTGGAGCAGGCTGTTAGAAAATGTAGGGCGTTTTTCTTCAGCTTCAGGTACGGGTTTCTGTTGTCAAAAAGGGGTTAATAATCAATGCAGAAATACTAAGGGGAAAACACCAGTCAAAGCTGTAAAGTCAGTGACTAACAGTCACTGAATGTTAGGCTTTTTTTAAAAGCCTTATCAAAAATATTTCTGTGTCTTCTTGGCAGCAATTAGTGCTCTGTGACTCCTGGAGTTTTGGCTGCTGACAGTCAGCTACCAGCAGTTGCCTCCTGCAGAGACAGAGGCTGGGGTTCTGTAGGTTTAAAATGTTCAATTGAACTATCAGTACTGCTCTCGCTTTGAATGTTTGATGCTCGTAGACATAACCTTCTTCAAACAGGATCCATAGAAGATCTCAGCGCTAGACTGTTACCCTGTGTTAGCAGTGTGTTTGATTCCACCCTGCTGCAAGGCAGGATATCTTGTCGGGGTGTCGTAAGGCTTTGAGCAATGGGACACATGAACTTGCTTTGGTCCCAGCGCAGTTTTGGTTGGCTTGTCTAAATGTTGTCTGTGTGGGGCAGATGCACTGCAGGATACAAGGGAACTTTCTGAAATTTCAAAGAACCTAAATTTGCTGGGTAATCAAAATTTCCAACCAGAAAATACAAGACTTCTATTAAATATGTTTCAGATGCAAAAGTGTTTTTAAAAGTCCGATCTAAACAGATTTATCTCTTTTTCTAAGCTGATCATATAAGGCAAGCAGCTCACTAGACCTCAGTTTAAGTGTGAGGAAGCTCCGTGGAAGTTACAACATAAAGTGCAAAGTGTTTTCATATATTTACATTTTCCTTTTTTACCTGTAGGAACTGCATAGGAAAAAATTGTATTTAGAATAAAACCAGATTCTAGTAGGAAAATGCTTGGCTTCTGTCTTAGGACACTTAATTACAAGTTGCATTTCCTGTGGAGTGAATATGACCAGTAGTAGCACTAGTTCAAGTGCAGTGTAGGATGGATCGAGTTAAAATGCGTGATGCCTTTTTGCAACAAGAACCTTTGAAGAAAATCTGTTACTAATACATAAATCACAAAAGTCCTTGTGTCTTTTTGTCCTTGAAAGTCCTCTGCCTCCCTTGTGCAAGCACTATCAGGATTTTCTGCTGCTACCTTAATGTGCACCAGTAACCCTGTCTGGGGAGTAATGATGTGGCAGAACAAAGTCCTCTTACACAGAAAGCTGCTTGCCCTTCTGGCACAAAGGCCAGTCTGTGTTCAAGTCCCATTGCTGCGTTTCTTTAGGGATCTGGAAAGGAAAGACAGTCTGTGTTTGCTCAAGTCTGTGTGTACTTACTCATACAACGTTCCAAAGATGCTAGTAGTTTATTCTTCTGGTTTTCTGATGTCCTGTAAAACAGCCTCAGTGATAACCCTTCTGTTATTGTCACATTATCTCTTCTCTTTTGGGTTCAGCACGGCAGTTTGGCAAATACCTATGGACATTTCTGACACAAGAGGGACATGTGTAATTGGTGTTGGCATGGACCCAGAAGATGGGGTTCCCCTGAATCTCTTCCCTTTTGCAGGATAAATTCCAGAACCCTTACTTGGATATCCAAGTCCCATGATCTAACATGTTTTGCTGGGACGAGGCCTCTTTGCGGTCTTATTCTAGAAATTGGGTCATGGCATTGGTAGGGTGGATGTCTGATGTGACAGACGGGACATTGCTAAGTGTGTTGTGCATCACACACTGACCAGGCTGTGCCAGATGCAGGCAGAGGTGTTCTCACCATACCACATGGAATCCTGAGCTCAGTGCCTGCTCTGGATTAGGTGTCATGCACTAACAGCAGCGGGAAACCAGGATGGCTGTGCATGAGTGCATTTTGCAAATGATGGTGGCTTTTGAGATCACTGCACTTCTCGTTGGTATCTGAGTTAGCATTCTGTCATTGTCTTTACTGATGCTTTGGCCAGGGCACCAGCCAAAGTGGGGGGGGCAACTGCAATACCAATCACAGCATGCTGAGAGGGACTGCCTGCATGTGAGAGTGGCCACTGTGTCACCCTCTGTTAGGTCAGGTGCATCGGCATCCTTCTCCTGATGGCAATGCTCTGTTGCCATCCTTCCCTTCCCCGAGCTCAGAGCTGCCTCTGACAGACACTCTGACAGACAGCTGGGAGCCTGTAAACATTTATAGAATCATAGAATCACAAAATCATTAAGGTTGGAAGAGACCTCCAAGATTATCCAGTCCAACCATCAAACCAACCTCATTCTTACCACTAAACCCTGTTCCCCAGGACCACATCTACTTGGTTTTGAACCCCTCCAGGAATGGCGACTCCACTCCCTCCCTGGGTAGCCTGTTCCAACCCCTGACCACTCTGTCAGGGAAGAAATTTGTCCTGATGTCCACTCTAACCCTCCCTTGGCACAGCTTGAGGGCATTTCTTCTTGCCCTATAACTGGTGACTTGGAAGAAGAGACCAACACCCACCTCTCTAACCCTGCTGTCAGGTAGTTGTAAAGAGGAATAATGTCTCCCCTCAGCTTCCTTCTCTCCAGACTAAGCAGCCCTAGTTCCCTCAGCCTCTCCCCATCAGACCTGTCCTCCAGGCCCTTCACTTGCCTGCACTCATGTAGAAGGAACTGAATCAGGCACTGACCCATTGACACCTGCTCTGTATCTAGATGCTCAGTGCAGTTTCTGTCCTAAACAGAAAGTTATTTGCTGGGGGAAAAGTACAAGTTGTCTTGTGACACCAAGCCTTCGCCTTTCGCACTCATTTATCAGGTTCTTCCACTTATGGCTCACTGTCTGTTTTAAAGTGCAGATGGGTGAGTTGTCATGCCCAATTCTCTAACTAATTCCTGTCAGATTTTGCAAGTAAAGGCCACACAACTTGGTCGAATCAGGTCTGAGTGCAAAGCTTCATTGCAATGCCTTAGCTGGGCGTGGATGCAGGGTCTAGCGAAGCTGTGGATGACTAGTTCTGACCTATCAGCTCCCTTGTACCAAATCTAACTCTGTCAAACCACAAAATGAATGTTTACAATGAAATTTCACGCAGCCTCAGGTGTTTAGTGATGTTCAGACACCACCTCAGCTGTATGAGTGGAAAGCAGGATATGTCTGGGTGTTTGAGCTTGAGCAATCTGGCAGGAATCTCTGTAAATGGCTGCGTTCCCTCGTAGCTATTCCCAGAGTTAAATCATCTCACTGTTTTCGTTCTCTTCCAACAGAGATGTTTTCAGTGTCCTTTGGCCTCTTGCTGGCTACCTTTTCAGTGCTTGCTTTGTGTGGGCTGATGGACTTTATCAGGTACAGCACTTTGCCAGTAGTTCCTGACCACCACCACACTGGTCTTCCTGTGCCTCCCCCAGCAACCATGGGTAACAGCCCCAGCCTCCTCTGTGGAGCACTTGCGACACCTGTGGGTTAAGACTCTCTGTTAGGGGGTGTTATTCCAGGAGAAGGTTTCTGATTGAATTACGTAACTTTTTTAGTACCGCTGTGCATCCTATTCCTCCTGCCTCCCAGCACTGACAAGTGTGGTACCAGGTACTTTTGTCGGCACTCACTGACTCGTGACGTAATGCCAGTGTCACCACAGCTGCTGTCAGTCCCGCACTGTGCTGAAGGAATTGTAGGTTATCTGTGCATTTTGCTGCTTCCCGGTTGGTGGGCACTCTTACGACTTACGTGGGAAACGTGACGACTCCTCTCTGAACTTCATGTTGGGTGGAAGTACTCAGTTTCAATCTGTCTGCTACTCTTTTCCCTCTCAGTCATGCTTTGACCTCTTCCATTGGACATTGTCCTTTGTCCTAGGATTCCCTTAGGATTGCAGGGATCCCTTTTGGGATGGGGGTGGTTGGCTTGTTTTGAGTGAATATTACTTGCATCTTGCAATCAATGAAACCAGCTCCCTTGGTTGTTTCTTTTCTGTTTTATTGAGATGCCACCCAGTGAGACCAACGCTGGGGAAGACTGTTCACAAGGGCAGGGAACAACAGGACAAAGGGATGTGATTTAAAGCTGGAAAAGGGTAGAGTTAGGCTGGACATGAGGAAAAAGTTCTTGAATCCGAGGGGGATGGAACAGGCTGCCTAGAGAGGAGGTGGTCGCCCCATCCCTGGAGCCCTTCCAGGTCAGGCTGGATGGGGCTCTGGGCAACCTGTTCTGGTGAGAGATATCCCTGCTTGTTGTAGGGTAGGATTGGACTAGATGACCTTTGGAGGTCCCTTCTAACCTGACACATTCTATGATTCTGTACTGATGGAAAATATTTCCATGCCCACTGCCTTGAAAACTACCTTAGATTAGAGAAGGTAGAGCTGACTACACAAACAACACAACTATCCTGTCTGCATGGTGGGCTATCCTGATGCAGTCTCAAAGCTGTTCTCCTGCAGCCCTGCTATGCTGATTTGTAATTCCTAGATTCAGACAAAAGTCAGGAAAAAATCCTCATTTAATGTGCATCTGTGGCTGTTGGAGATGAGACTCTGCTAAGAAACATTGTCATCTAGTGGCCAGAATAAGGTGTACTTACTGGGGTCGATACTGTCTTGGGAATTAAATGCATATCTCAAATACACACATGTCTGTCAGTGTGTCATTACGCCCCTGGCTATTTCTGCCTAACACCATATGTCAGCTCTTCCCAGTTCAACAGCTCCTCGCTAAACCATGTGCCAGGACTGAGCTAAGCATGTCGGAGCAGCAGTAGTTTGGCAGTTGTGCAAAGAGAAGTTATGAAAAGGAAATTGCTCTGCAGAAAAACAGCTCCCAGTGCCATACAAAGACTGTCCCATCTGCATTCTCCCCTCCCACTTCAGACTGCCCACAGCACCTCACTGTGTGGTCAGTACCCAGCATCTCAGTTTCAAGAACAAGAACCTATTCCTTCCTAGCCAAGGCAGCCCAACGGCAAAGTGCTTGTTTCCCAGCTTGTGGGGTTGTTGAAGCTTCCTGAGGGAAGGCAGCTGCCCTCTTAATACAATATTGAGCCCATCAACCATATTTCATCTCATGAACATCTCTGGATATGCAGAAATGCTGGGCAGTGCCATCACCTCATGTTCATATACCTATTCATAGAATCATAGGGTTGGAAGAGGCCTGCAGAGGTCATCTAGTCCAACCCCCCTCCAAAAAGCAAGGCTACCACTCACTAGACCAGACTGCCCAGAGCCCCGTCCAGCCTGATCTGGAATGGCTACAGGGAAGGGGCCTCTTGCTCTGTCAATATACAGTGCTCTTATGCTGTGATGTCTTCTGCTTGTGCCCAGACAGAGGGCTGTAGATCAGCTCTTCTCTCCCTTACCTGACGGTTAATGCTGTACCCTGCCACCTACAAAACCACCAGCTGCTGGGTTCCTAAGCCCATCTGAGGCTTCAGGCACTCCAGAGAGGTAACGTTTTGCTCCCTATGGCCAAAGTGCAGGAAGACCACCTGTGATGGCAGGGCCAGAGCTGGTTTGGGAGGTGGAAGCAGGAGCCAGTGCAGAGCTGCGTGCTGCTCAGTCCTCTGCTCGTTACCCTCCAGCAATGGCCCTGGAGCCCCTCCGTTCAGTGCCTAAGCCCCATTTTTAACAGAGAGCCCGATTCTTGTGAGTAAATAGTCCCATCTGGGACAGGCTTTGCTGTCCCATCTGTATAGGAAATTGCAGACTGTTCTAAGAGAAGAAACTTAATCACATTAGCTGCCCTTGCCCGGAGAGTCCTGGTGAAGCAGCTTGGCTTTGCATGTAGACTTCCAGCATCAACTATTGTGTGCAAACAGCCAGAGCTTTCTGCAGGTTGCATGCAGTCTCTGCTCCGCTCTACCAACCTCTCCTCATTCTTTTTCTCCCTAGGTGTTGCATTTCATGAGTTTAATCTGTTAACTTAGGAAAAGCAATTTGCGAGGCCCTCAAGCTGTGGATCTTCAGCAGATGCAGCAGCAGCAGCTCCTCATGTTCATTCTCTTTTATTGCCAGTTGTTCACTTGCTCCTGCTTCTGGAATGTACCCAGCTACTTCAAGAGGCTTCGCACACAGGTTTTCCCATCAACGTGCTGGTTTAAATTGTTTCTACTGGAAGAAAAGGGTAATTTTAGAGGAGCCATTACCCGTGCAAGCCACGGAACCCTGCTGCTTGCTTTACTGGCTTTTTGATTTCATGGACTGAATTTTGTTTTCCAGGTTGGCTCTCTTGGTTTGGAAACAGCATTGTGATTTTTGTCCTTTATAAACAAAGACATCTCCTGCAGCCCACCGACTACCTCACATTTAACTTGGCGGTCTCAGATGCCAGTATCTCCGTCTTTGGTTATTCACGGGGGATCATTGAAATCTTCAATGTCTTCAGAGATGATGGATTCATTATCACATCAATATGGACTTGCCAGGTAAGGCTGGATTACACTTCATTAGACAAAATAAGTGGAGCTAATTGTGTGTATATCATAGAATCCTAGAATGGCCAGGCTTGGAAGGGATCTTAAAGATCATATAGTTCCAACCCCCTACACCTTCACTAGATCAGGTTACTCAGGGCCCCATCCAGCCTGGCCTTGAACACTGTTCAAGGATGGGGCAGCCACAACTGCCTTGGGCAACCTGTTCCAGCATCTCACCACCCTCGTAGGAAAGAATTTGTTTTTCATGTCCAACATCAGTCTCCCCTCTTCGAGTCTGGAACCCTTTTTCCTTGTCCTCTCTACCATCTGTGTCTAAAGCCCTACCTTGTCTTTCTTGTATGATAGAATCCTAGAATCATAGAATCATTAGGGATTGGAAGGGACCTCGAAAGATCATCTAGTCCAATCCACCTGCAACAGCAGGATCACCTAGACCAAGTCACACAGGAACACATCCAGGCAGGCCTTGAACATCACCAGTGAAGGAGACTCCACAACCCCCCTGGGCAGCCTGTTCCAGTGCTCCATCACCCTCACTGGGAAGAAGTTCCTTCTCAGGTTGATGTGGAACCTTCTATGTTCCAGCTTACAACCACTGCCCCTTGTAGCCCCCTTCAGATGCTGGAAAGCTGCTCTAAAGTCACTTGAGAGTCTCCTCTTCTTCAGGCTGAACAACCCCAACTTGCTCAGCCTGTTCTCATAGGGGAGGTGCTACAGCCCTCTGATCATTTGAATTGCTCTCCTCTGGACATCTTCCAGGAGCTCAGAGTCCTCCTTCTGTTTGGGACTCCAGAACTGGGCACAGTACTCCAGGTGGGGTCTCACAAGTGCAGAGTAGAGGGGGAGAATCACCTCTCTCAACTGACTGTCACTGCTTCTTTTGCTGCAGCCCAGGACATGGTTGCTATATACTGGACATAAACATGCTGTGTGTACACTGAACATAAATAACTGCATAGGTTAAAAGACTGATGTACCTTCCAAAAGCACAGTGTTTGCTTTGGTTCTTGCATTTGGTCAGTGCTTGATCAATTCTCAGCAATTTTTTTTCTGTGTATTTCCGACACTTTTTACTAGTTCAGATTTTTTGCTTCATGTCATAGCTCCAGCTCATGCTGGAAAGCTAAGGTGTGCTACCTGAAGCTCATCTGAAGTCGGCCTGGTTGTCAGCTCTTCAACATTTGCCTTAAAGCAGCGTAGACGCCTACTTGACAAGGGCATGAAGAGCAAAGCAGCCACACAGCGTGTGGATATATGTATCAGATATATATTACCCATCTATTCCATATATTACATCAGTCATAACTAACTCTTCAGTCTTACAGAATCACAGCAAATTAGGGATTGGAAGGGACCTCGACAGATCATCTAGTCCAATCCCCCTGCAACAGCAGGATCACCTAGACCAAGTCACACAGGAACACATCCAGGCAGGTCTTAAACATCTCTAGTGAAGGAGACTCCACAACCTCCCTGTGAAGAAGTTCCTTCTCATATTGATGTGGAACCTCCTATGTTCCAGCTTACAGCCATTGCCCCTCATCTGCCACTGAGCAGAGCCTGGCTCCATCCTTCTGACACTCTCCCTTTCCATATTTAAAAACATTAATGGGGCCACCCCTCAGTCTCCTTTTATCCCAGCTAAAGAGACCCAGCTCTCTCAGCCTTTCCTCATCAGGGAGATGCTCCAGTCCCTCCATCATCTTTGCGGCTCTGCGCTGGACTCTCCCAAGTCGTTGATTAATTTCTTGGTTGCTTCGTTGCCTGTGGTACATTGAGTGACTTAACCTGATGACACCGTCGTCCCTGAACTTGGAGGCAGCTTTTTGTTGAAGGGCTTGGAAAATGGTCTTATTTTTAGCTCTTAAAACACCTCCACAGAATAGTACGAATGCATTCGTAAGCCTGGATCCATGGCACTTTCAGTGGCATCTGTGAGAAAGGTTATACCTAGTGCTTTTGTTCAGTGAAGGAATCACAATCCGAAGAGGACACGGTAGCCTGCAGCAAGGTGTAAGAATGATCATGAGGGAGAAATAATCCTTTGCTTTCTTTTTTTCTGATCTGTTTATTTTTTAAAGAGGATGTTGAACTCTTCTGCAGCAGAGATGAAAGAATTTTTGCAGCTCGTGTCCCCTTCCTCTCACTGTGAAGGTCCTGCTTACCCAGAAAGCAGAAAACTAGGATCGACCTAAGGGCTGTAGTTTGATCTCAGAAATGATGATTTTCTTGTTGGAAATACACATCTATAGCCATGTGGCAGAAAAGATCTTATCTAAATGAGAGCACCTACAACTGCAATCTGCTGAGCAGAAAGTTTGAGGGCACCTCTCTAGTTGTTTTTTTCTGTTAATGGAAATCTTTTGAAGTCAGAGACACTCCTGCAAACTGTGAAATGCACACCCACACTCAGAATTAAACAGATCCCCATCTTTCCCTATTTCAAGGAGGGTTGGAGCTATGATTAAGAAAGTAAAGGTTACATCTCCGGGTTTAGTTCTAGCTTTGCTGAACACTTCCCGTGTAGGACGGGGACGCAAAACCTCAAAGATCAGTAGCTTAATTTCACACTGGCAGCCCAGCAGGTTGGAAGAGGTAAAATTCAACACCCTTCTCCCTCTCCAGTCTTCCAGAGCTGCATCTCTGCTCTGGCTCCTGCTATAAAAACCAGCAGACACAGGAACTATGGAGACTGTTGTCTGCAGCCTGACATTAACTCTCCTTGGCTGATTTTGAGCCACAAAGTCTCATTGGGAGAGCAGTCAGGGATTGGAAGGGGCTGCCCAGGGAGGGAGCTGAGTTACCACACCTGGAGGTGTTTAGAAGTTGTTTAGATGTGGTGCCTAGAGATCTGGTCTAGTGGTAAGCTTGGTAGAGCAGGGTTAGAGATTGGACTTGATGATCTCAAGGGATTTTTCCAACCTGAATGATTCTATGATTCTACAACAAAGAAATTGAGTGGGAGGTGTGTTTGAACATAATGTGATGAAGGTGTGCTTCATTTTAAAACTGCCTTTACAAGGTGAGACTCCATCTCTAAAATTTTTGGGGTACCCCAATGGCTTGTTAGTCAGGATGTGGCTGAGTAAGTAATCTTTTGGATCTCTTGGGGGTGCTGGTGGACAGCAGGATGACTATGAGCCAGTAGTGTGCTTTTGTGGCCAAGAGGGCCAACAGCATCCTGGGGTCGTTAGCAGATCAACAGAGGATTTTCTCCCCCTCTACTCTGCCCTGGTGAGACCACATCTGGACTAGTGTTTCCAGTTCTGGGCTCCTCAGTTCAAGAGGGATGTGAAGCTGCTGGAGAAGGTCCAGCGAAGGGCAAGAAAGATGATGAAGGAGGTGGAGCACCTCTCTTATGAGGAGAGGCTGAGGGAGCTGGGTCTCTTGAGCTCGGAGAAGAGGAGACTGAGGGGTGACCTCATTAATGTCTACAAATACTTGAGGGGTGGGTGTCAGGAGGATGGAACTGGGCTGTTCTCGGTGTCATGTAGTGATAGGATGAGGGGCAATGGTTGTAAGCTGGAACACAGAAGGTTCCACATCAATCTAAGAAGGAACTTCTTCCTAGTGAGGGTGATGGAGCACTGGAACAGGCTGCCTAGGGTGGTTGTGGAGTCTCCTTCACTGGAGATGTTCAAGGCCCACCTGGATGCGTTCCTGTGTGACTTGGTCTAGGTGATTCTGCTGTGTCAGGGGGCTTGGCCAGGATGATCTTTCGAGGTCCCTTCCAATCCCTAATGATTCTGTGAAACAGCATTTGTTTGTGAAATAGAGGTATCAAGTGAAAATTGTAATGTTTTGTGCAGGCTGTTGATGATGCCTTGGCTTTCTAAACGTTCTGAATCGCAAAACATTTAGAGGTTTACTTTGGTAATTCTCTGTAGGCTTAGCAAAGTAACCTTTCAAAAGTTGTATTATTGCTAACGGAAATGCCATGCTAATCTGGAAAAGTCAATTTCTACACAGAATTAACTGTTTGAATTGGCTGTGACTTGTTCAGTGGTTGAGCCAGTTGTGACTTGTTGAGGGAAAACCGTGTAGGATTCCTGTTTCCACCAAGATTTAATTCTGTGCTGCAAGGTGGGGTGTGTGGGGGGTGTCTAAAAATGTGTTTAAACCCTGACATCCACCTTGTGATTATTAAGCTTGTCAAAACTGAAGGCAGCGATTACAAAGTGAACTATGGAAGTAGGGCACCTATTTTTGGGCAGCATAGTGTGCGGAAACAGTGGGGAACGTCTGTGCCTAAAAAAGATGTGAAGGTGTCCCTATGTGTGTAGACAGCCAGCACAAAGATTGTCCTGCAACTGTTTGATGTTGAAGAGCAGTAGGTTCCTCATTGCTTGCTTCTGGGTGTTTATAAAATGTGGTGCATTCGTAGTCCTGTCAGAGTGGGTCTCACATCTGGAACAAGAGGAGTGAGGAGCTTGGGCTCAGGAGGGTGACACCCATGTTTCTGTTACCGCTCTCCAAAGCTGGTGTCTCTTGTTCCACTTGCTGTGCTTGAGCTCCTCTGCAAATAGCTGGGGTGCCAGTTTGGGCTGTTGTGCACATGAACGCAGTTCTTTCCTTAGCCTGGACTCTGTTTGCGTTTCTGAGTCCAGAGGAGGCCTCACTTGGCTTCCTGTTCTTTTCCCTTCGCCTACGCATTTGCTCCTCTTTGATCAGTCAACTCTGCTGTCAGCTATGCTTAGGGAAACTATTTCCACAAGTTAGGCTGTCATTTCTGTTTATGAAGAGATTTCATGAGCTCACCTCACTCTACCTATTTTCTTTTCCTTCTCTGCCCTCCAGTAATAAATATTCAGGTTCACTGTTTGTGGCTGCCCTGGTTAGAGGGAGTGGGGAGAAGACAGACAGAGATTCCTTCTCTTTCAAAATAGCCTTGTCTGAAGGGTGGCCTCAGCAATGTCTATAAATATGTGAGGGGTGGGTGTCAGGAGGATGGAGCCAGGCTCTTCTCTTTGTCATCTGGTGATAGGACGAGAGGCAATGGGTATAAGCTCGAACACAGGAGGTTCCATATAAATATCAGAAGGAACTTCTTCATAGTGAGGGTGACAGAGCACTGGAACAGGCTGGCCAGGGGAGTTGTGGAATCTCCTTCTCTGGAGATGTGTAAAAACAGCCTGGATAGGTTCCTGTGCAACTTGGTCAAGGTGATCCTGCTGTGTCAGGGGGATTGGACTGGATGATCTTTCGAGGTCCCTTCCAATCTCTAATAATTCTATGAAAACTCTCCCTAACAAAAGATCCCTCTCCAGCTAAGAGGACCATCTGCTAAATGGAGCAGATATCTGTGCTCCTGTTCTTCTCCTCTGTATGGAGGAAACACCACTTGACTTCCCCGTGCCATATGTTATTTTTCTCTTTGAAGGTCTGACAGACGTCTCCCTCCTTTCAGGGTTGCAAGGCAGGTCAGTACCCAGATTCTGCCCCTACTGAACACTGTGTACAGATACAGCTTTCCAAGGGTGGATTTTGGACTCTGCTTTCACTTCTTGTCTGTCGCGTCCCTTGCTTTACCTCTATGTCTTAGTCCTGATCTGGTCAGAGGGGTGACAGCTGGTCTCTAACAAATTCAGTTTTAGCCTCTGGTAATTTCATGAGTAAGTAAATGGATTCACATTATAAAGTTCAGGTCAGGGAATGTGAGCCAGTGACTGAAAGCCATCTGTTCCCCACAGATCATACTTCTAGTGAAAAGCCACCTCAGCATATATTTTCATCCTTCCCTTATGTTTTTCACTCGTGTGTTCTGCTGAACTAGGAGTTGCACTGTGTGCAAATGTTCTTACATGTAGGAAGCAGGGAACTATTAATTCTCTGCAGGTTTAACCCCACAGTCTCTTCTAAACCTTTTTAATCACTCAATGGAAAGTTTGTCTATCAGTCTTGTGATGAATATAAAAGATGGAATCTTCAGGAAGTCTCTGAACATAGGGGAGGATTTAGAACCTGTATGATACCTGTAGGTGCATCACAGTCATGTCAGGAGCTGTGGGGTACTTCATAGTCATACAGAATCATAGAGTCATTATGGTTGGAAGAGACTTCCAAGATCATCAAGTCCAACCATCAACCCAATCCCTGTCAGCCAGGAGCGTTGATAGATGATGAAGAGTGCCTTGGCAAGCTTCCCAAACAGCTCCCTGAGCACTCTTGGATGGATTTCATCTGGTCTAAGAGATGTGAGAAGATCCAGGTGGCAGAGCAGGTCAGTTTCAAAGCTATTGGATCCATTTTATCCCTTTCTACCTCCTCCACAGAGACACTAATGCCCACCCACGTCCTGAAGAAAACCTGGCCAGTCCTCCTCAACCTCTTTGTCCTTTTCATTGTTGAGAAGGACATGACATAGTCTGGAGTCTTTCTTGATCCTTTGGGTCACCAGTCTGGTCATGTCCCCTCTCCACCTCTTGCCACCAAGAGAAGAGGCTCAGCCCACTGGAGGTGAGGACCAGGGATAATTGTGTGTGCCAGGGGTTGCAGATGTGCAGCAGAAACCAATGACAATTACAAGATTCAAGACTATTGGTGATACCTCTGGCACCTCCCTACACCCAGCCCCTGAGAAGACAGTAGCTGTGGCAAGCCCCGTGCCAGCCCCATGCCCAGCGGTCAGGTGCTGCTTATTGAGACTGCACTGATTTGAAATCCTTCGTCATCTTGCTCCATTAGACTTTTGTCTACTACATTCCTTTTCTTTTCCTTTTTTCCTTTTTGAAAATGCAGTTTGGTTAACTTGACATTAACTTAGTAACTACTTCAGAATTTGACTGCAAGGGTCAATAAAATTGTCTGCTTGCATCATGTGCTGCTCACTCTGTTGGGACGAGCTTCTTGAAATACAAGTCACTTATTTCTGTTTCATACAAATAAGATTGATTTCCTCTGTTGTGCACAGCTGAGAAGTTAGTTACCTCCAGGTCTTAGTCCAGTCACAGACATCCCCACTGCCACCAATGCTGCTATCGCAGATGCACTCACCTCAGTATCAGCCTAGGTATCCCTGGTCCATCTGGCCAAACAGATGGTGCCAGACCATCCCCAGCAGAACTAGCTCTGCACAGAAACAGCTTCAGGGTAAATTCTGTTCAGCTTGGAGGTATTAGTGAGCATGACAGGAGCCTGCCTGACAGGACTCAACCCACACTCCCCCTGTCCCTGTAGCCTGTCCTCACCATTCCACCAAAAGAAGTGGAAGGACCTGCCTTCAACTTGTCTTGCCCAAGCGGCTTTCTGTAGTGCAGAACGATAAAGCCACTGAGGGAGGAGGAGAGAGTGGCTGGGCTTACTACACACCAGTAAGTGGGGAAACCTAGTGTTTGAAATCTACAGTGCTGAGCTTTGATGCTCTATTCAGTGCTTCTGTATTTCTGTCTGGCACAGCCCAGGCAAAACCAACAGGCAACGTCCTGAGCAGCAGGGAGCTGCGTGCATGCTCCATTACCCCTGACTAATCTCCGCCTGGTTTGGCTGCCAGCACCAGCCCTGTGGCACATGTGTGTCCTGGAAGGGCATGGTGTGCTCCAGAAGCCCAGCACTGTCCAGGCTGAGCAGCTATGCACTGTGTGGCTGTGACCCGCAGAAACGTCTGTGATTCCTTTCCCTTTGGGAGACTTTTCCAAACTGTGGTGGCATCTGCTGATCAAACTGCCAGTAGAAATCCCAGGTAAATGGGGATCCCTAAATAAAACTAGATTAGACATGCAACAGCCCTGCTTTAGCAGTGCTGGTGCTGGACAAGGAGGGTTCCCCTCCTGCCCGGGGGTAATTCTATGAGTAAGTAAACTTCCACACTCCTGTAGGGAGCTTCTCTGGAGCCAGCATGTGTTTGCTGTGAGGAGAGTAAATCATCCCTCTGTGATGGGTAGTCTTGGGGTTTATTTTCCTAGACAGGAGATGCAGGTCTAAGCACCTTTGAATGGACAGAAATGGATCCAGCTCCCCAGCACCCTGGAAGAGGGAGAACGGATCAGCAACCCCTCTGTTTTATTTTTGTTTTATTTTTGAATGAGTGAATACGAAGAAATTCCAACCTTTTTCAGCCCAGAGTAAGGCATTACAAATCAAAACTAAAAATCAAGTGCCCTTCACCTTGCTGTGCTGCCTGTTTTAGGAGGCTTATTCGTCCAACAGCTTTTGCCACAGCAAAGCCCAGAGTCATCAGCCTCCTTCAACACCCAGAGCCTTCAAAGAGCCTTTTGGAGCTTCTAGTCACTGTCTCTTGCTAGCACTGAAGAAATCCAGCACTTTTTGAGTCACTAAAATTTTAGTAGGTCACTTCTGAAAAGAAATACTAAACGTCTGTTGTAAAAATCAGAGGTGTGGATCTGAAACTGCAGCAGCAGGAAATTCTGAGACCAGTTCAATGAAACTGTTTAGGCTCTTTGCAGGAGCTTGAGGGGAGGACTTGTAACTCTGGGTAAATTCTTGTACCTTTTATTGACAGCATTTTTTTTCTCAGAGCATGAATTTTTCTCTTTTCTTATGCACGGGCAGTAAAATTCTGCTATGTCTTGTCTGAAGAGGAAGCAAAGCACAGGATGTTCTACCTCAATATGAGAAAGAACTTCTTTATTGTGAGGGTCACAGAACACTGGAGTAAGCTCCCCAGAGAGGTTGTGGAGTCTCCTTCTCCGTAGACTTTCATTCTCTGCATTTCTGAGTGATCTGCCCTAGTTCTGGTCCTGCTCTGGCAGGGGGATTGGACTCAATGATCTTTGGAGGTCCCTTCCAACCCCTGACATTCTGTTATTCTTTTAAATAAAATTTTCAGTTAATTGCCTGATAAATCAAAAACCATTTATCTTCTTTTATGAATAGAGTAGATGTGAAGTACTGAGATTTCTGTCCATTTGAATTGCTTCACGAGACATTCATTTTCTCTTACACAAAATCTTCCCACTTCCAACTTACTCCATCTCTTACAAGCTCCCTTTGCATAGAAATCTCGCAGAATCACAGAATTATTGAGGTGAGAAAGGACCTCTGAGATCATCAGGCCTAGCCTAGGACCTAACATCACCACATTGGCCAGACCAGGGCACTAAGAGCCACAGCCAGTCTGTCCTTAAACACCTCCAGGGATGGGGACTCCACTGGATCCAGGGTCTGATCACCCTTTCTGTGAGGAAGGGCTTCCTCACATCCAACCTAACCCACCCCTTTAAAAAACTACAGCCATCAGAACCCCTTTCAGGACACAAGAGCCGTCTGCCAGATCTTCTCTCCCCTGCAAAAACTTCAGCTGCAGTGGATTTACTGTTCTCATTGAGGCTGGAATAGACCTCTGAGATCAGCAAGTCCCACCCCACCTTTGCCTCTAGTTGTCCCCAGAAGCTGTCTGTGGTGCAAAAACTCCTGCAGTATCACTGCATATCGCCGTTTCCAAGCATGTAGCTCTAAGAATGGGTCTGGGCCAGAAGAGATGGCTTTTTTTTTAACTCAGCTAATATTAGCGCAGGAACGCGGTCAAATGGCTGCTTGGCAAAAAAATGTTTAAGTTGTATAAAATGATAAACCAGAGGTAAAAAAGGAGCAAAAATAGTTCAAGCCTATCTTAATGCAGTTCCGCAGCAGGATCATGCTGGGATTTTACTTGTATGTAGCTGATCGTTCCTGACGTCTCAGTGAGATGGAAATAGCACAGGGCAAATAATGGAGCTGGTGCTAAGAGCATTAGCAGATAAAACAGGTGTTGGAGGTGCTGGAGAAAAGCTGGTAACATTAGCTCTGCACTCAGTTCACCTCAGCACACCGACTCACTGCCGAACCTATTTATGTGGAACCTCCTATGTGCCAGCTTACACCCATTGCCCCTCGCACAGGAACATATCCAGGCAGGTTTTAAACATCTCTAGAGAAGGAGACTCTCCCCCTTGGTTGAATTACAAGAGCTTGCAAGTCGTGCCAACACCTGCAAGCTAAATATGAATGAGAAAAATACTTCCTCTGCAGGGAAGGGGGGAATCTGTGCCTTTGCACAAACAGAATCCTTAGAACACAGGAGATCACTTCAGTGTGACTAACGTGGCTGCAGGGAAGTTCCGTCAGTTTTCATTAGCCCTGAATTCTCCTATAAATTATTATGTCTGCAGCCAATTGTGACAGATTATGGAAGGTATCTGTTGGGTACTTGAAAAATTCAGAGTGCTCAAGGTATCTGAGCTTGATGGTCTACTGCCCGGAAAGGTCATTTGTCGCCTGATACTGCCCCTGCAGAACCACGAGTTTCCAAAGCCACCATTTGATTCCTGCATTGCATTCTCCTCTCACGGGGCTTTGAAACATCCTTTCCTTTATGGAAAAGAGTAGCCTTTCTCATTCTCCTGTGCTGACGTGTCTTTCCAAGAAATTAAGTGTCTACTCTCAAATCATGTTGTTGTCCATCACCTTCATTGCTCAAGATCTTCTCATCTTGATTCATATTTTTCTGCCTCCTCCCTGTGTGCCACTTCCTCTAAGCAAAATGTAGGTTAAACTTAAAATTCACTCGACTAGTGTCTGGAAGTATCTTAAATAGTTCAGTCTCACATCTACTCAGCATATCCCAGTAAGACAGAACCCTGCTGGTTTGTAAGAAGCAATTTGGGTCCTGACTGACTGGATCAATAGCTAGGAAAAAAAAAATAGCTGTTTAGAAAAGGATCTGGGATTATTGGTAGACAGTCACCTGAACAGGAGCCAGCAGTGTGCCCAGGTGGCCAAGCAGACGAATGGCAACTTGGTTTGTATTAGACATAGTGTGCCCAGCAGGAGCAGGAAGGTGATTGTTCCCCTGTGCTCAGCACTTGTGAGGCCACACCTTGGATACTGGGTTCAGGTCTGGGCCCCCCCACTGTAGGGAGGATAATTTGGTGCTGGAGTGAATCCAGAGAAGGGCAACAAGGCTTGTGAAAGGTCTGGAGCACAGGTCCCATAATGAGAAACTGAGGGAAATGACGTTGTTTAGCCTGCAGAAAATGAGGCTCTCTACAACTACCTGAAAGGAGGTTGGAGTGAGGGGAGGCTCAGCCTCTTCTCCCTGCTGGCAACTGATGGGACCAAAAAAAATAACTGCACCAGGTGAGGTTTAAGCTGGGTTCTGGGAAGAAATTCTTCACTGAAAGCGTTATCAAACCTTGGCACAGGCTGCCCAGGGCAGTGGTGGAGTCACCATCCCTGGATTTATTTTAATGGCCGATACAGATCTGAGGTTTAAGGGTGAGCTGGCAGTGCTGGGTGAGAGGTTGGACTTAATGATCTCTAAAGGTCTCTTCCAACCAAAGAAAATATGTTAATCTGTGCTGCACTGTGTAAAACACAAAGACATTCCTGAAGGATGACACTGGTTTCCCACCTAGTGCCTCTTAATTCCAGTGCAAAGCATTTGGCAGGAAGACAGTGGCAATACAGCATTTAACCTGAAGATGGGAATCTTCCCACTCTATCTGGATCTCTGAGTGCTGTGAGCTACTTGCTTGGCTGCTTCTTCCTTATTCATTCTTAGTGGGTGGATAGGAGAAAAGTAAAACTTGCCGTGGCCTCAAGGCTTCAAACCAGAGCAGGAAAGAAAGCCTGGGCTCCCAAGCAAGTGGAGATGTGTTACCTGAAGTCAGATTACAATCTGATGGGACTGTGTGAGGAAGTTCTGGACAAAATTTCTATTAATTTGCTAAATGATGTGCATTTGGTACCAGGGGCATGTACTGCTGCGAGGGACCTGAGAGGACTACAACTCTAAGAGCTAGAAGTCATCTCAAGGGAAGTGTATGTTGAATATTTACCATAGGATTGTAGAATGAATCATAGAATCATTCAGGTTGAAAAAGGTCCTTGATATCATCCAGTCCAACCAAAAACCCTACTTTATCAAGTCTACCACTAGACCAGATCTCTCAGCACTACATCTAAACAACCTTTAAACACCTCCAGGGATGGTGAATACATCCCCTCCCTGGGCAGCCTGTTCCAGCGTCTGACTACTGTTTCAGGATGAAAATGTTTCCAAATGTCCAATCTAACCCTCCCTTGGGTCTCATTCAGTTAACCCAGTATAAAAACCTAAAGTAACTATGTGCAAAGAACGAGATTTATTCTGGATTCCCAAACATTATTAAAACTAAAATCTCACCTACATATGCTAATAGGTGGTGTGAAATGTACATTTAACTAGTCTATAATTAGTATATATAGTTACTATATAATATACTATTAAATGACATATAATTGTATATGATTATATAATAATATGTAATTATGTAACTAGGGCAGGTCCAGAGGAGCTGTGAGTCTGGGGAAGGGACTGGAGGGAAAGGCTGATGAGGAGAGGCTGAGGGCGCTGGGGGTGTTTAGTCTGGAGGAGACTCACGGGGATCTTCTCCCTCCCTACAACTACCTGAAAGGAGATTGTAGTCATGTGGGGCTCAGGCTCCTTTCCTAGGCAACTACCACCAGGATGAGAGAGAGCAGGGCCTCAAGCTGCCCGGGGAGGGTTGGGCTGGATGTTAGGAAGCCCTTCCTTGTGGAAAGGGTGATCAGAGCCTGGAATGGACTGCCCAGGGCAGTGGTGGAGTCCCCATCCCTGGAGGTGTTTAAGGACAGACTGAATGTGGCCTGCCCTGCTATGGCTGAATGTGGTGATGCTAGGTCATGGGCTGGGCTGGATGAGCTCAGAGGGCTTTTCCAGCCTCAATAATTCTGTGATTCTAATATATGTAATTATATAATATAGTTAGTGTATAACCAATGGATATAATTGTATGTATTTTATATATATAACTATACAACACAGTTAGTATAATTATGTATCTGCACGTGGTTGTGTAGCCTAAATATTGCAGTCAAATTCTTCCTTTCAAATACATCCCAAAACCAGAACGGTTTCATCACTTGTTGAATGTGAAATACCGAGAGCCAGATGCTCTCCAAGTTTTCAGTTATTTAACCTTGTAGCTGTGGCTACATGCTGTTTATTAGTAAACAAAGTGATATTTGGGTCAGAGCCCTCACAGTGGCTTCATTTAATGAAGCAATCGCCTCTAAGAAGAGCTGCCCTTGAAACCTGATGAGATACTTTAAAAGGCAAAACAGCAGTGTCACAAAAGCCACTGTGGAAACTGTGGTGAAGTGTAAGTCTGTCTCACATCAGGCTTTGTAGTAAACATTAAACAATGTGAGTTTTAGGAACACTCTGCATTGGGAGTGTGAAGTGACCTCCTGCAAGGAAGTGTTTTGATTACAAACATTGGTAGTTCTTCAGTTTCACCCGAGGAGTTACTGTAGCCCAGCCGACGAAATGTCAGAGGGGTGGGAGGACTACAGTGCCATGAGCCTCGAGGGCAGTATTTTTCCACTGCAATTCAGAAAGCATAACATTTTAAAACACACACTATTCAAAGGTATCTACAGTTATATTTCCAATTGTATCTCTTAAAGATTGATTTAGGTGCCTTTCATCTTTGAAGGCCAAGAAAGTTTATTGCCATTACCTGTTTACATTAGTCTAGAGAAGAGGAGGTTGAGAGGAGACCTTTTTGTTCTCTCCAAGTACCTAAAAGGAGGCAAGGCTGGTGCTGGCCTCTTCTCCCAAATGACTAATGACAGGACATGGGGAAATGGCCTCAAGTTGCATCAGGGGAGGTTTAGATTGGATCGTAGGAAGAAGTTCTTTCCTGAGAATGGTTGGGCGCTGGAACAGGCTGCCCAGGGAAGTGGTGAAGTCTCCATCCCTGAAGGTGTTTAAGAACTGAGTAGCTAGAGCACTTGAGGCTATGGCGTAGGGGTTAGGGAGATGTTGGGATGAGGGCCAGACTTGAGGACCCTCAAGGTTCTTTTCAGCCATAATGATTCTGTGATCATGAGCTGTATTACCCAGTAACTCACTACAGCAGGTTGGAAGAGATCTCAGGGATCATTTAGTCCAACCCTTTAAGCTAAAAAAATACAGTTGAAATGAGATGGCCCAGTGCCCTGTCAAGCTGAGCCTTGAAACTGTCTAAAGTTGAGGCTTTAGAGCCTCTGAGATCATTTTAAAAATATTTACAAAATGGTTTTTAAACATTGGAAAAATAACCTGAGAGAGACTATTGGAATGACCTTAAATAATCCCTGTTTAAAGTTTATATTTCTTTTCTTTTTACATATTTGTTACCTTAACAGAAAAGAAAGGATGTTGTGGTTTTGAAGGGGAACAAATGGACTTAAGGAAATTGCGCCAGTTGACCAGAGGAGGGAGTGACACAGCCCTTCTGGCTGGTGAGATCAGTGTTTCAGCCTCAGCTGGAACGAAATAGGTGTTTTGGTGGTCAGCTTTTGTGCAATTAAACATTGATTAACCCAGCAAGGAGAACAGGAGGCTCTATTTTACTCTGTCTGCTGTAAAGGAAGCCTCATGAATTTACAGGCAGTAAAACTGGGGCACAGCCAAGCTCATAGCTACACATTTGATAGTGAGCTGGGCATCCTGCCTCTCCTGTGTCATACAATTCATTTGCTTTATGCGTTGTGGGTTGTAAATAGTGCACCAAGATCACTGGAGGAGATTTAAAACCAGGCACGAGTGCAGAACAGGAACAACACAGCCAGTTCTTCAGTCGAGTCTTAGCTTCCAGGCAACATAATCTTAGAATCATTCAGCTTGGAAAAGACCCTTGGGAGCATCGAGTCCAACCACCAACCCTACTCTACAAGTTCACCTTCAAACCACATACCCCAACACCACATCCAGGGATGGAGACTCAACCACCACCCTGGGCAGCCCATTCCAGTGCCTGACCACTCTCTTAATGACGAATATTTTCCTGATGTCTAAGCTAAACCTGACTTGTTGAAGCTTGAAGCCCTTCCTTCTGGTTCTGTTCACTAATTACAAGTGAGAAAAGACCAGCACCAACATCTCTAAACTTTCCTCTCAGATAGTTGTAGAGAGTGATGAGGTCTCCCCCTAGCCTCCTCTTCCTCAAACTAAATAGCCTCAACTCTGTCACTCTCTCCTCATCAGATTTTTTTCTCCAGGCCCTTCACCAGCTTTGTTGCCCTCCTCTGCACTCGCTCCAGCACCTTAATGTCTCCCTTGTACTGAGGTGCCCAAAACTGGACCCAGTACTCAAGATGCGGGGTTGGGACTGGATGATCTTTAAGGTCTTTTCCAACACGAACCATTCTATGACTCTAGGAATACTGGTGTCAGGATCCTACCCCCGAGGCAGCTCTTATCCTACTGGATGCACTCTTGTGTTTTAATGTTCCATATGTCATGGCCTCTGTACGGGTGGTTCTTCAGCCAGACAGCCACCTCATTCACCTACTTCATTCATTTAATCCTGGTACTCTTGTCATCCCTAAAGCTATTCATCATGAGGGTGGTCTTACCACTTTAGCCACTTACTAACCCTGTGACCCAGGTCAAATCCCTGATGGTAGCTCCCACATTAAGAGAAGAAACAGTATTTTGGTCTTCTGAAATGCTGTTATGGAATAGCCTGGAAAACAAGACAATGAACTCTGCTGATCCAAGTAAAACTGCTGCTTCTTTAGCAAGACACCAACTTCACAGAACGCCTGTGGGCTTGTTCTTTCTTTTGCTAAGAGAATTTCATCCTAAGCTGTAAAGGGCAAGACTGTATTTTTAGACTGACTTTCCTTCCTTATAATGTCCTGAAGAGCTGTCTGAACTGATCACTTAATACAGTTGTCTGTCTTTTGTCAGAGGGTCAGGAAAGGGGGTGGGAGAACAGTGCTCACATCTGCAGGTGATAAAATAGGCACCAAAATACTTCAGAAAAACTCAATCCTTTTCAGCTTGCAAGGGCTAAAAGATTGGAGTTAGCCACCAGGAATCTTGTCCTGCTACTCTAGTGTCCCATCTCACAGTGCTTTAGTCTTCATTTCATCATGGCTGAAATGCTACTTCCTTCCTAATCTAATAACTAACGCAGTTGCCCAATCTCGTGCAGCCTAGTCTCTCAGTAGCCACATCTGTGAAGCACTGTTAGGGCAAATGGAAAAGTGGTGACTGTTTGTAACAGAGTAACAGATTGCTTTCAGTTGGAAGAGACCTTTACGATCATGTAGTCCAATCTTTGGCCCAAACCAGAAACACTAAGCAAAACCAGACAGTTCCTTCTCGTTTACGCATGCAATCTGGGAACCTAGGGCACAAAACCCCCGATCCTTTGTAGCGACGAGTCTCCTGTGCACCCAGCCGGAAGGGAGGACTGCGCACACACACATACGGCCGATGGAATTTGCTGTGTACGTCCATCGCCTTGTTTGTGTCAAACTCCTTGGTCAATTTAACAACAATAAAAGAGGAAGAAAGATCAATTTCAGTGTTAAAAGCAGAACAAGACATTCCTGATTTTGACCTTAAGAGGAGCTAAGCTAATGAAATGCAGAGCACATGTGCGTACCCAGGTATTTCTCCAAACTCCACAGCACACAGTGGCCAAACTCAGCCAAATGCAGCTTCTAGCAAGGAACAATGCCGTTTGCTCTCTAGTGCAAGTGTGGCTGTGTTTATACACCAGGAATGAGCTGACTGTAAGTGGACACAGGTGGATGTAGATGGCTGTAGCAGCAGGCCTTGTGCGTGTTTGAAACACAGGATAGAGATATCCGCCCATCTCTAAAAGACAGCATTAAGAAGTACAGAGAGTCAACGTAAGGTCACTAACAGCAAGAAAAGGCACCAATGAAAGAAATTCTGAAGCTGTCCTTAGTTAATCTTTCACCCAAATCCATTTGTACCATCTGCCACGGTGCCAGCTTTCAGCCTGGCTTAAATCCTCAGGTTCAGTGCTGGGATAAACCAAATTCCATTGGAGTTTGTCCATTCACACCAAGACAGGGTTTATGCCTGTGGAATAACCATGTGCCTTTCCACCAGTCATTCTACTGCTTGAACGCAGTTGTGGTCCAGAGACACTTGCTTCATGCTCCTACTTCATTCAGTGCAAAACTGGACCTCCAAGGGCTCCTCTGCTCTGGCTAGTTCAGTAGAGCTTTGCAAGCTGTCAAAAAGAGGCCTAACTGGACCTCCAAGGGCAACTCTGCTCTGGCCAGTTCAGCATAGCATTGCCAGCTGTCAAAAAAAGGCCTCCCTTCAGCATTTTGCCTGGACCATTTGGTTCCCCAGCAGATTGGTACATCCACCTCCACTGCACTCATCAGTAGCTTCCCTCCGACACCCATAAGTGAAGCCGGCAGAGTGTAACCATCCTGCATGGGTATTGCTGAGACCTTGATGTCAGCAGGGACCTGTACAGCTTCACGGCTCTGCCTGCGTCAGCCAGAGGTGCTGAGAATCAGACCTCTGATTTTTTTATTAAAAACAGCAGGTAATCAGGAGCACCAGCACTGAGACTCAGTCTGTAGGAATGATTTAGCTGTGGATGGCTTTACTGAGTTTTTTTAAAAGCTTTTCTCACTCAGCCAGGCCCAGTACCTCCTACATTCTTCCCAAGCTGGCACAGATTTCATGGGTTTGGTCTGCACGTTTGTTCTGCCTAAGCAGACCAGCTGCATCCAGTGCATTTTTGCCTGTTCAGACGTTTCTTCGTTTCATTTCAACCTTCTTCTCTTTCAATTGGCAGGTTGTGTGCAGAAGCACAGATGGATGTTTTGCTTATGTTCTGTATGTGGCAGAGCACTTGGATGAGTTTTGAACATCTCACTGATCCTGTAGAAGATAACTGCTCCTACATTCTGTATTTCCCTGCTAGTTGTGTTTCTGGAGAAAGTCTTGAGAGCGTTAAGATAAAAATGACAGTAGCCATCCCTTTGGTTTGTTTCCCCTTCAGCTGTCTGCAGTAAATGAACACCGTGCACTGCCTTGTTTTTCAGATTGATGGCTTTCTGACACTTCTCTTTGGCCTGGCTAGCATTAACACCCTGACGGTAATCAGCGTGACCCGCTACATCAAGGGCTGCCATCCTGAGAGAGGTAAGAAGTAAGGGCAAGTCCACTGCTGCCACAAGTCTGTATTTGCTTTAGTCACAGCTGTACAAAACACAAATCAGGTGCATTTGAAACCAGAACATAACAGTAATTTATCACACAAGCTTGTTAGCACAGAACCCTTCCGGGTTAACCCCAGTAAAAGCTAAGTGACTACTAGTACCTTTTAGTCAATGTGGGTTTTAACTCCAGGGGTAGCACAGGTCCTGCCCACCCTCTGTATTGTTCAGAATCCAACTGAAATTTGAGTCCTAAGTGATGCAAACATTCTTGTGTGGATCTCACCCTAAGCAACACAATTAATCTTCTTGAAGGTGATGTTTGGCAAGTCTCCAGTCATTGATAAAACCCTTGGTTTGGAAGGCTGCCCAAAAACACACAAGTATTTTCACTCTTCAAGGTGTTTGGCCAGGGTTTGTGGACAGCAGGCATCACAGACTGCTGTAGCTGGTGCTGGGAGTGCTCAGGAATGCGCATTTGACCGTGGCGCTGCAGCACTGTGCACTGTGCAGCCTGCTGTACCCACGTGTCTCCTCAGCCTCCCTGTGGTGGGCACTTTTACACTGGGGAAGAAGAAACTTAACTCCTGCCATCCCCAGAACTGACCATGACTCAATGCTGCCCAGACGGTCCGTCTCCTGACTGTCTCCCAGATCTGCAGAGTATCCTCACCACCGCCTTGCATCTACCCTTCTTCCTTCCCCAGTGCCCTGTTGTTCTGTAACCGCAACATCTCATGTTCATGACTCTTTTCACTGCCTGAAACCTTTCACTAACCACTCTCTTCCTGCTTCTTTAATTTTGTGTTTTTATTAACTCTTTGCATTAATGCCTTTGTAAAGGCATACGGGTGTCCCACTGGACAAACATGTTCTGAAATCCTTTACATATTTCCTGCCCTGTGAAGTCTTCAGCAGCAAGTCTACCCTCTTTCCTTAACATCTCTTTAAATCACTATACCCGCACCCAGGCACCTCCTTCCACAGGGTTAGGAGAAACCTGTGCTTACTATTCATTCTGGATCCCTCCCCCTCGCTGAAAACTTTGACATAGGCAATCTCTCTTCTGTACACCTACGCCTTCCATAAATTCCTCCTAGTCCTCCTTTCACCCATCCTTAGATGATGTATTATCAATTTTCTTATGACTGCTTGCACCATGCTTCAGGCAGGAATATGTTAATATCTTCATTCACCAGACTTGCTCTCTAATAACAGAGAGCAGTATTAGCTATGAAAAGAACTTTGGCAGCATTGTCTTTTCTCCACGGGAAGTCCTGCAGTTTGTTGCAATGGTAGACTTGATTAAGTCGATTTTGAACACAAACTGCCGGTGAAGCTACTGGAATTTGGTGGTGGAGCATTTGATGTGTTATATTCACTGCATATTCTGAAGTCATGTTGAAAACCCGCAGCAAAAAGCTCTTTTGCAGAGCTGTAGCGCAAGTTCATCAGAGGTTGTATTTCGCTTATATTGGCCTCTTGAAGACATCTGAGCAAGTGCTCAGTATAACTTTGCAGAAATGCTTAGAAGCAGATTTCCCACGTGAAGGAGGACATAACCACCATGTATGACAAAAGATTCATTCACTTGCGTCACCTTCCCACAGAGCCATGCAGATCCAAAAGCTTTTAAGTTAGTTCACAAACTGAGTGGCTAATGTGGTTTGAGTGCAGAATCATGCTTCAAGAAGTTCTTCGGTACAAGGGTGAAAAAACTCTGGAATGGGTTCTTGAACCCCCTTGAGGTGTTCAAGCCCAGGCTGGATGAGGCCTTGAGCAACCAAATCTAGGTGAGAGGCATCCCTACGTATCATAGAATGCATTGTGTTGGAAGTCAAACTCCCCTGCAGCAAACAGGGACATCTGGGATGCACCCAGGCGTACTAAAGGAGAAGGCAGAAGTAATTGCTAGGCCACTCTCCATCATCTTTCCTAAGTCAGGAGAGGTGCCTAGGGACTGGAGGATAGCAAATGTCACTCCCATCTTCAAAAAGGGAAAGAAGGAAGACCCAGGTAACTATAGACCGGTCAGCCTCACCTCCATTGCAGGAAAGGTGATGGAACAATTTGTTGTAGAGGCTGTCTCCAGGCACATCAAGGACAAGAGGGTCATTAGGGACAGTCAGCATGGCTTCACAGAGGGAAAGTCATGCTTGACAAACCTGATAGCCTTTTATGAGAGCATAACCAGGTGGATAGATGATGGCAGAGCACTGGATGTGGTCTGTCTTGACCTCAGTAAAGCATTTGACACAGTTTCCCACAGCATCCTCGCAGCCAGACTGAGGCAGTGTGGTCTAGATGATCGGGTTGTGAGGTGAATCATGAACTGGCTGCAGGATAGAAGCCAAAGAGTGGTGGTCAATGGGACAGAGTCTAGTTGGAGGCCTGTATCTAGTGGAGTGCCCCAGGGGTCGGTGCTGGGACCAGTCCTGTTCAATCTATTCATTGATGACTTGGATGTGGGATTAGGGTGCACTGTCAGCAAGTTTGCTGATGACACAAAGCTG